>OZ026628.1:65103937-65153937 GCA_964020975.1 Hermodice carunculata
AATCATATCTGGCTGTCCATCTGCCTGTCTATTTGCCTATTCAATGTTGCACAAATGGTAGTGAACACGATGTCCCCCATTTTTGTGAAGGTACCCCATCAAAATTTATACCGGCATTCTAGGAATGACAAATTTGGTTTTATTTGCTCTATTTGACAGCATCAGATAAAATACTTTATATGTCATTTGATAGAAGAAATTCGCGTAACTTCAGTGCTGTATTAGACATAAAATATTTGGTCTGTTCATCGCAGTCTTTGTAGACAGTGTTTGACATGCATGCCAGGGATATCTTCAAGGATATTTGACTTCCAAAGCAATTTATATGATGTAAGATCACCAAAAATACCTTTTGCCCTTTGGACACATACACAAAGGGAGACGGACAAGCACAGACAAAAACACAAGGGCTGACGCCGTTACTACTGGCGATGTGAAAGAAAAATGACACTCACATATATTTAAATTGTGAAAATATTGGTTTGAGCGTTCATCACTGAAAAAAAAAAAATAATAAACGAGCACACTTAAAAATAAGGGTTTTTACCGCTGTTTGCAAAAACTGAGAGGGTTATCATTGTGTCATTTAGATGGGTATGGTTTCTTTGAAAACTGACACATCAAAGAGATGATCGGCCGAACTTTATTTACATGCAGTATGCGTTATTTTGCTTGCCTTCTGTAGGACAAAAATGTACAGATGTGCGGGAGATCGAAGTTGAAGAGCATGGCGAGGTATGGAAAAGTAAATGCGATAACATTCAGCATTTTGACAAATGATAAAAACACTACATTCTAAAACATGCTATATATATATATATATATATATATATATATATATATATATATATATATATATATATATATATATATATATATATATATACATATATATACATATATATATGTTTACGTGTTTGTGTGTTTGTGTGTTTGTAAGTGAGTGCTTTTGTTTTCCTTTTTCAATCAATTTGGTGGCAGCGTTACCAAATTAGACAACCTGTTTACAGCCTACCCGTAAAACTAGTGGCACATACCAAGTGGCTGTCTTTCAGTCATGGGTGCCATTTCGTAAACCATATACGGTATTTTTGCCAACAGTCCATAAATTAACTGTGAGAATATTCACCCATGAGGATGTACAACAGGTCTGTATCCGAAAGCAATGAACCAAATGAATGGATTTTATTGGAATGATACCTATGTGTAACATTGTCCACACTTTAGCTCTGGCGACTTACCTAAATGAGATAAATGAATTGTCACATTATAAAGAAAACATACGTTTTGAAGCAAATTTGCTTTTTCTCTTTTTAGCATCTTTTTACTCGCGTCATGTCCTATCGTTTCAGATTTCCCTGCAGTGTGTTTCCAGGAAACAAAGGTTTAACTGGATAATATGGTTTAAAGGTATTACAGCTGATCCAAATGGTACAGATGTGATAGCTTCATGGCAATCCGTTTGCAAAAGCAAAGATCCAAATGGTACAGATGTGATAGCTTCACGGCAGTCCAATTGCAAAAGCAAAGAAAAGCAGCCACAGAACGAGCGCTACAAACTTATTGATAGTTCCTTGTATATTCAGCCCGCCAGGCTGGAAGATGGTGGATGGTACCGGTGCCACATTACCATTCCGGAGCCATTTGCAGCTGTTACAAAGTTAATTGTTTTGGGTGAGAGCTTGAATATTGCAATTGTAATCTAACATTTCTCATTAACTATATGTCACAGCTTCATATTTATGCCTTGCATTCAGTAAGCAACATTTTCCACTTTTATGTCGCAAGTAGCACTAACTTTAGCCCACAAATAAAGGGAAACACAAAAGAACAGCTTTACTTATGATCTCACGATTTTTTTTTTTCAATAGCGAATATCAAAGAAATAACATTCCAGAAAAAGGCTTATAGCATTGACATATTATTTGCTGGAATTACCGTTCATATTTTGCTATATGTATGGCATATTAATTTTGTTTCGGGCAAAACAGTTTTTGAATAATATTGATGTATCGAAGGCACATAAATATAGATTAGAAAATGAAAACATGTTTTTGCTCTTGGCTTTTTGTTTTTTCATTATCTCAGTAACCTTTTGTCATTCCTGGACTGAATATTGTGTGCCAGTGGTTTCCTCGCAAATAAACTCTATACCCTTAATCATCGGATCTGTTAATGTTTAACATTTCCATGTCAAATTTCGTCTTTGTCTTTACTCCCCAAATCCTAAACTTTCTCTACATCCTATTAGAGATAAAAATCTAAGCCTGTACCTTGGAAGTCGACATCAATTGATGAAAAAGCAGAAAGGCTAGAGGTTTCATTGGAAAGTGTATTTGACTAGGCGTTTGTATTGGTAGCTAACTTCGGCTAGATCTTTATCTTTCTGTTCTCATCGACAGGATAGCATAGACAGTTTGATCTAATTGCAAATATCTCGTATACTGTTTCATGTGATGTACCTTTCTCAAGGTACATGGCGCTTGATAACAATATCTCATCAAAATTTACATGCATTCGTCTAAGAGCATATGTCTGTATAAAATTGTTTCAGTGTGTAATTCTTTGTCACAAATGTGCATGGAAAAGATCTTTTATAACATATAATGTATGATGAAAACAGAGTATGTTACAGAAATTAAGCAGCCCGTCTTTTAGTGGAAAACCTCTATTGAAAAGTATAAAATTTTCCCATCAAAATATGCTGACATTTCCCTGTATTTACTTTCTAGTCAAGCCGCAGAATCTCTCATTGATTATTGGAGGCAGTATAAATTGGCCTTTTACTCGAGGCGAATATGGGTATGCAATGTGCGTTGTTCCTCGTGTTCATCCAGCTACCATGACAAGCATTTACTGGATGCGAAATGGGCAACGAATAAACCAATCCAACATTACAACAGAAATTAACAGCGACAAATCATTAAAAATTGTGAGCTACACATGGTGGATTTCAAAAAAAGGCGACCTAGGAAAATTTCTCGTTTGTCATGTCACATGGAATAACAATTCTTATGGCAATGTGTCAAGAAAGATGGAAGTGTTCTGTGAGTAAATAACTCGTACTAAGGAATTGTTGGTGCATCTCTTGTACTAAAGTAATCCCTTTACTGGTCCGTCTGACATGTTCAGAGTGAAAAAGTAATGTAACCCTTTATCAGATATTGGCTTTTTTTTTTGTTTGATACTTACTGTCCTTTTTTACTGATATTTGTCAGATCAAAGTTAAAAATCACTTTGCCAGAAATGTGTAAACCATGGTTTCAATAAAGCGTTAATGTCATATAAATGAATAAATAAATAAATAAATAAATAGATAGATAGATAGATAGATAGATAGATAGATAGATAGATAGATAGATAAATAAATAAATAAATAAATAAATAAATAAATAAATAAATAAATAAACAAAAAATGGAGAAAGAGAAAGAAAGAGAGAAAGAAAGATAGAAAAAAGAAAGAAATACAGAAATATAGAAAGAAAGAAATGAGTTTAAGACGTGCTTTTAAACGTAGCTGCTATTTATATTGAAACATGTTAAACACAAATTAACAATTGTCTGGTATTTTTTCTGCTGCCTTACCCTACATGTCTAGACAACGCAACTGAAGTCATCGTTAAGGTAAATCCCAAGCAAGCTATAGATGGCCGTCCTCTACAGCTCACTTGTGTGGCAATGGATGGCTACCCTAATATGTACAACTATACATGGGAGTTTGAGAAGTTTCAGCCTTCACAAACATTGAGATCATCTAGCATAGTGGTAACGGTTACCAAAAAGCAGCCGAGAAAGGTGAAATGTAGAGCAATTAACAGAGGGGGCATATCAGTTGGTGAAATTTCAGTAGACGTTTTATGTGAGTGCATTGTTTTCATTTTTGCTAAAAAAAAAAATGCCATCTTAATCTTATATAGGCCTTTTCCCTTCAGAATAACTTAGGTTCTTTGACTTTTCCAAACTGGTAGAAACGTGGTCTAATGTTAATCATAACCCATTCAGCCGGTACAAAATAGCACTAAATGCGGATCAAATGGATATTCTAAAATCACCTTTCTACAATATAACCCTCCATTCTATTTATCTGTATATTATTTTACTCGTATTACATGATATCTCCAACCATGAATATTCTGCAAGATAAACCCAGTGTACTTCCAGGCTATCTAGGTATAACGTCAGCTCCCTCATGGGGGCGTTGATATAGAATTATCAAACATTGATTCGTCATATTCTTTGAATAATGTGCCTCAGTAATTTGTCTATCAGTGATTTAAGGTGGTTGCTTTACAGCGATATGTGCCCTGTACACTGTGTATCAACAAAGTTATGAGGGCCTTGCAGGAGAATAAAAATCATATGTTATATACACGTCTTATTTCTGGCTTAAATATACGTCCATAGCATGCGGCAATTGTGCTGCTCATGTCCTCAGAAAAGGGTAATTGTGTAGATTAATGCCCAACAGTATGATGTATAGCTGTCAGTCTGAAAGGTGCTTGGATTAGCTGAGCTTTACAACGTTGGATTGGAAATATATCAATGGGTTATTATATAACTGTATATTTATAACAAATTCTGAAGAAAGCAAGAGTTGTTCTAAAATAAATAATGTGTAAGACCACTGTAATCATTTTTTATCATTTGATTTTTAACAGATCCACCAAACGTTATAGTGATGAGTCGGCATGAAAAAGTCACAGAAAACACAAACGTGACACTCACATGTCGAGTAACCGACGGGCATCCAGCTACATACACATACTTGTGGCAGAAGGCATCAGGAGGAAAAGCCATCAGCAAATCTAAAAACTTAGTTTTGACAAATGTCAACTATACATTCAGAGGCATTTACATTTGCAAGGTTTCAAATGTAGCTGGGACTACATCCGGTAACATAACATTTGACGTACTCTGTAAGTTTTTTTATTGCCATTTTGATGAATATCTTGTCCAAACGTTGCATAAAACAGCTCTTACTTTGTTAAAAATTGTTTTCTTTGTGCGGCCAATACTGATGCATCATGTTTCATTCATATTGATATTATTGTCACAATATAATGCAAATGCTCTGCATTATCTTATTAAGCGTATTGTGGCTTACATCCACATAAGGTAAAGCGTTATAGTTCTGTAGTGATTTGAATTTATGGTCAATAGCAGGAAAGGACTTCAGTTAATGGCACAAGTTGACGATCTTGTTGAAGTTTCGATGAACTGAAGCTTTAATTAAATGGCAAATTAACAATTCAATCGTCGGTCGCATTTCACCAACGAAAGTACACAGCACCTGGTCACAAAACCCGTGGTTAACTTGCTGGTCAACCCTGTAACATATGAACATGTACGGAACTGAGTACAATATAACAATAGATAAAATTGTCTTCAAAAGTAAATATTCCAATACCAATTCAAGAATTTCACCCAAGTAAAAGAACTTTCGAGTACTTACACATGGTGGGCACTCCGATATAATAGATGAAATGAATATACATATGCTGGGCGGCAACTTGGCACTCCCCACAAATACGCAACACTTCTTGTGTGGTTAAGTGACAAGCCTCAACTGACTCCTCGTGTCCGGGAAACTTTCTTTGTTTCAATTACTACACCCGACACTAAAACTTTGTAAAAGTTAATGTGGGCGTTACCTACTAGTGCCATGTATGACTTATATAAGAAAATAACTATTACTAATACAGTCATTTACTTTGATCACATAGATACAAAGTAGCACGTATTATATGTGTTTTGCAGAATGAACCCCAATGCATATCTACCGACAATTGATAACCATGCACATATGTGTGGTAATGACACCAAGTCCGCCCCCACCCAAATATATATATATATATATATATATATATATATATATATATATATATATATATATATATATATATATATATATATATATATATATATATATATATATATATATATATATATATATGTATATATATATATATATATATATATATTATATCAACTAAAAAGTCAATTTAGCTGATATATTAGAGGCACCATGTTTGTCTGTATGTGCTTCATTGGGGATTGGCTACAACTGCAAAGTGCATCGGGATAAATTTTTACCGTTAAGTTATCTACATTATTTTGCATTGATATATATTCCATGTTAAGCAATTGTATTTTATAAAGCATTATGCCTTTCTCAGCACTTTTACCTGTTTTGTGCTAAACAGTTACCATCCCAATATGGCACTCCCTGTCAGTTTTTAATTCCATTTTTCTTTAATATCTACTATTATATAATGGAGGCATAAAGTATGGCAACAGCAACGTTACTTTTACACGAGGTTATGGTGGAAACTGTGTCCAACAGCTTTATTACCATAACATATGTATATTTGTGTTTTGATTTGCGCACCGTAAGGTCATGCATTAGAAATATATATATATATATATATATATATATATATATATATATATATATATATATATATATATATATATATATATATATATATATATATATATATATATATATATATATATATATATATATATATATATATATATATATATATATATATATATATATATATATATATATATATATATATATATATATATATATATATATATATATATATATATATATATATATATATATATATATATATATATATATATATATATATCACAGTGCAGGTACATAATTTGCCCTTACAAAAAATTGCAGTCCCACCAAAAGAACAACCTGGAAAGTTAGGTAAGAAGAAAGTGTTTATAACAACACAGGAGACAGCAACGCTTGAGGTTCAGGTAATTGCCAACCCTGTTGTTGTTACCTATACATGGTACAAAGGGAATCAACTACTGCGCAAGGAGACAAGCAACAGAACTTATGCCCTGTTTGCACTTGAAAACATAACGGACAGTGATCTTGGGAGATATCGTTGTGAAGCAGAAAACACTATCGGCAAGACGTCTTTTTTTTACGATGTACAGGCTCGTCAAGCACCTGGTAAACCAATCAATTTACAGATTGTTAAGACAACAGCAGTATCAGTATTTATACAGTGGCAGAGAAATTTTTCAGGGGGTCACAAGCAACAGTTTTACGTATATTGTGAGGAAGCGAAAATGCATAGGGTCTTGAAATATCGCACTATATTACAAGATCCCTATCCAACTTCTGTACAAATGAAATATAAGATACTGGATCTGAAACCAAGAACTCCATACGACATATATGTGGAAGCCGTCAGCGAGTTTAATGGCACCAGTGTGACAAGATCTGATAACATCACAGGAAAGACTTTAGGTAGGGAAATTTTAAGTTAATATATTTGCTTAAAGCTTCTCTGTCCAAGCTATGAGAACCCATCTTCGGTGGGCTTTCGTTTCTTTAAAAGTTGTAAAAGTTTTACGAATTTCGCAACCTTTTATCTGATTTTCATTCCATATATCCCATCTGCTGATGTCTTAACCGCTTTCCAGTCCCGTTTTAGCTAACACTTTCGTATGCTCGCATATATTATTTTTTCTACATGTTTCTCTGTATCGGACATTTTATGTGATATGGGATCTTATGCCCTATCATTTTTAAAGTAAGGTCTGTTCACCACCAACTGCCTATGCTCATATTGTTGCTATTTATTATGTCACACGATCTCTACATTTTCGCTCACAATACCCCATACGATTTTTCTGAAGAGTAATTCTACTACTGGGTCTTTTAAACAGCACAGTTGTTTTACAACGCATTGACAGTTTAGGATATGGTATGGAACCACTGCCCTTGTCTTGTACATTTATCCATACTACTCTCTAACTTAAGTTTGGTGATCCCGTTGGATTTCACACGCGTTCATATCGCCGACAAAACAAAACAGATTTTGAGGCAGACTTTGAATATTTTGGTGAATTTTACCTCGAAATTCACTTAAACTGGTGAACCTGTTTTTTTTTTTTTTTTTTTTTCAGACAGGCCAAGCATTGAAATCAGCAGGTGTAGGTACATACAAGATGGCGAGCAATTTCATCTGACATGGCCTCCACCTGCAGGGCACTTTACACATATTGTTATAGCGTGCTGCAGTGGGAATTACAAGCACACCTGTAAACACAGCAATTTGGGAAATGCCACAAATGCGACAGTGGGCGATTCCCAGTGGAACAAACCCAAGTTCTATTTGCTGATATTCGATGGTGAAGACAGAGTGTTCATATCCAACGAAAATTGCCCTCATGATTCAGATAATACAGGCATGTATATAATTCTTAAAATACTATTTTTAATGTAGTAATACATTCAACTTCGAGTCATTATTAAAATCGTCACAACCAAGATAACGGAAAACCCGGTGATTGTGCAAAACACTGGTTCTTTGCAAATAATCCAAATTAGATAGGTATTTACACATTTGAGGTGCTGTACTTGCTCAACTCTGTATTATTGTTATCATGCATTCAACATAGTTGTAGTTTTCCGCCAACCATGCACCACCTGTATAGCGTACATTCAGTTGACTCACAAGATTTGTATTAAGAGTAAGTAATAAGAAGGACAAGTTTGATAGAAGTAACAATTCAAATGCTTTTACACAGTGCATTCACTTCCTTTTTGGCATCGAATTTACACATACCTACTGTATGGTGACAGTCCAGACACAATAACTGGACACATTGAAAATTAATTATCTAAAGTTGAGACCACACAGTTACAACCGGCAGCGTCCACTTTGTCCACACAAAACATGTTTTACTTGCATGTAGTAGAAAGTAAGTGTGCACAATTTTAAACCGCCAGTAACCACCATAGATAAACTCAATCACTAGCGAAGAAACTTAGTCATATTCAATGCTGGAAAAAGATGTTCACATTAAAAGAGGTGCCCATAATTTGCAGGCGTCCGAAGCAAGTGGGTGGTCACTAGCAAAATTTCTACTGCAAATCTCTCCCATGTAAATAAAATAATTTACGACAACAAATGAACTGTACGGTAAATCCATACAAAGATTCAGTTACACTTAATGCCTCATCAAATTTGATCCCTGGAAGCAAGGGGAAGACAATTACTTGCAAGATACCGTTTCAAACTTACGCATGTTTAAGAGGCAAGAATTTTCATAGAGCCAACAGAGAAGGGTGCACCCATACTGGAACTACCTTGATTTTTTTCACGAAAATTGCCCTCATGATTAAGATAATACAGGCATGTAAATAATTCTTAAAATATAATGTGGTAATAGATTCAACTTCGAAATTTTCACGCCGTATAATAGAATTGACTATACAAGAATTTACAGACTACCGGTATGTGTCTTGTATCCTTGTGCTACAGGGGTTCAACCAGTGATCCCTATTGTGGGGTTTCTGTTTCTTGCATGGATAGTCATTGGCTGGAAGGTGAAGAGGTCTTGGAGTCAAGGTACTCATACGAATTGCCGAAATATAATGTGTTCATGTGCATACTCGTTTTAAGTGTTTAAAACAGGCCAATCCTTTATAAATCTTATGAAGATACTCGAATCGTGGGACATTTTTGCCCTGGAAAAGGCTTACATGTTATATAACGGTAATAAACACACTATTAGTGCAAAACGTTTTATGTCCTCATATAATGAGACTTAGCATATAAAGCACATTTACGTGCATTTCAATCTGTATTTGCCGGCTCGAGTTGAATGTGTCTATGAAAGTACCTATTGTGATTACGTGGAAAAGAATGCTAAAGCCAAAGGATTTTGTTCATAGAAATACATCACAATGACCCATGGTGCTACGTAGGGTTTTGATATACAGGTCTTAGTTAGAGTTATGGGCACTGCTTCAAAGATTAAGTAATTTGCTAAAATTTCCCCATCCGATAGTGTCGTGGAGAACCAAGTTAAATTATTTTTCTCAGTCGAATAAGAAACTTCAAATATTAAAACTGACAATACTTAAACTCACAACAAAGTACAATTTCACAAGAATATGTTTCACTTCCTCATATACTACAGGGAAAAGGAGTGCGAATTCATCGTAAGTATATACTTACCAATCGTCGAATTCCGCATAATGTCTTGCTTAACAATCTGACTTTAGATTATGATCCTTTCTCGTAAAACTTCTGCCCAATACGAGTAGTGTCCTAAAATTGCATTTCTTGTGCCTTCATGTGAACTTTTGCTCAATGTGCGCGGAGGGAGAAACACAGGAATTATGCATATGTGATGTAGCATGCATGCTGTTCGTTTACCTCCACATAAAACGTATGTGTTTCTTTGAAAGTATCTAATGAACTTACCTTGGTTACTTACACTTACATCAATACAAAAAGCAAGTAGTAGACGCTGGAACGTATATTCCAGCGACATTTTCTGTTTTTTCACCATGCAGAACATCTAGATTAACGCAATGAAGATATAATAAAAGTAAATTCGATTTGCATAAACAAATCTCTGCGGTTTCATTTGTAAACATAGTCAAATCACCTATGAATATGGGCATGATTTGTGAAATATATGAATTCCATTGTGTAAGATATACCATTGCAGTAGAGTATCATGGACAAAAGTTGATAAGTTCAAAATCCATACATTGATCCCTTAATCTGTGGGTACTCATTCAAAACCGCCAATAAGAAATTTCAGATGTTTTCCATGCTGTCAGAGCACATAGCGCCACATTAGGCTCTACTTTTTCTCTGCGAAAGGTTATTTACTTGTAACCTATGTGTTTAACCAACGTGTTGAACTCCAAATATAAGTTTTTTTTCTTTTATCTTTAGATATTAATACAAATTAGGTGGCTGCAATTGATTTTATTGGATCTGATTTCTATGGTATCAAGTGAAAATAAAAACACAGTACAGTAGAATTTTATCTTGTATGATTCAAACTTTCATTTGACGCCCATATGTCACAAACAAAATTTATACTTTCTTTCATTATCATTATCTTAAAAGTTCTAACCAAAACTACCCCTTAGTTGATAAGAAAATTTACCCTGAAAACCAGATGATTGTTTGAACATGTAAACTGCACAGTCTTTTTTTTTTTTTTTTTAATATTTCTTTGAATTGCATCAGGGAAGGAACTTCAAAAAATTGTGACATGACATTCAATTAACAGAAAAGAAATGACAACATTGGCAAGTAGTTTTACCAGTAGGTGTTCATGGCCAGACAGGTTTGCAGTGTCCACATCTTGGCACTGAGTAAAATTATAGTGAAAATTTCCCATTCAGAGTGAATATAGAACATATTTGATAGTTTTACTCCTTTGACCTGCTGACTCTGAGCTTATGGTTATGCTACACAATATTATGAATGTAAGTTTGTCAAAATATCAACAATTTGATACTCCTACTTGGTATTCATTGTTTAGCTCCAACGGCCCGTCGCATCTGCCAGTTTGTTCAAGAGGTATGCATTGTTTAAGTCAAGAACGAAGTTCAGTTGGTAGCACTCTTTTATAAATTACTAATACAACGTGTGGACGATGTTTCCTTTCTTTCTTTTTTCTTCAAAATTGCCACTACCTAAATCACTTCCACCACCACCACCACCACCACCACCACCACCACCACCACCATCATCATCATCATCATCATCATCATCATCATCATCATCATCATCATCATCATCATCATCATCATCATCATCATCATCATCACCATCGTCATCGTCATCATCATCGTCATCGTCGTCGTCGTCGTCGTGTCGTCCCAAGCATTATTATCATCACCAATATCTTAATCTCCTGCCTCAAGGCAATGAAAATGGACTGAAAGTAACATTTTGCAGCATTCTGTGTCAAATTATTGTAATTTGAGAATAAATTCAAGGATATATTACAATGGAAGTATGCATCACCAATGTCTTATTTGGATTGAGACATTCCACTCAGAGGGATGCAAGCATTTTATTCATCTAGCAATATTTTCATTCAAGCTACATATACACTTCTGATTAAATCATAATTTTGATTTTATTTTGTCACATCCTCAGTAATTTCATTGCCTAACTGAAATAGTTGACTATTTGGAAAGAAACACAACATGGCTGTACAAAAATACCTCTCTTCTTGAATTTTATAAAAGGAGGTCTTTCTATAAAGACTGACGTGCAGCATTCAAACTCTCTGCCTTTGCTGTTGATCAGACACTGCATGACACCCACATCGACTTCCATCAACAAGATTCAGTCAGGTAAGTCACCACAATGGAATGGCGTCAAAGCAGATATAACGACCTAAACGCAAAACGCGAAAGTGCATGACCAAATGTCAGATGAGATTCTATCTATATTAAAAACTACACATACACACACATGCATACATACTTGCATATATATATATATATATATATATATATATATATATATATATATATATATATATATATATATATAAATATATATATATATATATATATATATATATATATATATATATATATATATATATATATATATGCAAGTATGTATGCATGTGTGTGTATGTCATGTCCCTGCAATGCATTGCGACAGCACTTATCTCCATAGCACGGCCAAGTGCACAACATAGGATTAAACTTCGTTGAATGATTGATTGCAAAGATTTCTGGTGGAATTATTCTCTTTATAACGGGGGAGTGGACTTAAAATTCCAATTGGTATGACAAGTGTAGTCAAACTTAACCGCAGCACAACCTGCTTTATATGGTTTTTTTTATCTGCTTGAGGCTAGGGAAAGGGGTGGTGCTTCTAGAGACAACTTGATGTTCTCTACAGAAACTTGAACCCCTTACCTTTGTATCACGTAGTTGGGTTTACCACGAACGTATGATGCATGTGTGTCATTGCCCTAATACCAGTACCAGTGGGTTTCCGCCGTGTATGGATTCAACTAAATCATCCTTTGTTTGCTGAAAATCAATTTCTTACACATCTCATGTATAGTTGTATCCCAACACAAGAAATATGCGTGAAATGCCGCAACGTGATCAAAAAAAAAAAAAAAAAAGGAGACATAGGTGCTGGCATATTTGAAATGGGGTCAAAGGTCGGTAAATGACATCCTTTTTCTCACCTCCAATCCAAAGAGTGTAGCCACTGTGCAATATTTGTCCATATGGGCTGAGTTTTATTCTCGTTATACCAGGCTTTGTTCAATATATTTGCTTTCAAAAATAACCCATCAAGATAAAAGTAATGAACCATAGATTGATGTTCTTTATGTATTCACAATTGCAAAGCACATAAACGTTTATACGACTTACCCAGGAAAAACCCATGCAGCAATGGTATGCGCACATGACAATTTTTTTTTTTGACAGAAAGAATGCTTCCCATGTCACAATTATGTGAATTCAATAAATTAACCATAAAACATTGTTTTGTGGATATATTGGAATAAAAAAAACTTTGAGCTATTTCTCGCTCAGCTGGGCTTCTTTAAGTTTAAGATTTTTTTTCTTCAAAATAGAAGGTAAAATAAAAGTAAAAATAAAAAAACAAAAAAAACAAAAATTTTTTTTCAATAAACAATGTTCTACCTTTAACATGACGATTGTTTGTTCCATTGTGTCTGTCTTAAACAAGCATAACCTAATGTGCTTATTATGAGTAGCATGGATGATAACGTTGGCATGGGGAAAATCAGCTGCGTAATTGAAAAAAAGTAAGCATCTAAGATATAAGTTGTACAACAGCGCACTACCATTAGCCCATTTACCGTGTTTTTATTGCAGTGGGAAAACTATCAAGTTCAGCAGAAAATGTAGGAGGGATTAGGGATCCCCTATCGGCAAGTCTTAGCGACACAAGTACGCAAAGCCATGAGGAAAACGGTATACTTGATACAGCAGCGTGTATCTCACATGCTTATTTAGCACTAGTCAACCATTTAGCTGCCATCAGAGAGAAAGACAGAAAAGAATGTTTCGGCCGTTTTACATCTCTTCCTGGTAATTTGAATGTAAATATCAGCTCCACACAACAAGATGCCGATGGTCTCCTGAAGAAAAGTGCTTATAATACTAAAAATGTACAGAATGAAGGGGTGGAAGTAACACCACGGAGAGCTCAGAGAAATGGCCAAATGATGTATCCTGAGTGTAGTGCCAGAATCCCATACACCTCTTTAGGGATGGTCCTGTCTGCACCTCCAAAATTACCATATGATAGAGTGCGTCCCAATGTTGGAGATTCTATTGCCCTTCTTCACGCAAAAGCAGAAAAAGATATCAAGGTGGCAACGCAATGCCCAAACGTTCGATTTACTGCTAAACAGAAATACATAGAAAGTGGATCTGCTGAGTACGAAAGCACCAAAGAATCATCTATAAAAATTTACTTTGATCCAAGATTGATACATGGCAAAAAGTTGACAGAGATGGAAAGACGAATAACTGAAGCTGCCATGAGTGTGACAAATAGCTATCCCTTGCAGTGTGATCATACCAGCCCAGAATCCAACCGTACCCTCAAGGGTTCTACTCTAAATGTTGTGCCAGAGTCCACGATGAGGATAAAGATACGTAATGCTCCTAGGGGTGAGTATATTTCTACAGGTCCGAATACAACCACTCCTTGTTTTTTCCACACACATTGAGAGAAGCTATGTAGAAAGGTACGAGAAATACCTATTCATATGATACACAGTATATGTCACTGGCTGTAAATAGAATATTTGACGAGGTTATTTGACAGATTAGTCAAGACCCCCCCCCCAAAAAAAAATGTGTAACATTGGCAATATAAAAGCTTATAAAAGTTTGTCAGTATTTACAATTTAAATTTACAGTTACACCAAGTCTGACATGTCACTACAATTTAAGCATCTGCAATTCTGTAGAAATTTCCTTGAAGTTTTATAAAAAAAATGAATCACAATTTATACATCACAATTTATTGAAACTGAATAAGAAAGATATATCTCACCATACATAATATGTTATCTTAAAAACATAAAATGCTGAGATGAACTCTTAATATTTCCGCTCACTAGATGTGTCCTGTCGTCATGCCCACACAGAAAGTTTGTATGCAGGAATATATGAAGAAATTCCAGATGATCCTTATCCGAATTCATTGCTGAACCCGTATGCAAGTATCCAGGTAAGTGCAATGGTACCAACGTCATTCAAAGATCAGCAAGTCTAATGTTTTATAGAAGAGAACGCATGCTGATTTACATATTTATTACTTTCGGGGTATTCCAAGCACTCCTAGTAAATGCAGATAGCACAACGAAAAGCTCACGAATGTTGGAACTACTTCTGTACACCTATTGTTCGCAATGTTTTGGAATATCTCATCTAAATATTATACCGTTACTTATTGTTGAAATGACGCGTGGGTGGGGTATTGTCATAAGTAAGGGCATACCTTGTGCCATTTGTACAGAGGTATGTAGGTTTTGCTAGATATTTTTCATAAACACGGATCCAGATATGATGGCTGCTTCGGCTGTTTTATCTCAACTAATGCCCCATAAACAGATATATGATTCAGTTTTTGGTTTGTTTATATTGCTTTTACATCTGGTAGCCAACAGCTTTCATTGAAACTGAACACTAGATTGCCAAGTTTGGTTGCTACTTACGCTGTTATGAGATGCAATCGGGACACATACATACACACACACACACACACACACACACACACAAACACACACACACACACACATATATATATATATATATATATATATATATATATATATATATATATATATATATATATACCCAATTTGTCATACCATTAACAGTCCTGCAGGTTACTGACGGATAGACTGCCACACATCGTTCATATTTAAAACAATATTTGTTGGGGTGCAGTTTTTGTCTTTTGTTTGCGTAGTTGCTTAAACTCAGGCATATCAGTTGCATGCACGTGTCAATACAATATGTGTTTATGACAGATGATAGTGCAACAAATAAAATGTAAGTTACTGAAAAAAAAAACAGATCCTAATACCATGTTTATCCTTTAACGCTGTGTTCACAGGACGTTACACAACATTGTCGCATCGGTCTTGGTCCTTATGAGGAAATTCCAGTCAAGACCTTTAGGGAAAGTCACATTTTACCGGCCGAACACAAGCAGTAGGGAAGCAGGTGTCTTATATTTGTATTTGCTTGAATATTGTATTAGATACTGTTTGTGTATGTTTCAACAATAATGGAAGAGGTCGCTGTTATATTATGTCAACGTGATTTGCTCAAGATACAGCCGAAAACTTACGCTAGGAGTAATTTTGGTGCGATGGGATGGAGTTTCTTTTTTGCTGGCTAAAAAGTGTTCTCTTTATCAGATATATAAGAGTATAAACTGGCCTAAAGTAGTTGTGTATAAAAAAATTTCACTACTGAAAGTATTCCTTCTGCATTTGCCACTTTGTCATCATTTTCAAGGCAAAAATTTAGCTCCGTCCCCTTGTTACATTCATTCAGTTCCTCCCCAAAACATATAAATCCCTTGTAAAAATTCGTTAAGAGATGACTAAGGTATCAAATTTTGTACAAACCATTCACTTTGGGCAATGTATGGGACTTGCATGAAAAAGTGAATGTCTTTCAAAGAGTTGGATCATGAATGCCCAGGGACACAATATAGGGACCTACTTGTGCATATGAGGTGCAATGCTGAGATAGACCAATGCTGTTTTTTCCTTCTGGCAGCCCAAACAATCAATCTTTAAGTCACTGCTTGCTCAGAGTAAGCTTTTCATTCTGATTTTAGCTTTTACCATCTGGGCATCTGTACGATTGTGATAGCGATCACGCAACAGTGATGACCTTCAGTGATTAATATGAGTACAGAATGTCCAGGGCCCTTCAGATGTCAGAATAATGGCCAAAGATATACAAAATAAATGTATAGACTTATAATCAAAATGGTATAAAGTTTTTTAATTCACTAATATTCCATTTCCCACCTGGGACATATAGCTAGCCTACTGAGAGACACTGCCTTTTGCTGTGATTGAAGCGAGCAGCATCTGAGGTGGCCAGACCAAGGGCCCTATGCAAAAATCAGGCCTTTCCATTAGCAAATTAATGGTGAGCCGCTAATGGCTCACCTAAAATCAGGTCAGGTAAGCTATCAGAGCAGCTGCCTATATTATCTCTTCACAAAATATGTTGCATTGATAAGTGACCAACAGCTCACATTTTATGAATATGATTTGTTCCTTTCATAAATTAATTTGCTATTATGATTTAGAACAATACAGTTTTTCAGTGTATGGTACGGAATAGGGCTTTGCTCTTAGAATATCGGACTTGATAGTGTTCAAACGGTAAATGGGCTTACAGAATTAGGTTTGTTAAGTTTCTCTTTGTATTAAATAAGTTTTTCGTGTGTGTGTGTGGGGGGGGGGGGGGGAAGGCAAGTGACCGCTTGCCTCTTATGGCAAGGCTTGAAAATTTTTGGCCTTTGGGCTGCTCAGCAAATAGGTCTTATGGATATTGCAAACTTATTGTCCACGGTATTTGATTTCCCAAAAGCATCTGCACTCACGATTGTTTGTTATGTTGTTAGTCTTACTTTTATGTTGCTTCTCATGCGCCAAAGATGGCCTATCTGAACACAAAATGCAACACCTATCGTTAATTTCTGTCCTGTCCCTTTCCGTCCGTGGCATTCCCCATTGTTATTCTTGATATGCGTTTGCTTACAAAACTATTAAGTATATAAACTAGATGTGTGTGCTTCCGTGATTGGCAAAGATATGTGCTTATGTAATTTAGTCCAAAATGTCCGAAATGTTCAGTAATTTTGGTACAAATGCAATCATAAATTACAATTTTCAGATAATGCAATTTTATCATGACTTCCCATCGCGGAGACGTGTTTGTCTAATAGAAAAGGTTAGATCAACAGGGCTATGCTGAAAACCTGCTTCAATCATTTAATATTCACATGTAGCATACGGGCAATATTGATTGATATATATATATATATATATATATATATATATATATATATATATATATATATATATATATATATATATATATATATATATATATATATATATTATTTTTTGTTTGTTTTTTTGTTTGCTTGGTTTTTTTTCTGTTTTTTGTTTTTGTTTTGTATTGAAGAGTTCTGTGTTGGCGCTCCAACAAGTTATCAAATCTGTACGATCGCAAAAATGACTATTTTTGATCTGGCCCGTATGTTTATATATATATTTGCAGTGGCAATTAGATGTAGCAGCTACCCATTTATGTCAAAAGGTATGGGTTTAATGCTTAATATTTTCACAAGTCGAGAAGTCCAATGCATGTAGTATTCAGTGTAGGTTTTTAGGGGATGGGTGAAGAGTGAGTTTTAAAACACAGGCATTACTTTCCATGACGACTAATGATTCAATATATGTAAGAACATTTTCCTAAATCTGTCACATACCGGAATTGGCTTGCTGGCAGATGGAACTGTTTCCAGTAAGTATTGCCATATTTTAAATTCATGTTCCTCGCTCTCTATATTTGAAAATAAACCAAAAATACGGATATGGTGAATGAAAACCAGGGTGTTTTATTAAATTTCAAAAGGATGTTGGCTTTAAACAAAGACAAATCTATAACGGAACTCGGCTGTAAACCTGTGAACGTTTTTCAGGGACAGGTATTTCCACAGGCGCACAAAACAGATGCCTTGCCAAATATGGGGGATGCAGACCCCCCTTCACCGCCAACAGCGGGTGTCAATGGAGAGGCATCTTTCTTATGCACATGTAGGAATGTATGAAAATCTTGGATAATGCGACCGGCATGTGCTTATTTGTAGTGAGCAAAAAAGATGAATATTTGGAGACTTTCAACAAAAATAAACCTGCATTTTCTTCTATCATTTTATTAAAGTTCATGTGGGTTGAAATGAAATGCAGTTTGCACAAGCCAATAAACCGTGAAAACGTCTTTTGTTTCTGTGCTCGTGGCACACACTACGTTGAGACATCTGCCTCTACATTCACGCCGGCGTTTTGTTGAATGCTAAAACTTTATGGGGTGATCCTTTTTTTTTCGTCACACATGGGCTTATCTCGTGCCCATGGATCTGCCATGATTCCAACAAACAAATTACAGTTTTGCATGTAAGCTTCAAAACAATTTGAGTGTATTTTATTGGGGGAGGTGGATAATGGTGGCGTGCGCATACTGGTAAGTAAATTACAGTATGTACAGGTTATAATTCCAACAATATCTATCCGCCAGGCTCATCAGTACGCATACATGCATAACTTTGAGCAGGTGATAATTTTTTTCAGTTTTTTTTATGACAGGAAATTTCACAGATTTATTATAGGAAGCCTGATACGGATATGATACGCAAAGTATATACGTTCCAAAACATTTATTGACTTCATTGTTCTGTAATTCCAGGAAATATTTTCTCTGTATGTAGAAAAAAAAATCCCAAACATGTTCAGCTGGCCTGGCCAAGTAAAAACGCAAACCCTTGAAACGACTGGTAATTGACAATAAATAAAGACAACCAAGTCAATAAACTTTGAAATTAATCACAATCTATGCTCGTGGCACGTTTTAGTATTTGTCATGTTCTCTCATCCTCCGCCCTTTTCTTTCTTTATTTTCTTTATTTTTTCTCCACCCTCTCCTCATTCTTATCTTCTTGTACTTTCTGTCCCTTACTTCTCTTATTTGCTTTATTTATCTATTTATTACGGCATTTTTGCTTTCCCTTTCTATACCTTGATTCGTTCTTAGTCACATGTTTGTTACCTTTTTTCCTTCAGATGCATTACATTTAATCAAAATAAGGTCATTTTGTACATATTAAATCAGATTTTGTTTTATGTGTACCTCACGTTTGGTTTATTCTTTTGTGCATGTACCTCTTTAAATATTGCAGGTTGTTGGCTACTTTGACCTTCACGGCTTCAAATTTGATTACAACAGAAGAATCTTTTTATAAGATATGTGCAGACAAAGGGGATCATTCAACGCCCAAGAACGTGTTTGGGTGTGTGCTGAAAACTGATTCACTGTTTATGAGTCGAATACAAATGAACAGGATCGATGATAGGCATGGCAGAAGATGGGACAAAAACATAATCACCATGGCTCTGTCTGTGGACAAACCACCAATTGCTGACAAAAGTCTGGTGGCACATGGATATTTAATATTACCCTCCACTCATCTGTTATCTATGTACAGAGATTGCGACCCGGCTCGACTGTGACAGAACGGTTGACACTTGCAAACCTTTCGGACACTGATGGTGCAATTTCAGGCAGACATTTTATATCTTAGAGATAGACAGAGAGCCACACAGGTAATTTGTGCAATCAAACATAAAACAAAGATGGATAGCACACTGAACAGCATCAACAGGTAGCTCCCATATACCCACAGGGTCAGCTCTCAATGGAGCATAAACCACATTCATCATCTGAGGAACTGATCCCAAAATTTAAAATTGCCCTTTTGAGCTGATCAAGCATCAAAGAAAGCATCAAGAACTGCAATTAACTTGCATGATGCAGTTTCAAACTCTGCTATTTATTTCCGGATTTCACCGATTTTCTGCTTTTCAACACTTGTCTTAAGGTTTATGAGGTTTGACAGTTTCTGTTTTGCACTGCTCTACAGCTAAATGATTTTGCAAGAAATTGCATGCCTTGGAGACAGAGACTATAGTGATCCGCATTGAGATTAGAGCTTTTTTGACAGCTGGACCAAAAACTGCAGCTTGCAGGCAAGTCGTGTCAGAATCGCTTCCACCTAGCTATTTCTGATGCACTTCAGGAGAGCCCTAACCATGTGAAGTGTACCTATATATGGAACTACAGAGACAAGTTGTTCAGGGCTCAGATATTAAATTTCTCGGAGGATGCAGTGCACCCCGTCATTACATTATATACAGATTTCAGTCTCAAGCATTTGCAAACAGACGTCCACAAAATTATTATGGCAGAATACACAATTGCATATCTTGTGACAGGTTATGGAATAACAGGCAAAAAAGGCTATATTCTGCACAGGAATCCCTTCATTTGTCCAAACTGAGTTAATCATTGAAAACCTGTAGACCATGTAGCACTTGTGTATCAGATATTTTGTATATGTTAACTCATTTGGGTGAGCAACATGCATATAAAAACAGGATAATAGTTCCTATGCTGAAAACGTATGGAATGGATATGCTGCCATGTGACAAAGCTCTTAAAATGGACTTTATAGTGGTAAGGTTGACGTTGGACGCTTGTGGGCCACGTGACCACGATAGTGTGTATCCATATATATATATATATATATATATATATATATATATATATATATATATATATATATATATATATATATATATATATATATATATATATATGCGTGTGGGTGTGTGGGTGTGTGTGGGTGAAATTTTCATTTTTCGAGCACTAAACCAGAAGACTTTTTGGTGGTTTAGGTCTCTGCAACCAGAAAATTACTCGATTGCTAAGTTATGAAACTTAGATCCTGTCGCAAATCCGAAGCAATAGTTGGCTAAAATTTGGTGAGATTTGGTCATATAATGTTAGTTACCACACTTAATGGTGGCGACTTGTGCTAAGAATATGTTGGTTATTCCCTTGCCATGGCATTTTATTCAAATTGGTGATTTGTGACCATCCTATGACGACCTTTTTCATAAAACCTTAACATAGACATTTTCGTTTTGGGGACCACAGCGAATTATCTTCGAATGGCCGTGCAGATAATTTGGTCCTGAATTATAAATGTTGCTCAAACCTTTTTGGGATTTCTAGGCATAACGAGCAAGAAACTATTGAGCAATTCTTGTAAAGAGAAACGCATAGGGCCCCATCCCACCCCAGCATATATAGCAATGAGAAGAGTACAGCTATCTGGTGACTCTAACAGAAAGGAACACAAGTTCTTAGTCATGGCAGAAACTATCGTGAAATGATGATCATTGTGAGTTCATGTATTTATCACAGTTTATGGAGATTGGCATGCACATATTGAAGCCCATGGACAAACTCATTCATCCGTGTGTCAGTTGGTGCACTAGTGCCACCATAGCAATGCCACTGTTCATGAGATGTATCCATATTGTTGTGGCATCCTTCCTCTAATCTAAAAATAACAAAGGCACCTATTCGAATGCAGATTTAAATACATCATACTGCTTTGTGAGAGTATAATACTGATTGAGGACTATACAGTTAAACCTATCTTGAAAGACCATATAAATAATACAGACTAAAGTGGTAGCTAATGGTGCTTAGCTCAAATACATTATAGTACATTTTAAAACAAATAGTATGGGCGCCTTGGCATATATGTAAGTACTGAAAGAAAAAAATGCACATCATTTGAACCCATCTGACATAGTAACACGTTAATTTCGTGTATTCAAGTATGCATAGGACTAGAATAAGTTGTTACCCTCTACAACTAGTATTTTACCCCAATGTTACCGGAGCAGCCCAATTTATCAGTATTTTGAAAAGGCGTATGTAGAGTACCTTTTCCTGTATTCCACTTCTCCCCTTGGAAGGGAGTTCTTAGATGTAGATTTGTAACTCAAAAATAGATATACATTTCAGCATTTTCACAATTAGGTGAAAACGTGTATATCAATTGTGACCCCCACCCCCTCCTTCGTTTACACTGTGTACCGATACAACATCTTTTCTTGCACTCTTTGAAATAAGTTTCAACGCCGTACATTCATATATCCAAAACAAAAAACTAAAAACAAAAAACAAAAAAAAAAAAACAAAAAAACAAAAAAAAAAAGCAGGCCTGGGACAGTCACTTGATCTATAAACGTGTCAATATGCGAGTAATGAAGTACGTACTCACTACAGCGTACCCAATAACTCTTATATTTTGTCAGTGATGCTTTGTCTTGTCAAAAATTTGCTTTGTGTGGTTTCTTTGATTTATAATCATATTCAAACTTTGTGTTTGGCGAAATGACAGTGATTTTAATTTAAGTGAACTGCAAATATATCCCAGACTGATAAGTAGCTTGGAGAGGTCTTGAATGTATGTGCCCCATCAAAAGGCTTGAATTGGGGGTTACGAATATGTGTATGTTTGCTTTTACCACGTTTTCCTTGCTTGAGACAAATCGATAAAGGGAAATGGTCACTAAGGCTATTTTTTTATCTTTGAAAGAAACAATTTTCTCCGGATTTGTTGGATATACGTGGTCTACTAGGATGGTGTTAGTGAGACTGGTACGGGTAGGCCCAGTTATTATTTGGTGCAAGTTAAACGAGTTGGTTACTTCGAGCCATTGTTTTTCAGAGGTGGATGGTCTGCTGCATAGGTTTATATTTATGTCCCCATAATGTAAATATCTTATTCTCACTATGTGAATATTGTAATGAGATATCAATAGATGAAGACCATTCTGATAATTCATAAATACCATTTTCATCTAGAGGATGGTAAACATTTCCAACTAGTACAGAAGGAGACCATGGATATTTAATTTCGATTCATAGACATTCATAGGGATCAGTAATGTTCTCAATATCTTTGCACCGGCTATATGGGATATCCGTCTTTACATATATGGCCACGCCCCCACGTTGCATGTTAACGGTTTTGTCCTTCCGTTCGAGGTTGTGACCATCAATGCTGATGGACGAATCTGGCATTTCGTTATTTAACCATGATTCTGACATACCAAATATATTACACGTTGAGTCAGGTTTTGGGGCTGTAAATATGCAACGAATTTCATCCAGTCAGTGCGCCTTTGACATGGTTGCGAAGAGAAATATATGTAAGTCCCCTATTCCACGTTCTTTTGGACGGTCTCTTCTGAGAGGAGGTTAAAAGTTGTCAATAAAGAGGAGTTGATCAGGAAAATTCGCTTCAAGCCAAGTTTCGGATAAAGTAAAGACATCTAAGTGTTCAGCTAATAAAAGAAATTCATCAATTTATCCAAACTCTTAATACTACAGCAAGAAGTGTTTGTTTTTTTTTAAACGAATTAGCGGGCATATTTCTCGTGTATCTTGCCGTGACAGAAAAAAAGACAGCCATTCCTCGGAAAGAACAGAACAGGCACAATGTATGTTTACAGAAGCGAAAAAGATGCAGGAAAGTTGACAGAACAAGCAGGGAAGGGAAGAGGGAAGTTAGAAAAAGGAATTGGAAAAAGAAAAAGAAAGGAAAAAAAAAAGAAAGAGACAAAGAGTTTAAACATATTTTATTCAAAAAGAAACGATTGGGAAACAGTCATTGTCTGTGTGTATCCCTGTCGTATTCCTATAGTTAAAGAAAGTACAACAGTGAGAGTTGTTGCAGCTGAAATTCAAAAAATGCCAAGATTACAAATAATCACAATGTAATAACATACACACGGAGATATCTATTTGGTCGCCATATCAAAGGTTATACAGGCGTTGTGTCTTATGACTGGGGTGGGGGTGGGGGGATCCTTTCCTGGCTCAGGATCGCACATGATTATTTATCGCTTGCTTTTATGCAACAAAACTGTCACGTCAAAAATTTGTCATGATATCACCAGGATAAAGTGTTGTCTCCGCGACAGGACACCTCTTCCCACTGGCAAACCGTCAGTCTTTAAAATCAGCCAAGCTAAAAATGTTGACTTAATCCAGTGAACTATTTCAGGGGTAAGGGAGGCTCCTGCAAATGTTTGCTTTGTACACTCGATGAAATGTCCACAATTATGGATAGCTGGTTATAATTTTGGGTGTCTATATGAATTGACAATTACGAAATTCCTCATGGGTTTGTACTTTAACCTAGCCAGTCACGCAAAACATGTTTTTAATTTTCTCTACATACTATAAAAATTATTTCGTGAAATTTTAAAACAAGCATGTCAATAAATGTTTTGAATGTATTCACTGTTAGAGTTGGGTGCCCATCAGGCTTCCAATCAAAGTATATGAAATCAAATACACTTTAAAAATTGATCATGTGGTCAAAGTTATACATATACGGGTTCCAATGATTCTGACGAATCAGTATTGTTTGAATTATGCCCTGCGCATATTGTAATTTGCTTACCAGCAGGTGCACACATCTATTTTGAAAATAGTACACTAAGTGTGTTTTGAAGTACCCATAGGTAAATATATTTTGTGTGTTGGAAATACGGCAGATCCCTGGGCAGGAGGTGACCCGAGCTGTGATAACAAAGAGTTAAACCAATGAGATTTCAACATTCCACGAAAAGCCGGCATGAATGTAGAGGCAGTTGCATCAAAGGAGTGTTTACAACGTGCACAGAAACCAAAGCAATGTTAACGCTTTATTGACAAGTGCAAAGTACAGTTCATTTAAGCCCACACAAACTTTAACAGAATGACAGAAGAAAACACAGGTTTATTTTTGTGGAAAGTTAAATATACTTGTATTTTGACCACCACAAACCACAGTGTGCCGGCTGCATTGTCAAAGCTTGGCATACATCCATATGTATTTACAACACAAAGGCCTCCACATGAACAAGTACTGCATATGGAGGTAGGGGGAGGGGTAGGGGGAAGAGGGTCTGCCTTGCGCGCACTTGGCAGGGCCTCTGTTTTGTGCACCCGTGGGTATTACCGGTTATTCATCAACAAAATGCCAATGGCTTTGCCCAAACACAAACCAAAGTCTGCACACTCATTGACCAACTTTACAGGATAGTGATGTGAGTAAAAGTATGGCATAAACTGTGAGATTTACATGCACGTAGTAGTGCGTATTAAGAACACAGCAAGCAGGTAAGATAGTTTGGGATTAACTAGATGGGTATTGACACAAACATGGGTCTGAATTTTCAATTGCTGTTTTAAATTTTTATTTGCTCTGATGATGAAGTATATGACACAGTACAAAATATCGTCATTGTTAGTGGTATATTGTCGTAGTAAATATATATATATACATGCATGTATAGGCACTGACAAGGGGTCAAAAATTATATCCTGCACTTCATTATGTTACTGACTAGTGTGGGGGTGACAGGAATACGCAGAACATGTATATGTGAAATATATGTTAACTTTGGTGCGTAAATGATTTGAAATGTATCATACCATGATGCAAACTTGAAAAAAAATATTCCGTCATTTTTTATGCATTTGAATAATCTACTATAGTGTAGGTTTGGTAGTATTATATGATATTATTTTAAACGGAGGAAGTAATGCTGTGGATGAACTCTCGTGTGGCGTTTGTTGTAGCCACGTGGCACCGTGATGCCATACGAGGAGAAACTCCAAGACGTTATGGTTAGTTTCGTATTTTTAAATATTTAATTTATTTATCAAATTTCTTAATTTCATAAGTATTTATACAAGTTATTTCGAATCATTAAAATGATTTACGTATGTCTACATTATTCCGGATCGCAAGTGATGATGTCACTTTGTTCGCAAGTAACCCCGGTCGGAGATAGCGTCCCTGAGTTTTAATTTACTTCTGGCGCTTTGTCTCGGCTTAACATGCAATGTAAATGACTGTGCTAGTTTGTGTTTCTTGAGCCAACAAAAGTTCTTGATTTATACGTATTCCTAATTTCTTATTCCTAGCTTTTTGAATAAGAGATGGCATGCCATGTCATTTGAAAACTTTGTATAGTTCATTTAACTTGATATCATGGTAATTTATCAGAAAAAATTGGAAACTTCTACCCAGGACTGTGTTTTTCAAAGTTTCGGGTCTAAGTCTTTAATCTATAAATTTAATATAAAGACCTCAGATATGTTCCTGTATCACTATGTTTTATGGCAAGTTTTACTTATAACTGTTGTGTAGCTGGCTTAATAGTTTCATGTTTCAAGTGAAAAGAAGGCACAGATGAACTTTATGAGGTGTACAGCTGTAGCATCAAACATAAGGATCCGGTTTCTGTATAGGTCTTCGTGCACGTCCGCGCTCACCACTTAAATATCAATGTCCAAAAATCTGTAGGTAGAAAGAGCTCAGTATATAATTTGAAGACGGCGTTACTCGCTGGTTTATGTCTGGCGGACACAGATAGGCGGCATGGTGTGAAAGTTCTGCTTTCAAAACCTATCTCCACAAATTACCATTCGATCCCACACAAAAGTAGGAACACCGCGAGGAAAAGTATTCAGACGATAATATTGACAAGATCTAAGAAGAAAATGAAAGAAAAATAAGAGAAATACAAATTTTGATTTGTATCGAATGTAGTCAATCGTCTATCAAACAAACATCTTAAAACACAATTTTTGGCAGGAAACACAACAAACATTGTCATTGACACAAGACCATCATGTAAGACTACATGCCGTCGTCTTCAAACGATGCTAGGCCGTAGCCATGAACAAACAACACAGGCATCGATGAGCTTAGAAACTTGTCCAGTTCACATTTGGTCTTGCGATACGAACATGTATGATTAAAATGTGATCAAGTACATTTACTGACATGGAAAATTCTATAATCGTTGAGGACCAAAAACAAAAAACAAAAAAAAACAAAAAAAAAAAAACAAATGTGGTAATTGATAGTTTCAATGAAACTGAGTTTCAATCAGTTTCTATCTCCGCTAACAGCTCTGCAAGCAAGTGGAAACCGCATGCAGTTTTATGTTGCTGTCGCAATATAGCGTACACCACGTAACCGTCGAGAGCCAACTAGTTCTAAATATATCTCTCATCAGCGAGGAATCGCCCTATAACCGTTGTGCATGGCCGAATGCCGTTACAAACAGAACTTACGTGGTCGAATTTAAAAACTCTTTCTCACCGCCATAATATCATGTTTATTGACGAAAAGTGAAGGCCCAACGGTTTTCGGCGCATGACTAGTGATAAATTACGTGGGTAGGTACGTGTATGATATATCGCGGAAAACAACTTTAAGTTTATTGCGTAGATCAATACTATGCCTAACTACATAAATTACATACAATCTTAGGAGGGGGAACGCCAAGTTCATTTTGCAGTTTGACAATGTTCAACCTGACATAACTTGCTCAAATAACATGACTTCCCGTCCGACTTTCACTCTGTTTTGCTATAAATATAGAAATCTTAACAGCACACATTGTCTGTGCACAAAATTTGGCCTTCAAGACTTCAAGTTGGTCATTCGCCATCTTGAAATATTGAACTGGTTATAACTGGCTCAATTCTCATCTGATTTTTATCTGGTTGGGCTCAATGCACACAGAAGGTAATAACGCATGCATATATTAACATATAACCTTTGAAAGTCAAGGTCTGTACCCCTGAAAACCTTTCTTTTGCCATAATTCGATCAATTTCTATCTAGTTTCGTTCAGATAGGAAGGCCCAGAATGTGCGAAATGTATCACCATACAATTTTGTAATTCAAGTGTGGCCTCTAAACGTCTAAGTCATTTGACCCTTTTCAATTTTCATCCAGCCCTAGCTCGGTCAATTTTAGCTCTACTCAAATTGTAGCTACTGTCACGCTGTACAACTTTGAAGTTTGCGTCTGAGCTCTTAAGGTCAAAGGTCATAGGACCCTTAGACATATTCACTGAGCAATGATTCGATCAATCATTGTATAATTTGGACCTTGTTTTGGTTCAATTGTAACTATTGTAACACTACACAGTTTTGTTAATATTTGCAACCTCTTAAGGTCAAAGATCAAAGTCATTTACACCATTTGAAAATTTATTGAGCCATAAATCGGTCAATTTATATGGGAGCTGGCCGCTTTGTTTCGGCCTAAAAGTTGGAAACAAATTGTAGCTATCGTCACAATGCACATTGTTTTTCTAATTTACAGTTATCTCTAGAAGTCAAAGTTCAAGCTCATTTATTCCCTTTGAAATATTCATTGAGCCGTAAGTCCATCTATTTTCACCCGAATTTGACCATGTTGAGATCATATTGCAACTATTGTGAAAGAAAACAATTTGTAATTTGAATGTGACCTCTAAAGTTCAAAGGTCAAGGTCATTTGGAAGCCTTAACTCGGTCAACTTTCATCAGATTTGGATCATGTTGGCCTCAAATTCAGGTTATTGCCACACTGCACATTTTTGTAATTTAGGTTTGACCTCCAAGCATCAAAGGTCAAGACATACAAGAAGATGAGATGACTGTAGCGCGAGCATTGGTGGGAAAGAATTGCTTTTAGTTATTGCTTGCGATCGGAGATGTTTTGGTTAGGTTGGAATCGTTTTCTTAATCCAAGAAAATGCGGATCACATATATGCAATTCTACACACATTGTTAATGGGCACATTTGCTAACATGGGAAAGATGTAAGATTATTGATAAATCAACAAGAGTAATTTGTAATGTGTTTTGTGGTTAGTGATGGACACATGGTGCACTTAACCATACAGGCCTATTTGGTATGCTTCAAACTCAAATATGTAACTGTGATATGACTTTCACAAAGCTTTTAAAGGGGAGACAGATGCATTTATGGAAAGCTTCATGTCATTGAGTCGAAGCAATCCTGTGACTTAATAGAGCGTTGGTATTCTCAAAAATCTTATATCAGAAGTTTATGGTGTGAAAGTATTTGCCAATAGGAGACGTCACAATTATCTACATTATGTGTATTCAGCTGATAACACAACACAATACACAAAATTCATGCGGGTACAGGTGCATATTCCCATTACATTCAATGTTAAAGTAATATTAACAAGCTGTCTAGTTCTGCACCTGACACGATACCAATATAGAGATACGTCAACTATGCATCAAAATCTACCATTAGAAATTCTAAGTTACTAAACCCAGCGGTTTGAAGTTATGTAGGTGTAAATTATAATGGTAAGTGGTACGAATACACAGATCTAGCCCTCCTGCTACAGAGCTTTCAAGTGAGAACCCACCTGAACAAACTGATCTAGATCTTAGCTATTAAAATTTATTTGTGTTAAAGGGTACTACCCTGCTGTGTGTTAAGGTAAAACTAGGCTTCAATAAGAGTTCTCTCTATCATCCCTCTCAACCAAGGCAAAATACATTTTTCTCAATTGAAATTTGGACAAACGGTTGGGCACTTGATTTCACTTCACACAATAAAAAGTTCATTTCGTTCAAGTGTTTCTATATTTTTATTCTCCTTTACAAGCAATATAATGTCAGCTTGTCCAAGAAGTGGATTTGTCATTTATTTGATCTTTTTTCAGATGATATAATTAGTATAGTTATAATGTCTAACGCCACAATATACCTCCAAACCAAAAAATATAATCATTCTCCTCCAAAGGTGAAATTAAGTCGGCTAAGGATGCCATGTGATTTTAGCTGAGCGCATTGTTGTTAGAACAATGAGGATTTAGAAGAATATAGCATTAGTTTCTAGGCTATCACTTTTCTACATTTTCCAACCATCTTTTCGATCCTTCACCACATGAATTCTTTTTGTTCGCATAACGAACTGCTTGGAAATTCCATTGGAACCTTTTTTTGTCTACAAAAGATCACACGATGAAATGAAAGTATGCGCAAGTCAACTCTTATGCTGCTTTTTTATATGTAGTTAGTGATATGTTTTCAACATCATGGGCCTGGTTTAAGTATTCAATAAATTCTAATGAAGTTGAACTGTCATCATTTGCATGGCAAATCCACGCTGACCCTAGCTTCAAAGTGCAAATAAGGGGTATGCTTTATATCGATCCTTACAGGGCACAGCCAATCCAAAAAAAAAAAAAAAAACAAACAAAAACAAAAAAAAAAAACATTCTGTATTTGTGATTTGAATATAAGGCTGCGTCTCGCGCCTTTATAAATAAGTGCAACCGTACGAAAAGGCTTCACCTGCATTAAGAGGCCAAGATATTTCGTGAAAAGCTGTAACCTTTTACGTTTCTTTAAACCTTTCTTTATTCATTTTGTTTTCATCGTATACAGGCCATTAGAAACCATAATTTACGTCTTAATTTTGTGGCCGATTATAGGTATCATAATATGTATAACTTGGCGTTCTGATAATCCTCGACTAGCGACCTTGAGATCATCTACGATAGAACTGACTGATTCGTGAACTACTGAGGCAATTGCTGTGCACAGAAGGGACCAGAGTTTTCCGATTAATAGCCATAAAGTCTATGATTTTTTTGTTTAGTTTTTTGTGAATTAAGGAATTGGTTTCACATTGATCCAAAACAAAGGCAGCATTTGCGATTCCCATCATGCATAGCTTTCTCAATCACAATGAAACAAGCTATTTGCCTGTTCCAAATTGGCAAAAAATGGTATGCAAGATTAGGCTTAATCCGGTTAATGTCAGTTCTAGCGCCTTTCTAATTCCACTTATATATGTATATAATTATATAAATATATATATATATATATATATATATATATATATATATATATATATATATATATATATATATATATATATATATATATATATATATATGGATCTGTTTTTTCTGCAGGGTTAAGCATGAACTGGAGAGCGAAGAGAGCATGGAGTGCAGATATTTGTTTGAATTACAAAGAAAAAGTAAATATGTATATTATGTACGCTCACTTCAAAGCATTGTTTAGAATCATAGCTTTCATAAATCCTCCAACGATATGTGAATTCTTGTATTTATAATAATCGTTATAAACAGAATGTAAGTGCCAGATTCATGTATGTGAATATTAAAAGTAGTAAATATTAAACCCTATCAGGTCAACCTCATCTATATATCAATCCTGTTGGAGGGATGTATTTATTTATGAAGTAACATATAGACTTGTGCATGCGGTACATAACAAAAATATCGCGTAATTATGAAGAACCATATTAACGTGAGGTGCCGTGCTAAAACCATAGGACTTTTGCAGGCACTCTCAGGGCTGCTTCACTTTTGTGAGGATGTTTCAGGTGGAGTTTGGCTTGCACAAAGATCCAAGTTGTTTAGTTGTAACTTTCCGTTGAATAGTTGTATATGTCAAGTGTTTCAGAATATCAATATTTTAACTATTCTACTTCCATATTACATCATATCATAATAAAATAATATTTGTGCGTACTTTGGGGATCCATCCCAGTCTCGGCCATAATAGTCCATGGTGGATTATCCCATGCGATTGACATCTGCATCTTTTTATATCAGGGAAAACGGCAAATAAAATCGTTTGATCATTTTATGGCGTGCGACTTTGTCTTTGTTCTTCTTTATTATACAAAGAAAAATTTCCCATTTTAATTTTAGTGGTGCAGTTGTCGATTTGTACTCATACGCGCTATCAGCTCCATGACAATGTCCCAGTTGACTGTTGCATATGCATAGGTTATTATTTATAGCCAACGTATGCGTTGTAAAGAAACTGCGTCCTAACTGTCCAGCATCTGAATTCTCGTGTGCGCAGTGAACGCTGCCTGTCGTGTAACCCATGAATATTAATTCAATCAATCTTCAGGACAGACATCTGAGCATGGTAAAACTAACTTGGCTGACAGTAATTTGATAATTCTTTGGCTTGGATAGGTAAAAATGGATCGTTTTTCCTCCGAAGTGGCACAAGAAATACTGTCCACTATGGAAGAAATGCATTGGCAATATTTTTGAAGACACAAGCAGCAGTACTTTTGGCAATTTTCAACAAGAAGTTATGTAGCGCCATCTGGTAGCATCTTTTGGAAACTTGAAAATGAAATTAAAATGCTCTGAATAGAATGAAATCAGCAAGGAAATTTGTCCAACATCTCAAACATTTCGTTATTTTGCTTTGCCCTTCATTTTCTCATCTGGGAGCGACGAACGGGCGGTTGTGATCACGATTCATAGAAAATTTAGATGTACTTTCACGGCTAAATCCAAAACATAAAAATCAAAATTAGGTGAAAAAATACTTATAATCACGAATCATGTTAAATTATCTTTGATTTCAGAGTGAGTGCACAAGAAATAAATACGGAGAAACAAATCAAGCAAATACTTATAATCAGATAATCATGAATCGGGCTAAAATAAGCACGATTTCTCAGTTCGCCAGAAATAAATATAGATGAAAACGTATCACGCAAATACCCCTTGGGGCCCCTCTTATGTGTCACAGTTGTCCTAACTTAGTTTGCGTACTTTTTATATTTGTTTCATCGGTATCCATTTTTCTTTGGCATGGCAAAGTGAATTTTACCTGTAAAATGCACGTTGTGCAATTACAGCCCAAAAGTAGACTGATCCACATCTTCCCTTGAATTTTTGCACACAAACACCACACGGATAATAAATTATTTTTGCATCGTTTCTTTTTCTTTCTTTCTTTCTTTCTTTCTTTCTTTCTTTCTTTCTTTCTTTCTTTCTTTCTTTCTTTCTTTCTTTCTTTCTTTCTTTCTTTCTTTCTTTCTTTCTTTCTTTCTTTCTTTCTTTCTTTCTTTCTTTCTTTCTTTCTTTCTTTCTTTTTTTTATTATTATTTTTTTTTATCTCCATTCCTCCCCATGTAAAGCATCATGTTTCCAGGTTATCTGTCCAAAGACTTTTTTGTGATATCTTTCATAGACCTGAAAGGGTTTGTCTTTAAATTTGATACAGAGGTGCATGATCAGGCAGGAAACACCTGAAAAGGTTTTTTTGGCTACTCTGACTTTTTATTGAGACAGAGTGACCTACTTTTTCTGGCTTTGTAAGCACAATATTATCTAACAAAAGGTATGGATTTTTCTCAGATATGGTTCAGAGGTGCATTGTAGGAAAAAGATAAGTTCAATACATTTTTGGGTCATTGTGAATTATTTTAAGCAACAATAACCTATTTACAGTTTATTTGACTTTGTTGCCGCAATATCTTCAAAGTGGCGCCGGAGCCACTTGGATGTACCACTTTTCAAAGCGTCATAAGAACTATAATTCTGACACATTAACCGGTTTAGAGCTGTTGGGGTCTACTGGTAGATACAGAAAGCACATGGAGGAGCTAATACCTAGCAATTTACTCATTGGAGTTCCTTGTGCAAAATCTACCTGAAGAGGACATCTCGCAGGGTGCCACCAGAGGAGCAATACGTTCCGGTAGTACTGTACACATAAGCAGATTTGATATTAATTCACTATTATCTGTATTTTTGAGACATTGACCTTAAGAATAAGAAATAGATTTAAGGGAAATATGTGTGTGTGTGGAGGGGGGGGGGGGGGCTCCAGAAAGTTTTTAGTGAGAGGAACAGTATATACATATATATGTTTTACCAAATTTATTTATTATTTTTCCTTTCTATGTAATGATAAATGGTGTTCGGCACAAATTTTGACACATATATGACTGTAAAGGGCCTGCATTCAGGGTATGCCCTTGTTATTCATAGTAATACACCATGATTCATCAAATTCAGAAGTTAAATAATGTACGGCTCCCAAATAATATAAAGGACATGTCAGTAAAAGCCATAGGCAAGTGTTAAAATTTCCCCAACTGATCGTTGCACGGGGCACTGCGACCATTTGATACTTATTCGAATGCTTAGTTATATCACATTTTATGAGTTAGAAACTTATATGATTGAAATTGACAATAATGAAAATTGGTGATAAAATAAAATATCCCATGGTATGATTTTAACACCGTGTAATGTTTTATGCAGAGACATGTACTGCAGGAAAAGACGGTGGAAATGTCTCGCAATTGTTTACCAATTGTTGTAATTTTGCCCGATGCCTTGATAAACAATATAAATTTGGAATGTGACAGTTTGCCAAATACAAACACTGACCTGAAGTTATATTTCGTGTTCGTATGCCTACTTGCAGACACTTTTTTCGTGATTGTGGTGGGCGTTAAGGTGTGCAATTCAACACCAATCTGTAATGTATCTCTTGTACTTCCACATACAATATATTCTGCATGAAACGTACATACCTCGTAGAAAGTATTTGATGTGCTCAGGTTGCCTATATTGTGCATGAGCGTACTTATATGGTGATTTGTATTGTGGGCATGAGGAAGTCGATTTAGACATAATAAGGATGAATCAGATTTGCATTAACACATCGCCACAGTTTCAAATAAAGACTAAATCAAATTGTCTTGTGCGTGTAAGCAAGATTTGTAAAGTATGAATTTCTAAGTTCCATATAATAGTAGAGAATTGTGGCCAAATAGATACACTCAGCAATTTATTCATATCTCGAAATAGACTTCTTTTTCTAATCTGAATATATGGATCCTGATCAAGAATGGTGAATGAGTAATTATTATCATGGTCCCTACTTTCCCTGTTATAAGACGACAAAGTGGCAAAATATGATGTGAATTGTTTTTGTTAATTACAATTTCTTTTTTTTTTTTAAGACCCACGATTCTTCACAAACGTTGTTAAAGTTTTTGCATTATTTTGTAGGGATAATTATGCATACTATTCCTATATCAATAGAAATTTAACTTATGGATCCAAATAATCAATGATAATTTCTGCCCCCCCCCCGCCCCTTAAAAGAAGAAGGAAAAAATGCAAAACACCCAGACACAAATGACATTAACATGCATGCATGGTAATTACAATAGACAAGTGCCTCCGACTGTACCCAGGTAACAAATTAAACTGACGTCAAAGGAGGTAATGTGTAAAAGGATAAAATCACCGCCCATTTTAAAAATGTTTCTACAAATGTTCAAGCTACCTAAGGCCTAGCAAAAATATATGTGTGGTTTCAGAATCCCAACCAACTCTACTGAAAAAGCTCGACTCTATATGAATTTGAAACATAAAAAAATAAAAACTGTTTCAAGCCGCCCTTCCCCAATTAAGATTTATTGATCTTGAAGGATTTTGTCGAGAAAATGGCATATGTCGCAGTAATGTCAACTCGCAGCTGCGTGTTTTCCGCACTTTTTGCGATGTGCATGGATTAAAATGGACGAAGTGGACTGAACATAATCAAATGTTCCCAAGTTTGTGCATGATCGTATCCGATCTCAAAATGCTTGGCACGTGGTCTTACACTCATTGTGTATTCTGGCTTGCGAGTATTTTCCTGGCTAGGATTGGCAGACAGTAAGAGGACCTATAAATGGTATACACCAGAAAACTGCATAGATCATTATAGATTCTCGAAATATTTTTACAATACATACTTTTGGTTCAATGGGCCTGGAGTTAAAAGGGAAAGGACCCGGATGACGGGATTTTCCCAAAGGTTCGCTCATTGTCGTGAGTCTTCGAAGATCCGCGATTTCTATTTTTTGTCCTCATAGACCCCTAAATGTAAACACGCCCGTAAATGTAAATTTACATTTAGGGTTGGGTGTCAGCCTGCTAGCTATAAAGAGCACCTCTAAATGTAAACGCAAATTTGCTGGAAAAAGGGGTGCTTCAAACCCTAACTGTAAACACGCTACTAAATGTAATCATTTGGGAGGTGGACACTGGAACGCTAAATGTAAATGTACGTTAAATGTAATGACTTCATACGTGTAAAGATTCTCGTATCGGTGTTTCAGACTAGCTCAACAGTAGGGCTCTGTCCGGTATACCGCCATCTCCCGTGGAATCAAAGGGTTATATATGTATATATATATATATATTATATAGATAGATAGATAGATCGATCGATCGATCGATCGATAGATCGATAGATAGATAGATAGATAGATAGATAGATAGATAGATAGATAGATAGATAGATAGATAGATAGATAGATAGATAGATAGATAGATAGATAGATAGATAGATAGATAGATAGATAGATAGATAGATAGATAGATAGATAGATAGATAGATAGATAGATAGATAAGTAATAGCCCTTCATGTGGAATGCATCACAACAGGCGGGAACGTTTAAAATTCCAAAGTGAAGATCTCTGATTTCAGCTTTAGAATGTTATCTTAAAAATTCACTGATTTGCTGCCAATTTTGGTCCCTTTTCATAAATTGTATGGTCCTGTATGTGCATGAATGATGCAACTGTTCAAGCCAATTTACTGAAATAGGCCTATAATTTTAAACAAAACTTTTTGCATTCTGTCATGTGAAAACTAGATAAGTTTTTTTTTCCCCTATGGACCTTTGCACTTACGTTTTGGTCTCTTTTGGGAAAATACGACTTATAAATTTATATGTTTCAGCTATACATACCAAGGAACATTGCCTTTGGTCGGAATTGACTTGGATTTGTTTCGTTAGGACTACGGTTTGGATATGGTAATGACACTGTCTAATTGCATACAAATATGTCTTGAAGTTCCCACCACCAGTGTGCCATGTGAAAGACTGCTTTCACATGCCGAACATTATTTATAACCAAGCAGGGGGCTTCTTTGTCCCCTGAAATGGCTGAAGTCCTCATATTCTTCCATTGTAACAGGAGAAACCCAAATAAAAAGTAACCTGGACTATAAAGTGACACTCGTGCACTCAAGGTCGATACATTCAGGGACGTACATGTATCTGTATACACCTCCCTGTTACATTTAATAAAACACTTTTCCGTTTGATTGAAGTGCCCTCTGTGGTCTCGTTCTTTTGATTCATGTGTGGGTGGATTTGGTCTGGTGATAAATATACTGCATCTAATGTGTGGCACTAATAGAATAGATTATGCAATCCAATGTGGCGGGCGACACCCGTGGGTACCCGGGTATTTTAATACCTACTCTGGCAGGTACCCGGGTTCTGAAAATCACTAACCGACGGAGCCTCACTCAACAACATGATGGCTCTGAGAGGGGTACCGGGAAGGAAGTGCCCCAACATTGGAGGGGAGCAGGGAGAATTACCCCCCTCCCATATATCCATGTTTGTAAGGCCACCCGACCCGATGGCATTAGTGGCACACTTTAAAGGAACGTGTGCCTTCCATTCATAAATCATGAGCGAAACTTTTTAATTTATCGTTGAATAATAATAAGTTTCCAATCAAATGGAAACAAGCTACACCTTTACATAAGAAAGGCGCTTAAAATCTCTGCGATAATTATCAACCGGTTTCCTTGTTACATTGTGTTGGTGAAGTATTCGAAAAAAGTCATTTTCAAGCATGTTTTCAATTTCTCTTGGGACAATCTATTAATATCAGCTAACCAATCTGGTTTTACACCGGGCGACGTAACAGTAGACTTGTGATATGAAACAAGTAACTGATTAACAGTAGATCAGTTATTTGTTATATATCACGAGTTATGTCTTGCTGTTGATCTGCCAAAAGAGCTACACCTTGTTTTCCTACACATCAGCAAGGCTTTTGATAAGGTCTGGCACACTGGCTTACTTTCAAAACTTGAGAAAATGGAATTTGTGGGGATCTATTGAAATGGTTTTCAAGATATCTTTCAAATCATCAGCAATGTGTTGGGATTCAAGGAAAATGTTCTAGCTGGGGAACAGTGAATGCTGGAGTTCCATAAGATTCTGTACTCGGACCTCTTCTCTTTTTAATCATATTAATGATATCGTTGACCTTGTCAAATGTAATATCAAGTTATTAGCCGACGACACATCTCTTTTTTTAACAGTGGACGATCTTGCAACTGCTAGTGAAATTATAAATTCGGACTTCGGGTTTATTGGGGGCATTCCGTGGTAATTTTTGTCGCGGACGGGACATTTTGCCTACTTCATTATCTCTTATGATTCATCATTTTCAAGTTAAAACTTCTTTGTTCTTTATCAAAGTAGCTATATGACCCCCTTCAGATAACTGATGAACAATCCTTTTTTTTTCATTTTATACCCCAAAACACTAGTTTCGCGGGCAGGACACATTTCGGACATAGGTTTTGAGGTTGAAGCACTGAAGTCTGCTCTGTTTACAATGATTTCTCATTTCATACTCCATAATAAGATAACTGGATAACTGAGATTTTTTCCAAGTATTCATACAAACAAAAATCAACTCTTAATATTTTCATACTTTTAAAAAATGCAAATTAGCCACATCGCAGACGGGACAGGATCCAGCGATGTGGAAGGGACACCTTTGTCCACATGCAGCCAAAGATAGAAACACTTGGGTTATTCACAGACTGAAGTCTGCAGATTGCATATTCTGGGACAATTGTAACTTCTGTTCAAACCTCTTCTTAGCTTTCCTGACTCGGTCTTTTTCTTTTTGGAGTGAATTCTTTTGACTGTCTTCCTTCGCCTTTTCTCTGAATTTCTTCATTCTCTCACACGTAGAGGCAGACATCTTGCCGGCCCTGTGTCTGCTAACAAACTGACCATATGCATGTACGTCTAGCATGTATGCATTCTGCTTTCAGGAAGATATTAAGTTGGATGCTATAATCCTTTCTGCTCATAGCAAGCATTTTCATGTAAGGTTAGGAGTACTTGTAATGAGGGTCACTTAAACTTGACAAAGCTTGGTTGATATTGCAACTGGATCAATATAAATCATTCTGCTTATTGAGCTCCTTGTAAATCTCAAGCTCTTTACATGTTGGGAAACTGTGAATTTCCTCAGAGAGTCATTATGGGAAGATCAGAATTGTTTGGAGGCTATGTGTGAACAACCACTTGTTAACACTCTTCGCCTCTGTAAGTAGGGACTCCTGCACACATAGGCCCTTAGGACTGCTGTGTTGTTGCTACTGCATGGTGATTACGAGGTATTGTTGTGTAAACTGTTCTCAACAGATGATTTCAAATATCATCACAAGCACATACATAAACAGAAATGAATGAATGAACTTGATTGATATGAACCATACAAAGCACAGCTCGGACATGTTTAGAATTTGACACTCATTAAAATTTTAAAATTTATATTAACTCTGGGTCAAACAAGGTTTTTGACATCCACCTACTATATCATCATTTGTCTACAAACTTTTGCAGAAAATCACAAAAGCATAAAAGACAGAACATAATTTGTAACGTCCTTCCATACATGTACCAGTGTTCCGAGCAAGCTGTCCCGTCTGCAATAAAATATCCCGTCCCGTGACATTTTTTTTTCTTTTAAATCAGGGTTTTAATTTATTCACTTTTTTCAAAGTTTTAGGAAATGGTTCTTATGGTGTTATTAAGGATCCAAAATATCTTTCTGAAATATGTCCTGGTTTTTGCATGAAGCTAATTTTAATAATTCAAACGTCGCGGACTGGACATTTCAAGCATTTGAAACTCATTAAAATTTTAAAATTAGATTTTACTCTGGATCAAACAAGGTTTTTGTTATCCACCTACTCTATCATCATTTGTCTAGAAAGTTTTTCATTTTTCAGAAAATCACAAAGTCATACAAGATAGGACATAATTTGCAATGCTCCCTCTGCGATGCCAGCTTTTTAAAATTTGAATTTAATCTTCTTTTTTTTTTTTAATATTTAAAATAATAAAGGCATGATATGGAAATTCCTCTCTGCTCCCCTAAATATACTATCTTAGCTTTGATTTGTTTTTTACATAAAAACAACTTTCAACTACTTTTAATTTTTGAAGGTCATGTCCACATTACCATGGAATGCCCCATTGACGAATGCGCAAACGACTGGCTAATTGCCTTTAATGCCCATAAAACAAACTGATAGTATGCTTATTACACATACGGTTGTTTGTCCCGACCACCCATCTCTTACTTTTCACGGCCACACACTGTAAAAGGCCAATACCCACAAACACCTTGGTATTACTGTATGCTCTGATCTGAGCTGGTCTGACAACGTTAACAACCTGGCTACTAAAACTGGAAAGCTTCTTAACATTATGAAAAGCCTCCAGTTTCGCCTGGAATGTCAAACTTTACAAACCATCTATTTCCTTTTTTAAGACATATTTTCATTTGGCTAGGCGAGTGTGCCAAAGGTAGTGGGTTCGAATCCCATACAGGTGGACATAAAATTTATCGTATTTTTCACTTGCTAATACTCTATTGGTTTCGTAGTGCTGTGGGCCATTGCTCCGACTTCGAAATTATATTAGAGGTGTATTTCATAAATTGTCGGTCTGTGGAAGTGCCCTAACATGTCAATGTACAAGCCACACCTGCTATAACATCACCCTGGGTCCTCGGTCAACCTTTTTGGGGGTTGCCCCGATGGCCTACAGGTCAGCGTGTTAGACTTAACATTTGGCTAGGCGAGTGTGCCGAAGGTAGTGGATTCGAATCCCATACAGGTCGACATAAAATGTATCGTATTTTTCACTTGCTAATACTCTATTGGTTTCGAAGTGCTGTGGGCCATTGCTCCGACTTTGAAATTATATTGGAGGTGTATTATAAATTGTCGGTCTGTGGAAGTACCCTACCATGTCAATGTACAAGCCACACCTGCTATAACATCACCCTGGGTCCTCGGTCAACCTCTGCCCCGATGGCCAGGAGGTGAGCGTGTTCGACTTTACATTTGGCTAGGCGAGTGTGCTGAAGGTAGTGGGTTCGAATCCCCTACAGGTTGACATACAATTTGTCGTATTTTTCACTTGTATCGTGGCAAGTCGGTGGGTCCTGCCTCACTGTGCAGCGATTGTGTGTCTTTCTTTCTTTCTTTCTTTGTTTCTGTCTTTCTTTCTTTCTTTTTTTCTTTCATTCTTTCTTTCTTCATTTCTTTCTTTCTTTCTTTCTTTCTTTCTTTCTTTCTTTCTTTCTTTCTTTCTTTCTTTTTTTCTTTCTCTCTTTCTTTCTTTCTTTCTCCCTTCCTCCCTCCCTCCCTTCATTCCTTCTTTTCTTTCTTTCTTTCTTTCTTTCTTTCTTTCTTTCTTTCTTTCTTTCTTTCTGTCTTTCTTTTTTCTTTCTTCCTTTCTTTCCTTCTTTCTTTCGGACCAGGTTTGTCAGGAGTTTTTATTTGGCCTTACTCTTCCGAAAACCACCAAACTTGCCATGGTTAATGACTTACCAGTGAAATTTGGCACCTGACTTGGAATAGTCATCATGATAAAAGTTTTGCAAATTAGGGGCTATTAAAATTTTAAAAGCTCCATATCTTCTAAACTATTGGAGATATACACACAGTTCTAACTTACACATATAGGTTTGAGACAACTGGCAAATCCATTAACATACAAACAAAACTTGGAGAATTTTAATGTATGCTATATTCACTAAATTTATCCCAAATCCACATACAGGCCTTGAACTGCTTACTATATGGCCTATTGCTTGACCTACATGGTCCCAGGCAACCATTTTGCATTCATAATTAGTTAGCTTGAACCTGTCTCACAGACAGCTGTCTATCCATGCTTGCTATGTGTATGCTTTGGAAGGTCTGGGTCTTGTAGCAAATTGGGGTGATTGGGGCTCCCAGCAACTGTGTGATGAGGCTCTCAATAAAATACAGAGTATCTCTTTCTGTTCATTCAGGAACAGATTGACTCCAGGCTGCCTTATGTACCAGGCAGGCTATAGTTTCCACTTCTGCAGAACAGACCTGTCAATGAACCCATAACTAAAACCGGTGTCCTAGCTGGCCTGTTTTTGCCTGAGGCTATGTCAGTATGCTGTGCTTATGAGAGCTCAGGGAACACAGGCTCCAGACTTCTAGGCAGAACAAGCCTGAGTGTACCCTCCTTTAAAAATAGACTAAATACAGAGCTGTGTCCGCCAGACCAAGGAGGGTAGAATTTGTGTCATCTAAGTGGACACTTTCCTGTCAATCCTTTCTTGTAACCAGTGAGATGAAGTCTGTTTTATTATAATATGTATACACTGTACATATATATGTGCATGTATGAATAATGTACATATACATGCACACATACTCATCCATACTGCCCAGAAGGGCTGACCCTCTCAGGAATGGGCACTTTCTCTGGTCCCAAAGGTGCCCACTTTAGAGAGATTTCACTGTATTAGTAAACATTGGAATTTTCATTTCCCTCCTCTCTTTTTTTCCTTCCTTCTTTCTTTCCATCCTTTCTTCACAACCAAGTTGCAAAGATTCAAAGTTGAATATCTTCAAAACTATTATACATAGACATACCATTTCAACTTCAGTTTACAGGTTTGTGGCAAAACCACATCCAATGAACTATGAGCCAAAGTTGTAGGATTTTAATTTATGAAAATTAGGTAAAGATGCTAAATGTAAATCTTGAATAGTTTCAAAACTATTATAGATAGAGGTGCCATTCCCACTTCAATTTATGGGTATATGGCAAAGTCCCATCCAAAGAACCATACACTAAAGCTCTAGGTTTTCAATTTATGCAAATTAGGCAAATACACAAAATTAAAATGTTGAATAGCTTGAAAAAACTTTTATAGATACTAGCTTCATTCATACTTCATTTTATAGGTTTGTGACATGGCCACATCCAATGAACCAAGAACCAAAGTTGTGCCATTTTACTTTATAAAAATTAGGCTTGTGTACTTAGAAATTCATATGTCTGAGACCTGTTAGGCCGATGACATTGCTTCTGGGCTTAGCATAAGAGTTAGACAACTGTTATCATGCTTGAATGACTTGAGTTTATGTCACTTGTAACAACACAAATTTCTTTTGCAGCCAATAGGCCAATCTCAAAATTCAAATGTCAAGAAAGTTGCTGAATTGTGCTCAAGTCCTAGACCTTTTCAGAATTGGTTTACAAGATTATCGTGAATAAACAGCGACTGAAAGATAAAAAAGGAATGTATGAGCGGCCAACAGGGCAAAAATCAACTAATGTAACATGTTACTTTGACCAAAGTAATGTGTTACTATTTGACATAAACTTGAGCATTACATTGACAGAAAGTAACGTGTTAATTTTACCCAAAGTTAGGCGTTACTTTGACAGAAAGTGGCATGTTACGTTGTCCAAAGTAAGCGTTACTTTTTCCCAAAGTTTTGCATTACACTGACCAAAGTAAAGTGTTACTTTTACCCAAAGTTGAGCGCTACTCAGAGGGGTCATAACAAAGTACAAGTTTTACCCCTACACTTATGTGCGGTATTATTGTCAAACTGTGAGATATCACTTTTCTTTTGTTAGTCGATTGATGAAAAATATTGTTGATATAACAACTATAGTAAAGATCATGTACAATATTAGAATTGAGAGTAGTTAAACTGTTTGCCCAGATTAAACTGGAGTTAGTGATAATAAGGAAATCACTTTTCAACGTGCCATATGGCACAACTTGGTCTATTTTTGTCAAACTGTGAGATTTCATTTTTATATTTGCCGATTGATGGTTAATACATTTCATACATCAGTTATGATAGAGATCATTTATGATTTAAGAACTTACAATAGTTAAACTATTTGCTCCAGATAACATTGCGGTCTTTCTCCTAAGTGGCTTGCTAAGCCATGATGCGACAGAAAGAATATTATTCTACATTAATTGCACAATCAATGATTCTTTGCAGCTTTGACACTTTATTATCTTTGATTCGATTTGCAATTTCAACGTTCTTTTTATGATTCACATGGTGGCACTTTTAAGGACGATGTATTAAAATCTCAAAACACTAATACATATATTCTGTTGTTACTATACACACACACACACACACACACACACACACATATATATATATATATATATATATATATATATATATCATATCACTCTCATGTATATATTTTTACACAGTGTCTTTTATCAGGATTCTTGTCTGGTCTCATTTGCCCCATATTCAAGCCAACTGTTGGGGTGCATTGTGGAATTGGCAACCAATTCTGTCCATCCCTCTGGTTTGTCTGCTTTCTTTAAACCCTCACTGAGTTTTAAGGCAGCCCACTCTGCGATGTTATTTCCCAATCTTTTCTTTTGTCTCCCTTTCTTTCTTCCCTTTTGTCTCGCTCTCTTTCCGGCTGATCCTTTTGAGAAAGTTGGCTGGACCACGACATTTTGGACTTCCAGCACGTCTTGCATATGCATGGACACCATTTGCAGAGTGCTATAGTAGTATATGTCCCACATGAGGTTTCAGTCCTTCAGACTGTGTGCTTTCCTGTTTGTTGAGGTAGGCACTCCCTGTCCTGTTGTTCTACATAATGTGTATGTGTATGTGCCTGTGTCTTACTTGGTGGCATAATTGGAAGACCAATAGATGTAGGGCCCCCATGCCAACCGGTGTGTGTGGTGTGACCTCTCCTGTGTCAGCAAAGTGTCAAACGTGGTGATGTCTCAGGTGATATTTTGTTCACAAGCAAGACAACATTTTACACTGTGACCTTAGAAATTTGGTCAAAACCACACGATCTCATTAGCTCAAGAAATGACCCCAAATAATAACACTAATACAATGTTCAGGTATGTATGAATAAAGGTTTAGGAGATATCTTGTACATGTGATGTAGGGCAGATGGATTGAGAGGGCACACTCACTCACACACACAAACATGCACACATATGAAGAAACAAGCCCAAAAGCAGTATATTACCCACACTTTGCCTGCAGAGGTTATACAAATTGATTTCCCATGGAGATTTAGCTTGATTGCAATTCTAGGCCATTCGGTTAAAAGGTAATGGTTATTTGGGGCATCAGCTCCCATCTTGGAAGCCATATTGAATTTCTTTGAATGCTCAATAAACTAGCAGAAAGGTACTAATTCAATAATAGCTGGAAATGAACTTTTAGGCTGGTGACAACTGTACACCTCTGACAGTTCATTCAGTTCTGAAGATCATGCTGGGGTATTATAGGTAGCCAGTTCCATTCCTTGTTCACAGGCAATTGATTGTTCCCTGCTGTTGGGGTCTACATTATAAAGTAGCCTTTAAATAATCAATGTTGCAAACTTCAAGCATGTCTCTTGCATCCCTACCCCATGTCCATGCTGCATACCCAAGAAAATAGCACATGTCTGTGATTACTGGTACAATCACCAATTTTCCCTTGCCTGTACTCTAGAAGCCAACCTGTGCTTGTTGTGCAGGGCTGTTTTTCTAGTGGAACAGAAGCTCCCAACCTTTATCTTCTGGCTTGCCCACACTGGCTCTCTCTTCTCACCAACTCTGTTAGGTGGTGAGATAGGTAAAGCTGTCAATTGTCTGCAGCAGCATTGAGTCCATTTGGAGTCCATGTGCTGAGATAAAGCACTAGGTGACTCGACCAGGTCACTTCAGTCTTTGGCTGCAGTGACTCTTGAGGCTCGAAAATTTTGATATTATAAGCCCTCTGGGTTGAAAGGCCAGCCTTCCAAGGCCACCCTTGCCTCTCAGAAGGCCAATCAATTTTGCAAGAACTCTCTCAGGGGTCCTGACTCTACTGCACTTATCACATAACTTCTCTTAGAGTTGCCTTGCTCCAAAGACTATCCCAACTCTGAGCAACCAGTCAGCAGATAACTTCCTGCTTATCTCTCTTGGTAGGAGTCTATCACAGACGATACTTTCATCATAAGTAATCTAAGACACAGGTACCTCCTGCCTTTAAACCACTACAGGCCTACCTTGCTCCAGAACATACAGAGGTTAACACCTCCCACAAGAAAATCCAAACATTCTGCATTATTAAAGGCAGTCCTGATGCTATTGGCCAAAAATGCCATGGAGTCAGTTGTTGATCATGACCAGGATCTTCCAGCTACTAAAATCTCCTTTTTCTTGTTCCTAAGAAGGAGGAGGATGGTGCCCACTCATAGACCTGTGAACCCATACCATTATACAGAGGTCCCCTCTGTCTATATGGAGACACCAGTGATGTTGTACTGGACTCTCTATCCATGGGAATTGAGAACATGCTTCAATATCAAGGAAGCATTTTTTTCCATGTGCAAATCACAGAGAGTTCTTGCAAGTTTCTGCATTTCGCCTTCAAGGGAAATTCTTACCAGTTCAAGGCCCTTCCATTCAGACAAGTGGCATCTTACATGGTCTTCACTTGGATAGCACAGGTTGTGGTGGCCTATTGCCACAGATGAGCCATCCCCATTCATGTGTACCCAGCTGATCTGGGTGCTGCTGCATTTGGATCTTATTCACCACACTTAGTCCATACTGGAATTATGCCCCCATTTAGGCCTGATTGTGAACTTACTTTAATCATGTCTAGAGATCTTTGTCTTCCTATGGATTCAGTTTGACCTGATCTTCATCTGTTGCCCCTCAAGATACAGCTGGAACCATCTTCAGATGAGCATAACTCTATTCATGACTAACAAGTTTCTATTGGCCAGACAAAGACAGGCCTTAATGGGTAACCTCTTCTCTCACTTGGTTGACACAGGACAAGGCTCTCGACATGAACTGGTTGGAATTGGAGGCAATATGCCTCCTCCACTTTCAACATCTAGTGGAACACAAACACATGCTTGTCATGTGTGACGGTAAGACTGTGATTGCAAACCTCAACAAGCCAAGTTGCACACAGTCCAAGAGTCTGACTGCCCTAGTGGTGGGCTGGCTGCTATTACAGTGCACTGCAAATGGCATCTACACATATGTTTGACATATGCCAGGCCTCCAAAATATCCTAGCCAATCAACCCTTTTGAAAAGGTCAGCTGGGGTGGGGGTGGGTGGGGGGGGCGTTCTCAGGCCCTAGCAATGGATGGTCTAGTGATAGCCTGGATCAAACTAAGGGCTTATGCTTTTCTTCCCCCACATATCCTCCCCAGGGTCCTGCAGAAGATAAGGTCTCATGACTACGACCTCATCCTGTTTAACCCTGGTGGACTCGAAGAGAGTAATAAATAGACCCACTGGAGCTAATCGACAAGCCACCACTGAGATTCCTTCTATGGCCAAAATTGCTCATGCAACTGTGGACATACAGGTTCCACAAGAACACTCAGGTGCTAAATCTTCAAGTTTGGTGGTTATCACACAGCCTGTCCATGCCTGTGGCTTCTTGGAATTGGTCACAGGTATGATTGTAAAAGGAGGTCTTCGAGAATAATTGTCTATTTAGTCCGCTGGAATGTTTTTACATGCTGGTGTGCAGAGCGAGATATCAATCCATGGTCACCTCACGATACCCACATCATAGACTTCCTGACTAAGTCGGAGGTCTTTGGGAGACGTAAAGGACAGTTGAAGGGTTCCATACTGCTTTCTCCACCACCCTCACCCTTGTCCTGGACAGTAAGATTGGGGAATCCCCTTACCTGGCAGCACTCATTGCCTCCTTCGTCACAAACTGACCAACAGCTAGCTAGGTACTCTTTAAGAGAGACCCCCTGCTGATTTTAACCATGCTTAAGAGGTGGCCCTATATGGAGACACTTTTATTATGTTTGTTGATATTATATACAATGTAGGATTGGTATGTATATGCATGGTTCTTATTTGCTCAGAATTTCAGAGCAGTTTCTGTGGCATCAATGAAAACTGTTGTTGATTTCTATTTTTCATGGCACTTGTTGAATTATGTTGTCAGTGTGACGTCTTGTTGCATTTGGATCTTGGTTGACAATGTATTGCTTGATGAATATTCAATTCTCGCTAAATATCTAGTTGATTTCATGTTGATAGCTTGTGAATGTTTGGACCATTTTGACTTGGACTGGTTTTTGGACAACAATGTTCACATGGGATGGTCTCAAACTATTTGACCACCTTGAGCACCCTACTAAGGTGGACCTCAAGCTCTGGGTGTGGATACCTTGTTTCTCATAAACACTGGCGTCTGGGGCTAGATTAAGTGAGATCCGTGCCTTAGCGCATAACCGAATCCAATGGTTACCTGACCACTCCTTTAAAGGATTCGCCCTTCATGCTATGGGTATATCTCTCCCCCCTTTGCACCCTTTGAGAGCCCTAGACTGGTATCTCCAGTGCACTGAAGGTTTTTGTGGAGAGAGAACACTTTTGTTCCTCACCCTTGATGAGTCGAAATGAGAAAATACAGTCAGCAGAATTATTTCATTGTGGATCAAACAGACCATGCTAGAAGCCTAGAAGACAGTATAGAACCACCCGGTAGTTCTCAAGAAACTTACTCCTAGAGATAACAAGGTATGAGCCTTCAATGCCCCCTAGCAAGCCCTTTGGGATGTCCCAGTAGTTCACATTCTTGGGACATGTCACTGGAGGTCTCCAATCACCTTTGATGAGTACAACCTTTAGAACATACTCATCTTGGGGGAAGGCATTTATGGCTTTGCTGGCATGGAATGCTCCTTTCCTTAGGTTTTGGCCTTTTAGTGTGGCCCTTTTACCAGCTTCTCTTTGGGCAGCCTCTGCTTGCTGTTCCAGCGCCTACAGAGCTGTGGCTTAGGTCCATTGAATCCATGTTTCTTAAGAGGTTTTAGATTGCATATGATCAGAACATTATTGCCATTGTACTTACTTGACCATACACCAGTGTTATTGCCATTTAATCTCAGAGCCAAACAGCTTCCACCTATGCCCGGCGTTATGATGCACACCTTGTGAATATTAGCAGAACTCAAAGAATGACAACAATGAAATAACATTAACAAGTGAAAAATACGATAAATTTATGTCGACCTGTATGGGATTCGAACCCACTACCTTCGGCACACTCGCCTAGCCAAATGTAAAGTCCAGCACGCTGACCTTTAGGCCATCGGGACAACCCCAAAAAAGGTTGACCAAGGACCCAGGGTGATGTTACAGCAGGTGTGGCTTGTACATTGACACGGTAGTCACTTCCACAGAGCGACAATTTATGAAATACACCTCTAATATAATATCAAAGTCGGAGCAATGGCCCACAGCACTTCGAAACCAATAGAGTATTATCAAGTGAAAAATACGATAAATTTATGTCGACCTGTATGGGATTCGAACCCACTACCTTCGGCACACTCGCCTAGCCGAATGTAAAGTCCAACACGCTGACCTCTAGGCCATCGGGACAACCCCAAAAAAGGTTGACCAAGGACCCAGGGTGATGTTATAGCAGGTGTGGCTTGTACATTGACACGGTAGGACACTTCCACAGACCGACAATTTATGAAATACACCTCTAATATAATATCACTATATTAACAGCCCAAGTCAGTACAAAGTAGGTAAACTCATCTCCACTGGTATTTAAGTAGTTGAACAGTTTAAAGTTAATCCCAGTCCCTGGTGAGATTACCCACTGGTACTGCCCCACAGTTCCAAGTCCTATGACAGGTACCAAATGATCTGGTATAAATCCTACAAAGGTTTGGTTTGGTTCCAATACGGTATTGAAAGGTGTGGTGTTGATCCAATCCCACAGAGGTGCAGTTTGGGTCCAATGTGGTACAGTTAATACCAAATATACCAGTCCACTCACAGACAGTGTCCACACTGCACTGCTAAGATCAATAACTCACAGTCCCACTGGCTTGAAGTCACACAGCTCTTGTCAGATCTTT
>OZ026628.1:65158937-65228937 GCA_964020975.1 Hermodice carunculata
GTTTTACTTTTGCTTTTACACCCCTGTTTTAAAAGTGTGATCTATGCATGGTGCTTTGTCTATGTTTTTTAGACGCGTCATAATTTAGTCGTTCCAAAATAAATTGTCCCTTCCATTTGAACATTTTTTGTCGGATTTTCACCATGGATAATTATTTGCTAGGTAGCAATAGTAATTAAAATCAATGAATGGGTGCAAACTTATAAGGTTCAGAATCAGCGCTCACAACTTTCAAATCGAATTAGGCAGATATTCAGTTCCTAAAAGACAGGCTGGTAATCATTATCGTTAATTATGTCGTGCCTATTATACTGGTAACTGTGCTGATGATGCAATGTATTGCATGTGTCTCGCTTGGTGTGGCACTTTTATGTTTAGTGTGCTTTTTTTTTGATATTTTTCAATTTTTATTTTGCCTTTATTGGTCAAATGGGTTTTTCCTTTTAGTTGGCTTTTGTTTACTGTAATGATTGTGTTTAATGTATATGTATGACCCGTGATAAAATGTATTTGGACTTTGTCATTAAAAATCTGGAACCTGAATCCGGCCAATTATCAGTTCTACCCATTCTAGAAACTCAAAATTTGGACATTGTTGCAAGGTGGGTCCTGGTGGTACACTTGCAAAATTTGTGGATATTGCTCTCGTCACATCTCAGTTACCGCAGCAATAATGTAGCAAAACAAGAATCAGCAATACATGCAAATTCCATGCAAATTAGGAGAATTCCTGGAAACATTAACCCAGTACTGGGAATCGAGCAGAAGTCCTAGTAACACTATGAAAAAAGCAACCAAACAAACAACCCCCCCCCCCCAACTAAGAGGTTAATTCCGGGAAATCCGTTTCGGATTCCCAGAATTTTCGAATAAATCACTAGTAACATGCCCCGAGTGCACAAGTACAGAAAATATGAGTAACATTGAAACATATCAAATTTAATTTCTGCAAATTCCCAAGTATGTGGCATGCACAAAAAACTTGTTGAACTTTGCGCTTAGCTACATTTGTTTTAGCTTAGTCTGCTACTCCTGGTATCTGCCTTCTGTACATGAATATTGACAGTCATACAGTAGCGACTGAAAGTAGCTTAACCTCTGCGCGCGAGCAACCCGCGAGCAATTTGCGAGCACGGCCAGCAATTGCCCCCGAGCAACCCGCGGGTAAATTACAGATTGAGTCCGTGTGTTAATGCGGGTGCCCGAGCGGGCGGATGCGGGTGCGGGTGCGGGTATGAGTTGCCCCTGAGCATCAGTGCGTGTCCGTTTGGCCCACGAGCCCAGCTGTGCCAAGATGAAGTTGACAACATCTATATACCTGCATGATATCATACAGTTTGTACATACATGTACATGTACATTTATATATTTCTCTCATTTGGGGGATATAATGAGTATGATGAGGATCGTTACTCACTTTTTCATTTTTTTTTTTAATTTCATTGACGCCAACATTTGCTTCTCTCTCAAACTCAGAAAAGTATGAGCAGCAGATGTCTCACACACACACACACACACACACACACACACACACACATTACTGTTATGTATTCCGAGTTTACAGCTCTGTATTTTCCAACTGATTACATTGTTTAGTTGCTATTTAATATGTTGACATGTCCTGTTTTATAAATGACACGCAAGTATTAACACTTTATACATTTATTTTACAAGACTATATATTCAGGAGCAATGTTGACCACAGTCAATGAAAGGCATAAAAAAGTAACATTGCAAAATCTTGACGGAGCATGTGCTGTGTCTCTTTTCCTCTTGTTTTTTTTTTTTTTTTTTTTTTGTTTCTTATTTTTTCTTTGTTTCTTGTTTTTTTTTTTTTTTTGTTCTTGTTTTTCTTCCTTTTTTTTTGGTTGTATCGGTCCGGGGCCTATACACAATAAACTTATCGTATCGTATCACACACACACACACACACACACACACACACACACACACACACACACACACACTTGTAGCGTGTCACTAGTGGGGATACATCGTTTTTCACCTCATAAGACATAACTGGGAACATCATCAAGTGGGGACCCACACTACAACTGGGGACACACACTTTTAACTGGGGACTTCCCGTTCTGTACTGTCCAGCCAAAGACACAAACCAATGTTCTTTTCCGCACAACAGGGTCAATCCTCATTATCCAAGTGGGGCCATTTTAACATTGTGTTTAAATAACAGATATGTGTGACTTCTTTCATTATGCAGAATAGTAGAGAAGTGGGGAAGTCTTCGGTTGAAAAATAGCCCCAGTTAGTTTGGAAAGAACAGAATCGTAGGGTGTTACAAACGTACACTCACACACACACACACTAACGTACACATACTTGCATGTGTATCCCCAGGAGGTATATTTTAGCAAGGAGGGTAGCCTCCTACACTCCTTGATTTTAGTGTTGGTTTAAACGTATTTATTTATACTGGATAGCCCAATAGTACAAATATTGTCTAATTTAGGGGTTCTCCAGAGACGGAGACGCGCAATAATATATACAAGACTCACAGGACAATACAGACATGATAATATGACTATGAGATGACCGTGCATGATATAAATTTGACTACAAATACTAATATAGACTTGATACAACAATTGAACAATACGTGTACACAGATGCGTGCAAACAAGCTTACACACATGTTTACACACCCATATGCGATGACCATAGGTGGTGACTGAAAGGGAGATACTGGCCCGACCATAATCTCCCGCTCCCGGTGTTCCACGGCACGGCCCGCCGGGGATCAGGCGACACATGATGCACGAATGCATACCACTGGGTACAGCCGAAGCACTATGGCGGCACACACACGCTGCCACCGCGAAGCCACCATTGCACCCAGCAGCTCGGGTGTTCCTTCTCTGCCTGGCAAATGCCAACCACTGTGGTCGTATGGGAGCGCAAGGCATTTCTCCAACATTAAATTACAGAGATATATAAATATTCTTACCGGTTTCTCAGAGCATATCTTAATACCAATGTCAGCGAAAGTCTCGTGTTCTTGCTTTGTTGGCTTGTCTGCTTAGCAGGCCTTAGCAGACCCAAGCAAGGCAGATAGAAAGATGGCACGAGAGGCTAAGCAGGCACGGAACTAGCCCCTTTCTAATTTTCTGATGTATGTAAAAGACTGTTCACCATAATTTCACCCCCGATTTACTATTTACTAGTTCAGTGGCAAGCGTTAGACCATGGACTAGGTCCATGGTTAGACTGAGTCCGTACCCAAATTTTCAATGGTATTTGTTTCTTGTCCTGAAAAATTTGATGTAGCAAAATTTTTAAGTCACTCAGCAGGTAACAGTGTAGGGGCAAGGTTTTCTTTTACGGAGTGACTATATTCACCGTGAAAAGGCAAAAAATTAGGTAACAAGACAATGTAGGAACTTTTTTAATATTGTCACAGATGGAAGTAACGGAACTTGAGGGTAACTTATAGATCTAACTTGTTATGACTTTAGTTAAGGATCGCATTAAAAAAATCCACGAAGCAACAAAAATGAAAGACTCATGGGTGGGTAGAGTAAATTCACATACATTAATTTGAGATGTTAAAAAGCCAAGCATTTAATGCTGTCACGGTGCCAAGGTAATTGCTTTACAGTAAATCCTCCGTAAGTGATCACTTTGATTTGGTCCCGTTTCCTATTGACTATACTATAAAGCTAGCTATCTCCCTAAAGTAAGCATTTCTCCAATCTTAATTTGCCTCAGTTCTATGCAACAAGCCATAACCATAAATTTGCGAAAAGGCGCTGAATTTCAATTTCCAGATGGTGAAAATAGAGCCGCCTCTATCCTCACCGTGAAAATATACCAAACTGTACCATCACCGCCATACGGTGAAAATAGACCAAGCCCTATCCTCACCGTACGGTGAAAATAGACAAAACTCCTTCCAAACGCTATTCTCACCGCATGGTGAAAATAGACCAAACGCTATTCTCACCGTACGGTAAAAATAGCATCGTTCTTTCTTTTTTTTTATTTCGTTTGGTTTAAACATTTTTCTTCATTCTGGATAGCCCCACAGCACAAAAAGTTGACTAATACAATGGGTTCTCCGGACAGGGAGCGACAAAACAGAATATGTACAACATGCAAGGGACATCACAAAATTACGTAAGCGTATGTTACACTGATGAATGTATCAACGCAGATTGTTAAATAATCAATCAGTAAATAATTTGAGAACAAAATAATGACACAGTGTCGACTAATGACCATAAAAATGAGAGAAAATAGTTAAATTACATCACCAGCTATCCAATTTACATTTGATTACACCCCCCCCCCCCCACCGGGGTGGGTAGGCTTAATTAGGAACTGGAAGGATCAGAATAAAAACTGTCAAGTTTCAGCGATATAGTACTGAACTGTTATAAAAATTGTTTGAAGCAGATCAAGCTCTGTGTTACCCCAGGGGGAGAAAATATAATTTGGGAGGCAACAGCGGATAGTTCTTTGTCACGCTAGTTATAAACAGTACTGAAGTTTGAAAAATGCAAGGATAATGATGAGCGGGGAAAAGAATTAGTTTCATGTTAATTGCAAGTCTGTTAAGTTTAAGGTTATTTAATTTTAGGTAAACTAGAATAAACCAATTGCATTCTATATTCAATACTTGCATGTAAATGGAATTCTGCCACTTCAGATCTTTGATTACATTAGGACACCGTTCCTATCTGCATGTACAAGCAGGTCGGCGCCGAGACTGTGTTGATGCTGTAGCTTCATCCTCACGGATCGGTGCCCAAGGTGTGCTAAATGCATGAAACCTTGATAAGGCACTTTCGGCTCTTTTAAGTTTGTATAATCACTGCCTACTTGGTTGCCTGAGAAGCACACTTTTTTATGTGCTGATGTTTATGTACAGATAAATTTTCCTGGAGGTAGAAAGCCTGCTTCACAGACTACCTGCTTGGAAGACCAAGCGCTTTGGACTGGTGACTGGATCCAGTAGCAGATAAAAATGGCACGAGTCAGCTAAGGAGGCAAACTCAGTCACCGTCTGCTATAGAAATACCCCAACTAACTTCTGGCAATAGTAATGGCCCAAAAGTAAAAGCGTCATTTTTAAGGAAAAACTAAGCAAACCCCTCCTTGTACTTCCTGACACATTAATGACGGGCTTTAACATTCACACCGTAATGCAGGTACTTCGCCGGCTGAATGACTTCGCAGGCAGGCAACCTTGAATGTGACTCGTTCTGGTCGAGCATCACTGTGGAATTGCCAGTCCCTTGCTATTAACAAAGAGCAAGAAACCAACATCTTGAGATATACAATGTAGTTTAAAATAACTGCTGTTTTCAGTTTGCATCTGTTGTTGCCTCTATAGTTAGACTGTGGCTCCTCCAAAGCGTTTTTCCCCGTTACAGTAGAGCATGGAAGTGTTAAATTAACGGTAATACCTCCATGAGCAGAGCGCCAACAATCTTGCTCAACAGCAATGCCGCCCTGCCCCCTAACTCGGGGATACTACGGGTACGCATGATCGTTCCAGTTTAGTTGGGAGAAAGGGGGTCAATTTAGAGCAACTTCGCGGTGGGGAAATTTATAAGTTAGGGATGTTTTTTCCAAGTAATCTCCGCGAAATTGTCTGATAGGGTCTCAAATTAAAAACTTCCGCGAAATTGTTTTTGATCAGTTGGTTTGTCCTTAACCTTCAGGAACATTTTCCAGTGTCAGAATATGTCGGATATCTGAGTGTCGTTATAATGAGGTTTCAGTGCAATAAGTAATGATGTACCTTTATAAAACTGCCCTGTGTCCAATTTTTAAATGGAGATCCTCCCGATTAGTATATCTTTTACAATCAGGTGGTGATCAATTTTTAAAAACAATCAAATTAATGTCTGAATTGCCATGCATGTACCATCCATGGTCAATCATGAAGACGATCAAAGCTTTTAAAGTAAAAAGGAAAAAGGCAATTTGGCTCCTTTGTGTATCTGTTTTATGCCGCGGTTATGTGAAGTCGTGCATATCGTTAAAAAAGTAAACTGTTGCGATCTTCCTTGCGATGTACATGAAAATGAAAATGTCATTGTACTGGTAGTAATATACTTTTTTTAACTTGTCCTGTTGAAATTGAAAGAAGCAAGTCAATATTTTCATGAGCCAAATATTTATATTTGAATAAGTATTACAGGTAAGTAATCAACAAAACCCATTTCCTTGAAGTCAAGCCCAATCTATACGGGTGACGCAAAATCTCCATGTGAAGGAGGTGTTGAAAAAGAATATGTTTATAAACACTAGGATTATATTGATTTTGTCAAAACAAGTGTATTTTACGTCACTTTGAATGTGGACTTTGAAACAAAGGAACGTAATAAGTACAGATGCAACAAGTTTTGCCAATTTCAAAGTTCTCTCTCCTTCCCATTCCGGGCTCCGTGGCGTGACATAGTGTCCATGTAGCTGTGTTAACCGATTCCTACTGTGGCACTCCACGCTCAAAAAAAAGGAAAAGTGGTCTGCTCATGGAAAAAAGTTTGTTTCTGCGCAGTTATTTGACACTTTGGAGAAGGGAGGTAAAGGGGGGGGGGTCGGTACGCTGGTACAGGTAATTATTTTTGTAGAGTACGTAGTACGGAAATAATTTTTTTTCCCAAATTTTGGATAGTACGATGTACGTAAAATAAGAGGGCTTCCAGTACGCCAGTACGGTAAAAAAAAAGCCCCGGTACGCCTGTACGGGAAACCCCTTTCACATCCTCTTGCGATGATGCAACTGTCTGGTGGTTACAACCCCCCCCCCCCCCCCTCCCCCGTCCCCATTAAATAAATAAATATGAATGTATGAATCAATCAATCAGGAAGTCCAGTGCAGTACACGACTTGATTGCCGTCTAATTGAGCTAATTTCCTTATCTCGAGTACTTCATGACTGCCATACTCACTGCTATTTTGCGATACCCGCTTCATGGTTATTGCCGAGATGCAACCTGGCGGACCAATGAAATTCTGCTGGCCACACTGACCATCTGCCAATAACAATGGAGTCTGAGACTAATTACTGTTACCATTTGCGCGCCAACATGCAAAAAAAGCATAATATTACGAAAATCATGAATATTATATAATATACGTTTTGCACAATGGCAAATTTGGGCTTTCCCTCGTCACCTGACTTCACTCTAAATTCGAAACTGCCATGAGTGGAAAAGTACATTAAACTTTCGAGAGGGTGTTGCCGTGAAATCAATTTAACATATATACCTATACACCTGTCTTGGCATGTGATGGTTCATGTCATCAGTGCTTCAATTGGAATTTGAACAATTTTGGATGCAGGACAATCAAATTTGCTTCATTGATACTGGAAAGGTACTATTTTGCGTTTTTTGTTTTTTGTTTTTTTTTTGTTTTTTTTTTTTTTTTGTTTTTTTGTTTTTTGTTTTTCTTTCTCTTTGGTGGTAGTTAATCCTTCCCATTCTGGGCTCCTTTGCATGACATAGTGTACATCTTGTAGTGTTAACCGATTGCTCCTGTGACGCTCCACGCTCAAACAAAAAAAAAAAAAAAAGGGAAAAGCGGTATGGTCATGGAAACAAAGTTTGTTTCTGCGCAGTTAATATAAATTTTTCTTGACACTTGAGATGATACAACATGCCTGGTGGTTACAACCCACCCACCCCCGCCCCCATTAAATAAAAAAATATGAATATATGAATCAGTCAATCAATCAATCAATTAGTAAGTCCAGGGCAGTACACGACTTGATTGCCGTCTAACTGAGCTAGTTTCCTTATCTCGAGTACTTCATGACCGCCATACGCACTGCTATTTTGCGATACCCGCTTCATGGTTATTGCCGAGATGCAACCTGGCGGACCAAAGTGATGCTGCCCCCCAATGCTCCATGCGTGCCCACAGCCCCTGGATAATGAAATTCTGCTGACCACGATGACCAGCTTCCAATAACAATGGAGTTTGGGGCTAATTGGTAGACGGCGGTGGGGCGGTTGCATAAGTTTTTTTGGGGTGGGGGATTGTAGTTAGTCGTGATCGCCCATATTGAAGTGACTTGCATTTTAAGTAAATAGTAATGAGGCCTGGGTGAAAAAAAATATTCATCGGTTCTTATGAACGCCAACAGTGCAAAAACATTAACTCACATTTACATGAGCATGTATGCAGCATTAGAGAATGGATACATGCAACCATGGGGTCCAAAAAAATCCAGAAATCCACATTCTTCAACTTTATCCCAACGTCTGGGAGGGGGGGGGGGGCTTGTCTCGTTATCGAATTTACCAGCCAGGAATCACTGGTGCCTTAAGCCAAATGCTAGTGTTTGTTTGATTTGGCTAAAATATTGTAAAATCGGCTATTGAATTGTAATGTAAATTTATAAGAACATGGTCAAAATCTGTAGCGATTGCAGTCTCATTTCCCCGTTTGGCTTCAAATTTGAAGGCGTTGATACATCCCAGCTAGCCCAGCTTATCTCTTCTAAGTGCGAATCGATTGCTTTTAGATCTAATGTTAGAACGATCTGGTCTGATTTTAGTCATAAGTACATGGAATATTTACAGTTTTTCATCGACCCATGGACCTGGTCATAACAGAGCACAATATGCAGGGGCATCTTGTAGCTACGAAACGTCTGCATCGCGGTTCCTAAATTGTTCTCAAATTTATCTTCTTCCGAAATAAACACACATGAGTCACATCAATTATTATTTCTGTCAACAATCAACTTGTAAATTACTCCATTCACATTCAATAGTTACTCTTCTCTCGAATGTACAGCAAAATAAAATCGACTTGTGTGTGACATTTACTTCCCCGGGAGTCACATGCAGGCCTAAGATATGTGTAGAAATAATAATTTTGTGGCAGACATACTCAAATTAGCCTATATCTACATGTGGGTATCTATAGACGGATACTAGCCACTATCATTCTTTTTTGGGGGGAGGGGGGTGACTTGTTGAGATGTGCGGGGGGGGGTGTACATTTCCAGTTAGATAATGAATAAGTTTAAAGACTGAAATATAGCATGTATATAAAAGGCTTGTCCTGCTGGTCCTTCCAGTGTGCCCGCGGGTTAGTCAGTACCCGCGAGCACATGGAACTCCCGGGTGAGCGTGAGGGTGCTTGCGAGCATGGGTGCGGGTAGATCAGAAAACAACTGCGAGCAACCCGCGGGTGCGAGCCCGAGCAAAGTGTGAGCAAAGTGCGAGCAATTTGCGAGTGCGCGCAAATTTTGGTTAAGTTACTTTCAATTGCTACTGTATGGATAGTCCTATTGACCTGTGCGGGTCAGAGTTTTGAAGTGTAACCTTACAACCATGTGCTATGCGGTCTTGCCAACTGTCCAGACAACAAGCTTGACATTGGTTAGGTCCTCAATATTTAAGGCAAGTTGAAGCACTACATGGCCCTTTCATAGCACCATGCCCTCAAGAATGTGGTGCACCTGGTCCCAAATAATATACTGCACTGATAGCATTTGGTGTATGTGTGGTCTTCGCTGGTGCTGGGACTTTTTCCAAAATTCCTGGTGGCAAAAGGAGCTTCCAAGTGTTTTTTTTTTTTTTTTTTTGTCTTTTGACACAGCTTTTGCCTGTACCGAAGGGAGATCAACGAAACTTTCAAGTTTGCCCTGCACTTACAACTTTTATCACGTTGGGTTTTCTCCATTCTATATAAATTGGGTAATATCAAGTGGACCTGACCTGTGTCACTTTGACCCCTAGTGCAGTACTCCTCTTTGTGCACTTGTGGACTGACAACAATTGCCAATGGTCAGTCATTCAAACAGGCATAAACATTGACATGTTCATGTAAATTGGACTAACCCCAGCCGGGAGAGCATTGGAGTAATGTGTGGTTCTTCTCTGTGTGTTTTTTTTTTTCACTGCATCTGCATATGCTATATTAGAAAGTGAACAAATATGTCTAGTACTAGGGGAGAACTGAACTCTGTATCCTCAGATAATGAAATAGGAAAATCTGTATCCACAGATATATATTGGTCCGTACATACTAGACGCAATCAGAGCAGTAAAAAGGGAAGAGATTGGCGATATCAAGTCTAAGCTAGAAAGTGCAGTCACTCATTTACAAACATTGAACGACAAATTCGACATCTTCGGAATAGAGTACATGATTGCAGTGACAGGCTGGACCGGATTACCAGTGTTATTCTGCCCAGATTCAATGAGAAACTAAAGGAAATCTCCACTGCCCTTGCCCTGAATATGCTAGATAAAGATGTCCATGACCGAAAGTGGTCCATTATTCATGGACAAAAGTATGCAGCTTGCGAGAACCAAAGTGATACAAGGAAAGCGTGCATCAATTTGGCTAAGAACCACTTTAAAGTCCCTGATGCCGAACACAATCATGTCTGCCTGCCATAGACTTAGTCATGTACAGACTCTCTTTTTTTCCTGTTATTTCTTTGTATTTACCTTAAATGATTCCAAAACAGTAATACTCTTTTATAGAGTATTTCTTCCATGTTTTAGCTTTTGTGACACGCCATGTCACTGCTTACAGCATATGCACAGAATATGTACATGTATTTCCAGGCTCCATGCTTGCAGAAAGACCCATGTTTTTTATTGTAGCTTTTGTGACATGGTAAATCACGACGTACATTGTATGCATACTACATTTATTATGAGGCCCCAGGTTTGCAGAAAGACAAATGACTATGATTGTATATATATATATATATATATATATATATATATATATATATGCATTTGTACTAGTGATTGTTAATAATATGTGTAGCCTTGACCTCTTTATAGCATCTGAAGTTGTCGCTTACTTTTGTTACATATGGGACGCTATGATTTTCCGAGATACATTTCATTATTCAAACTTCAAGTGAACGGGATTCTACATCACAGTAAGCTGTCAGTACTTTCTCACCGGTAGGAAGACTCCTGTATTAGATTGTATATTTTTGCATGTGTTTCAGTGACTATTAATAGTATGTGCGCCCTTGACTTCTTCATTTTTACTGAAATGGTTTTCAACGCTTTTAACATCTGGGAACCCAAGATTTTCCATCGTGCCATTATTTTGTGTGTACTACACTGTAAATCAAAGTGAGCCATCAGGACTTGTTCATCTTGACTTACAAAGGAGATTACCGAGCTTTGAATAACTTTAATCTGAACTAGCAAATTTTGATATTATGCAATTTTTAATCACGGATCTTTCCCAAGATCCCAAATGTAAATAACAATACACTTTAACACATTAACATTTACCTATTAAAACTGTCAAATTCAACAAATATACGCATAAGCATTCCCCTTGGATGACACACACACACACACACACACACACACACATATATATATATATATATATATATATATATATATATATATATATATATATATATATATATATATATATATATATATATATATATATATATATATATATATGTATATATGTGTGTGTGTGTGTGTGTGTGTGTGTGTGTGTGTGTGTGTAACATGTTCCAAGTATGTAATTAAATGAAAGTGTGCTTACCTTTCAGAACAGACATACTGGATTGCTTATATAAGCAAAAAAGACTTTTCTGTTTCACAATTATTACAGATAGAGAGGTTTTAATCTGATATCAATTCTAAAATTTGTGCTATAATTGCATAGGATAATATGATAATAAAAGCTAAATTTGAACTTATATTAAATAGGTAAACTTCAGAGCTTTGCGCTGAATATCGAATATCTTCAAATAAACTCAAAATAGAAATGCAATTGCACGTCCCAGTTCATTGTTTGTGATGTGGGGGCATCCAGAGAAATTAAAAAAAACGGTACTAATATTTTGATATTTTTCTTTAGCAAACTTAAACTTTAATGCTTGGAGGCGGCACTGCGATTTTTCAGATTTTCACCATTTTTGGTGTTCTTGTCTTTGTTTGACATTCATCTCCAAAAGTGTGACCCATTTGTTCCGAAACCTGATGGAAATATAGCCTGTGGGAGGTTTAAACGAAGTTGTTCACTTAGTGGTGATACCCTTGAGCCCTGAGTTTTACTTTTTTTTTTTTTTTTTTTTATTCAATCCGGGTACATGTCTGTTGATGCATGCATTCTAATAGCTTTCAATGCAAGTCAATGGGGATTATACTAGTAATTCATATTTCTGACTTATTACCCAAACGCAGCAGCCAGATTCATTTCCCGCTTGGTGGAGATATATCTAAGGTCTGCTACTACACAAGCTTCTTCAAAGAGATATGTTCCATTGGCTTTTAGCTAATTACTTATTTTTTTCGCTGACAAATATCTGTAAACAATTTTAATGTGTCTTGCCACTTTTTTGTCTCAAAAAGAGGACTCATGCACTGTTCGTGAATCAGGAATATGATATTGCAAACAGCAATGTTAGTTTTACAGCAGAGTGACTTTGCTATCATTTGAAAGGTCACAGGATCACTTCAGTTTGTGTATCACTCTAGTTAGTTTTGTTAGATTTTCATTTTATTCGTTTTTGTTCTTTGCTTGCATTTTCTGTAACTTTTCTTCCATAAAACTGATTTTGCAGTTGCTTCAAAGTTGCACAGAAACAGTCTTCGGTACTCCTGCTTGAGAAACAAAAAGGGTTAAAACCAACATTATGCCTGGCTTTAAAAAATATCAGATGATTTTATTTTTAATATTGCAAAACAACGATGTATCTTCGCAAGAATACATAAAAGTGGAAGGTTCTTATTTATTCCACTCGTACTAAAAATTCCATTTAAGGGAATGAACACGCATCACGTGAATGCCTGTTAAATTTAAAAATAAGAGCCACTACCTATGAAAGATATTTTCTCAGAAACAAACTTTTACAAGATGAATCATATTTTAAAACATGACGTCAATCAGAATGTATGTATCATATCAAAACAAACTGGCGAGTCAAGATAATTGTCTATTGTATGAAACTTGTTTTAAACTCGGCTTTTTAACTCATCGTTCTGTGACCCCCCCCCCCGCAAAATGGAGAAACAGTACAAAATCGTGACACCACAATTTCACCATTCTGTAAAATCAAAATAAACTGGCGAAGCAAGATAAGTGTCTATTTTAGGAAACTTTTTTTAAACTTACCTTTTCAACTGTTCTTTCTGTGATTTTTGATACTCCCCGTCTCCCTAGCCCAAAAAATAGCTACAAAAAAAAAAAAAAAAAAAAAAAAAAAAAAGACAAAAAAAACAAAAAACAAAAAGACAAAAAAAACAAAAAACAAAAACAAAAAAAAAAACAAAAAAACAAAAAAAAACCATCGTTCTACGCCAACTGCAATATTCTGTAAAAAAATATAGAATAGTTTTTATCAAAAGAAAAAAAATTATTCTCATGAAGAGGGATCTATACTATCGTCTCAGATAGTTTGCAGTTTTTCAAATTGAATATTTTGCGAACGTGCTGAAATAAACTTATGTATGTTTATCCAATTACAAAACACCATATAATTTCTACAAAATCCCTGTTCACTTGACATTCTGCTTATATTAACAACCCATACACTTGTAAGAAATATAGAGTTTAATGGTTCAAACTATCAATTTAAGTGAACTGGATAAGGTCAATGTCTCAAGAGTCTGTGCCATGCCCCAAACCATCTTGGCACCTTAAACTGAGCTGGTCCGCCTTTGCATGGTAAGGTGGTAGGCACATTGCTCTCGCACGTTGAAATGTTTCCCAAAAAATCACAAAAAGGGGGAAAATTGTATTTTTGATTTTACGTCACTTCCTTCTAAGTGTTTAATTCAGCATCCTAAGTATATAAACCAGCCTCTTTCTTTGATGACCTAAGGTTAATCTTCGAGCCTTTTACAACACGTTAACTGGTGGTGCTACCATGAAGCTCCTGGAGATGGCTGGTTTGTTAACCTTGAAGGCCAAATGGTTGACTTTTGTGTCAATACTCCGAGCATGTGTAAATGTGTACTGCATGCTGTATGCCTTCCAGGGCCATTCACTGGCCAGACAGAGTAAGGAGTTAACTCCTTTTTTCTATGTCTACCAAAGCCGATATGCTCTTAATTTACATATTAATGCTTCATTGATATCTCATATAAAACAACCTGTCATTCAAGTACCCGTATGACTTCAGTTATCATCAGAGAACAGATACCATAACCGTGGTCTCGGTGATCAGTTTTCTTCAAAATTCGTTGGGCCCGATGAAAAAAAGGGATTAACAATCCACGCTGCTTGTCCCCATGCAATTTAAAAACTAAGGTCACTTCTATGATGGGATAAGATTTCCACACTTTTATTTCGTAACTCACCATTGCAACTGTAATCAAGGAGTCCTATACCAAAGTTTACAATCATAGTGTCAATTCCTAGCCATCAAGACTCTAGACATACTCAGAGCTCCAAGAGGATAGGCATCCAGGTGATCAATAAGCTTTTGCTGGAAGTGAGATCTGGTCATTACGATGCTACTTTAATATCTCCATGGACCCTTGGAAAACGCACATAGTGAGTGTACTATTGGTAACAAGATTGCAGAGTTTTAAGAGAAATATATTATTTGCCTCGAAAAATACAATTGTATAAAAATTTGCTTCATGTCGAATGCACAAGTACCAAAAAAAAAAAAAAATGAACCAGTGTCACCATGTCTCATAACATACGACAGATAAGTTTTTGGTGTTTTGTTTGTTATGATCCGTGTATGCATTCGAGTTCAGTTCAGAAAAACAAACAATAAAACTAAATACAAAGTGATGCGTTCACGTAGAATGTATAAAAAAAAACCACAACATATTATCGAGTATATGATGGCTCATCTGGATGGGACATGACTACCCGTGTGACAAGTCATATTTACTTTAGGAACAAGACGTGTGTCATCGTCATACTTCTCTTTTTCCGTAAGGTGCCATTGTTTTAAAACTGATGGTGTCTGGAGCCAGGACTCTGGAAATCTTACATCAGACTGCAATTTTCTCATCACTGACGTTCGTGTTGGAGACACTGGCACTGTTCCCGGAATATCAGAGCAAATCATCTTCTCCTTGGGCCTCTGATATGACACGATCTAATTGGTCAGTTTTAGATCTAAGCTTTTTAAGCTGCGTTAATAAAAACAATGCATATAATTAAAGAGTTTGGTGCTCTAAACACCAGACAGGAATTAACCTGAGACTTTGTGCATATTGTGGTGAGGGTAAAAGGGGGAGGGACCTTTAAAGTGATACTGTCATGAGTGAACAAGAAGCAAGGACAGACACTTTCAACGGAACAAGGGACGCCATCAGACCACTGAGAAAGGGTAGAAGCCATCGCTCCCCATCCTCCGGTCCCAGGCGCTCGGATCTTCCGGAACGGTCGACACACAGCCCAGAAAAAGCATAAATAGTGGAGTTCAACGCAACCTAAGGTAAAAAAGACACTTTCTTGCATGCGTTACCGCATACACCAGTGGTGACTGCAGCCGTATAGGCGCGGACACTTCAGTTGGTTCTCCAGACGTGAAAGCAAATAGCCACGGCGAAGAGAGTCTCTAAGACCACTGAACAAAACTCATGTATTTTTATGTTAACGTATCAACGTAAACCGTTAACCACTCTGGTCAAGAAAGGTATCCTCCTGTACAGGGAAATTCCCGCAGTCCGGTTAGCGGACGGGACAGGCCCCCTTGCCTGTGTCAGCACTGACACGGCGTGGGTTTTCACCTGCCAAATTGAGTCGAAATTCACTTTAAAACAAAAAAAGGAAATCAACTTCTTTTGTAAACAAATCAGTGATCCAACGAGGTATTCCAAAAGTGAACTTTTGTAGGAAATTTCGACGCATGGTACGATTTTCCGAGTCTCCGATTCATCGGTAGGATTGTAACGGCGCTTTTCCCACGATCGTTGGGTAAGCGGCAGTTGGATCTTTTCCTTTGATATGCAGAAGTGTTCGCTATTAGACAATCTGGCAGCATAACTCACATCCCATGTTTACCTTGACAACAAAAGATTTGTATTCATCATTGAAACAAATTATCCATTTTCGTCCAATCTCATTGGCAATTTTTTCCATTTTCAGAAAATTGTGTGCAGCTGCGAAACATCTCTAGGGGTTTTTATGCAAGAGAACCATACGGGAGAGTCAGATATACGTGTGAGCCTGGCTGGCTGTTGCAGGGAAATGACCCTGTGTATTGCAATGGTTCCGTTTGATGCGAATTACCAGCCTGTTCCTCTCTTGCAAATTTAACTAATACCATCCGCGAGTTAGCCACTGCCGTGTCTGATGTGTACTCTAATGACGTATTCCATTCTTATCTTGGAGGGGAAGTAACATCTGTGCCCTCATTGGTCGCATATTTATCCTACAGGTATTTTAAAGGCAAAGCAAGTTCGTAAATTCCATTGACCACTATCTTTTTGCATATGTACTCTGTGGTAGGAAGATATTTTTCCACTGCACTGGACGCTCCCTTATCTGACTCAGGCTCTATGAATACTGTGGATCCTTATCTGAATCTATCCCTATGGGTATTGTTGGTGTTTCATCATCTCACTCAGTCTCCATGGGTAGTGTGGACGTTCCCTTGTCTGACTCAGTCTATCCCTTATCTGAATCAGTCTCCATGGGTAGTGTAGACGTTCCCTCATCTCACTTAGTCTCCGTGGGTATTATGGGCGTCCCTTATCTGACTCAGTCTCTCTGGCTATTGTGGCTGTGGCTGCATTTTTTGCTCCCTACAATAGGTGACACGTTTCCTGTAAATTATGTCAGTTCTGCCAGATTAAGAGTGAATACCTTATCCGATACCATCATTCCGAGCAGCAAATATTCAGCTGGCTCATTGTTTACTTACCCGTATGATTTTTCCTGCAGCAGTAATATGGGAGTGGCCACCTCAGCAAAAAAAAAACCACTTTTCATGGAATGCCCACTAATTTAGCCTACACACCTGGTGCAAGCGATGTTGATTTTTCCCCGACATTATCTTATGCATCTGCTCTAGTAACCACACCTTTTTTACGGATGATCCAGTGCGTACCAAAATCAATCCCACACGGTCTATTCAGTCGTACATTGCCACAAAAAGTAGTGCACAACCAGATGCCACATTTGAAACTCACCAAAACATTAGTCCCTCATCTCCTGATATGATTTGACAGAATAAGGAAACTCAGTTTCAAAACATGTCGTACTTGTTCACCTGTGTATCAGGGAATTCACATTGCCGGCTCTACTCAGTTTCAGGAGTTGGTTTGCAGCCAACACGCCTAAACCAAGAATAATTGGTCAAATTAATAGGATAGTACATCCACCTGAAGAAACTCAGCCTAACAAGGAAATAAGGTCCTTTTAGATTATTGTTTTTATTAGGATGGGCCTGTACAGTTTTCATTTTAGATATACCAACATTTGTAAGGGACACAAAGCGTGCACTAGATTGCTAGCGCATGAGTCAGAAAAAAAATTAGTTATTTCAGAAGACGAAACAAGATTTTTGATATTATGCAAACAAATAAAATAGCACACATATTTTGTTTGTTTATTTATTTGTTTATTTATTTATTTATTTATTTATTTATTTATTTATTTATTTATTTATTTATTTATTTATTTATTTATCTATTTATTTATTTATTTATTTATTTATTTATGTATTCATTCATTCATTCATTCATTCATTCATTCATTCATTTATTTATTTATGTATTTATTTATTGAGATTCAATCACCAGTACATCAAGATGAAAGAAAAATTAAAGCATCACAGCACATTAAAGCAGATACTGCCGACTTGGAAGAGTCAGACAGGTGATTACACCTATACAATTGACTCCCCATCTATGATTGGCGATAAAGATGAGAACAGCTATCACTGGATAATACTGGTGATGATTGATTGAAATTGTCAAAGACGATAAAACAAATATCCGCGTTTAAAATACAAATATAAGGAGCTCGAGCAGACTATCTCATGTAAAATAATTCGTCAAATTAAGATAATTATTATCATTCATAATTTCAAAAAGTCTACACAAATCGTAATCAGTCGATCACGATAATCTACTGCCTGGATTTTTGACAGAATCACCTGCTCAGCCATATACAGGTATTGTACTAGTCAAAATACTCTTGTTGCAGTTTGCTATAGTAAGTATTTAGTCTACTTTTCAAAATATGGATAGATTGAGAATCACGGATGTGGGAGGCTTAGATGTTCCAAGTGTAAATAGAGCGATTTACATAGGATGAACGGAAAGTCTCTGTTTTACGTTTGGTTATTTTGAAACGGAGACTATTGTTGGAAGTACATAAATTTCCCAAGTCTGTTTGAATGGGGAACATATTGAAGACATCTACCTCGTAACAGCCATTAACACATTTGTACAAGAACACAAGATCCAGTTGTTCACGCCTATAAGATAATGGGACTGAATCACATTTGCCAAGGCGGGACTCGTACAATTCAGAGATGAGAGACCCTAAGATGTATCTGGTCGCTCTTCTTTGAATATTTTCGAGCGCCATTAGCTTTTGATTGTTAGTAACACTCCACAATACCGTGCCATATTCAAGATGACTCCGCACTAAAGCAATGTAGAGTCTTTTAGATGCTTCAGGGGGAGCTTTTTACCCGCATGTTCTTTTTATTACACGCAGGGCACGGTTAGCTTTAATGCAACATTTGGCAACATGCTTTGACCTGTTGAGGGAAGTGTCTTATTCGAAGCCAAGGTCATTTTGGGTGGAAACCCGATTCAGTGGGGTATTTTTCATACTGTAGGAAAAAACAACAGGAGCGTGAACCTGCTGACAGTAAAGATGCTGCATTTGTTAGCGTTCAGCTTCATACCCCATGATTTACTCCAAGAGACTAGTTTCTTTATATCATTTTGCAGTACAGGTGCATCAGCTTCCGAATGAATTTTCCGAAAACATATGGAATCGTCTGCAAAAAGAAACATGGTTGTGCCGTTTAAGAGAGTAAGGAGCATGTTGTTAATATCTAGTAAAACAAGAAAGGTCCTCAAATAGAACCCTGTGGAACACCAGATACGACAGAATTCCATTCAGAGTGAAACCATTCTACTAGGACACACTGCCTTCGACCCGTTATATAACTAGTAAACCAATCTTGCATATGACCATCGATACCAAAGCTCTTTAATTTGCTCAGTAACGGGTGGTGGGACACAGAGTCGAAGGCTTTGGTAACATCTTCATATAATACATCAACCTGAGTCGTCTTGTCTAGATTTTCACCAAATTGTGGACAAAGTCCACCATTTGAGTGTCACAAGCCTTACGCTTAAGGTAGGCATGTTGAAACTGGTGGAATGCGTTCTAAAGCACATGAAACATGCGGTTTAGAACACATATCTCCATCACGTTACGTACAATACATAGTAATGATGATGGTCGATAGTTATCAACTACTTCACGGTTGCCTTTCTTATGGACCGGAAATACATTTGCATCTTTCCATTGAGATGGAATTTCACTTTTTTTTCCATATATTTTGTAAAGAAGGAGTTTTACTGAGGGGGGCTAGTTCAGCTGTACATTTTTCAAGATGCGACCTGAAATATTGTCACGCCCAACGGCTTTGTTTGGGTCAAGGTTATGAAGTATTTTCTTTATTGCTGTGGTTGAGAATATGCAGTGAGCCAGTCTCGGATCCAAAAATATAGCAAATTCTGACAAAGCAGAGATTGACTATCGTGATTAAAGACAAAATAAAAACAACTGAAGACTGACGCTTTTGTTGGGCAAACCCTTTGATTATATTAGGTAAGTTTTTGCACTTGGTTTTTGCTCTTTAAATGACCTAAACCGCATGGGATTTTCATATACTTGCGTACTTAAAATGTCAATGTATTCCGCGAACTTGAGAGCAACCAAGGTTTTAATATTTTTTGTAAGATGTCTTTCAGGTATTGGAAATCCGAATTCTTTAACTTTCTACGCAGAGTTTCTTTTTTGTTAAACAAGTGAATAATTTTATTGTCAATCCATGGCGGGGTGGTACTGTCACGTACCTTGACTTTTGGTATAAATTTGTCCACAGCAGTTAAACAACTCTCACACCAGTTTTGCCAGTGACGGTCTATATCAGTTTCAAGAAAAGCTGTTTCGAAATTTACAAATGATTGGTATTCACGTAAGCCATACCAGTTGGCTTTCTTGAAGTTATACACATAACGTGGGATCTTTGCTTTATTGGTAGGTTTGATCTACATAAGAAAGTCTAGTTGCAAATGATCTGAATCCACAAAACAACAGGAAGCTGAAACGTCACCAATTAATTTCTGAAAGTTAGAAAAAACTAGATCTAGCACGTTCCCTGAAAGATGAGAAACACAATAGTTGTGTTGATGTAATGAATAATCATGTATCACATTGAAAAAATCAAGCTCCTGTTTGGTCGTAGGTACGATTTTTCCAACCAATTGATGGACGGAAAGTTTAAATCACCAAGGACGCATGCATAGGTCATATTGCATGATAAACCATAGAGTGGATTGAGGACATTACTCAGGTTCAAAGTAAAGTCGTCCTCTCCATTAGGTGGGCGATAAAATAACACAATAAAAACCTTCTTGGATTTGGTAGGTCGTAATTTGCACACCAATATTTCACTTTCTGATGATAAGTCATGTCTTGTAAACCAGGTACTGAGTTGTGATTAGTTATCCATATGCCGCCTCCTCTGCGATTAGGTCAATCTTTTCGGAAAATCATATAACTGTCAGGTAGGACCTCACTATCACTTACATCAGACGGTAACCACGTTTCAGTTATGGCCACAACTTGTGGTTGGTTGGAGTAAACTGAAGCCTGGAATTTAATAAGTTTATTTCTGTCTCTGGGGACACTCTTGACACTTCTAGCATTCAACAACAGAAGAGACAAAACATCTCTTTTATGCCCAGGAGAGGGGCCGGGTGGTGCTTTTGTCAATTTCAGACAAACTTTTAGTGGCAGGTATGGAGGTAATGCTAGTAGGGCTCTTGAAAAAAAAGAGTCATTAAATCCTGATAAAACGCATTGATTGCAAAGCCATTCGTCCTGTAGACTGGTAATCCGGGAAAATGTGTCTGGCCTGAAGTCTGTACACTTTCAATGCCAGTGCAGCTCACAGTTTGCACATTGGGTTGCTTTCTGATTGCTTCTAATTGTCTTGACACCAGCAGTACACGGATTTACTACTGTCCTAGGACTGGGGTTTTGGTAAACATCGCCTGCCTATAATAATGCAATTACAGACAGGTAAACGTCAGCATTTGTTGACACGCATCCGGACTCTCCTAATACGTTTGGCTTCTGGTGTCTGGAACCCTTGCATTAGCCGGGATAGTATAAATTTGCCCATAAACGTATGAAAAGGCACATTCTCATCTAAAATCAGAGCTTTGGATGCATCTCCGATGGTCGCCTGTAGTCAAGCATTGACTGCAGGCATATGGAAGCATATATACTGAACCCCAATGAAAAGTATCCACATGCCAATTTTGAAGTATTTTATTGTTTATACTTGAAACATTTCATACCTAGACGTGCTTAGAACTTAACAAAGCATTAACTTTTCTGGCGTAAAAATAATGTCACGCTCTACCGACATTAACGTCACTTACAGGCAAAAAATGTCATTAACTGCCCTAATTGAAAGTCACACAAATTTTTCTGTTCAATATGGGATGTGGCCACCTCGAGCATCAACACATGCTATACATCTGCGGCGCATACTGCTGACCAGGGTTTGAATTCTGTGTTGGGGAACATTATTCCATTCTTCCTGCAGAGCTTGGATCAGCTGGTTTCGGGTAGTAGGCCTAGGTGTCCTCCGTTGAATACCTTGGCCTAACTGATCCCACAAATGTTCAATAGGGCTCAGATCGGGTGAGAACGCTGGCCATTCCATGACATTGATGTTGTTCTCATTGAGAAAGTTCATTGTTAATCTTGCAGAGTGTGCACGTGCATTGTCCTGCTGAAAGATCGCCAGATCTTGATGCTGCTCCATAAATGGGACCATGTGCGGCTCCAGCACCTCATCAATGTACCGCCTAGCATTGAGGATCCCTTGAATGACCACTAGGGGTGTCCGGTAGCGGTTGCTGATGCCTGCCCACACCATGACAGAGGGTCCACCCCATCGATCTGCCTGACGGACACAGGCATCTGCATATCTCTCCCCAGTCCGGCGCCACACACGTTCTCTGCCATCTGCTCTGCTGACACAAAAACGGGACTCGTCAGTAAAAAGGACGGTATTCCACTGCTGGCGAGTCCACCTGGAGTGTGCTCTACACCACTGCAGTCGTCTTTCTCTTCTGGGTTGGGTCAGCAGGTTACCCCTGTAAGGTCTTCTGGCTGTTAGGCCACTGCTCCTCAGTCGCCTCTCCACAGTAGAACTACTGACAGGACGGTGATTCATCCCTTGAGTCTCACGGGCTGTTTGGGCTGCTGTACTGAAACGGTCTCGCAGGTGCATCAGCCGGATGTGACGGTCTTGGCCAGGTGTTGTCACTCTTTCTCGGCCAGGCCTAGGCCGATCATCTACGGATCCAGTTTCTTGTTGCCGTTCAATTAGTCGTTGGATGGTGCGCCGAGTACACCCCATTCTTTGTGCGATTTGAGTGATTGGGACTCCACCCTCTGCAAGCCCCAAAGCATGGTGTCTTTGACCTTGGCTCAGACACGGCATGATCGCCTCAACACACCTGAGACCACTGGCTTTTTTCTTGGCTGAACATCCCTTTTTAAAGCCACTGAAAACATCAGGTCATTTTAGCCATCCAATAGGAGTGGTGGTCAGAAGCCATATTCGGTGCACAAAAGTCACATGCATTATGTAACAACCCAGCAAAAGTTAAAAAGTTGTCCTGAATGACCCTGATGTAGGCTCCAAACCATGCATATATGCACACACAGTACTTAGTAACTTACAAAATTAATGTGTTAATTTTTTTATGTGGATACTTTTCATTGGGGTTCAGTATATGTGACTTTCACAGTATTATATATCCAAAACCAAGGCATCTGAGCCAACGACGCACTATATTGCAATTAATAAAATACATATCGATTGCTTCAATATAGTGAAATAATATATGTACAAGTTCAACATCTTGCGTTGTGCATAATCAACATATTTTTGCCCGCTGTAGTCTTGTGGCTCAAGATGCACTTACATTGATTTAGCTGACACCTGTTTTGCATGACTACTCGGTCTCATGTGCTTAGTTTTTTTTTTTTTTTCCTTCTGTTTAATTTTTGGGGTACACAGGCAGAACAATTTCAAAATGTAAACTATATGTGCTCTCGAAACAACTGGAAATAAACCCTTTGCAAGGATTGGCAGGTTGGTTATCATTTGCAACGGTTTTATAATTGTTGCATCAGAAGACTATATTAGAGATTGTTGTTCTATTTCCAGTTTTTTCCCAGCCAAAAACAACCCACAAGAAGGCCCGACGGCCAACAAACTGAGCTGCTATACAAATCCTGTATTTGTGAAAGTAAACCTATTGTATAGGAGACCATAGGGTTCAAAAGGACTGGCAGTATGATTATACAGAATAATGACGAGGAATGCATGTACACATACGAACTTTATTGCACATGACTGATATACATCAGTGGGATACAGGTTTACCAAAATTATTACCCTTCTTGCTATATTTACAACAGGCTGAAAGAAAGAAAGAAAGAAAGAAAGAAAGAAAGAAAGAAAGAAAGAGAAAGAAAGAAAGAAAGAAAGAAAGAAAAATAGAAAGAAAGAAAGAAAGAAAGAAAGAAAGAAAGAAAGAAAGAAAGAAAGAAAACCATTCCCTAGTTTTAGTTTTATCCTCGAGAGCAAAACACGCATTTATATAGTTGGCCAACGACCTAGTATATGCAATTATCCACTGTGCCCTGGCATGAGGAACACAGACTGTTCATTTTGTGTGCAAGGAATTAAACTGTCGTGTTGTAGTTCATCAAAAAATTTGTTTCTGTATGAAATATTTTTATCAAAAATTAGCATGAAATGGGATTCTTCCTCCATCTCTAACCTATTACAACATAACACATTTACCACTGCTCTATTCTTGAATCGTCTAGTTTTGAGTTTGAGATCATGAGCACTTATTCTTATTTTCGTATTTTTTTACGTTCATGTAAAGGATAGTTGAGATTCAAGTATTTGTCTTTTCGAAAGCTATTTTTTTTACATTTGCAGCATATCTCTAATTTTTTGGAAATTTTATTGTCACCACATATAAAGTCTAACTATCGTCTTTCATATGAAGACCATAAATTGCCTTTGTATGTCTGAATACATAGAAATATATTGTGACCACCCATATACTCCAAATATCTAGACATGTTAAACTTTATGAATACATTCTTCAGAAGATTTGTCCAGCATTTGATTTTTTTTTTCCTGAAGCAATATGACATCAGGCTATCTGGTTCACTTGTATTGAAGATTGATCCAATATTTTACCCTGTGACAGAGCACCGACAAGAATTTAATAATTGCCCACTTCTCCTTCTGCCATCGCAGTTGAGGCCTTGCAATGGTATCCCAAGATAAATATACAAAGTTCACTGTGTATTTACTCAACAGTGAGATGTTCAAATTTTCTCATGAATCTATCATTATTTAAGCACTGCAGTAAATATGCTTTATAGGATCATATGCGTTCTCCTCAGGTCATGTTGGTGGTTGTGTATTGATCATATCCGATTTTTCTGAGCGGTGTGTTGGTCCTGAGCTTATAGTTTGCAACCAGTTTTGCTGTGCCCTTAGGCCAAAATTAGTGGCGTCTCTGTGGTATGTGCTGGTTTTCCGGGTTTGAAAATTTCTCTGATGTGCTACCTCCGTTTTCGATGAGGTGGGTAACCACCTGTTAAACAGATTCATCTTGTGATTGTATGTTCTAAATTGCCGTTCTGAATCATACTTTCTACTTGTCAACAGTGCAGATATAATAATTTTGTCTGTGACTTCTGTTCGTGCCTAATTTCGATGAGCTGACAAAGTTCTTTCTTTACATCTTCGACAGATTTACCTGATTGGTTATTTGATCCAATTTGGAATAATTATGCATTGAACAATTATGTCCATTTCCAGGATAAAATCTGTAGCACAAGGGATATTCTTGCTTGGTATTGTTTCGACCTGTATGTCTGTATCATTATATATCCTCTTTGTATTGAGGCCTGACAGATGTGAAGAGCCAATTAGTAGAACATTGGCGTCTACTTTTAAAAGCTTGGCCATCAGTGGGCTTCTGAGTGCCAGTATTCACGGTGGAAGAAGGTACTAGTGAACAGGCCTCCTGGGATCCACTTGGTAGAGATTTGCAGAGGTCTAGTTTCATCTTTGCGTGTAGCTGGACTCACTGGTGTATCTCGGCTGGTGAACTATGCACAGTTAGTGTTACTATTGTCAACTTGGATGTCTGTGACAGGGGCAGTATTTGCCAATGGTGCAAATCTCGAGATTTGCAATGACTCTTTTTCCTCCTTGCTGGTCTTTAAAAGGTCTAACTCTGTTTTGCACCGCTAAAGTTTCTCCTCTTCTAAGTCCTGAATGCCTCCTCTCATTTGTGCTGCTTCACACCTTTAGCATAGGTCTGATCCTATCATCTTTGTGTATGCCCTGGAAGAGCCTATCTGCAAACTAGCTACTTTCAATTTGTACTGTAAGTTACACATTTTATTTTAAGCATGAAAAGCATATCTTTTCACTTCCATTTTCCCTTTTTACCTCCTGTATCTCTTTGTTCCTGCCTTCTAACGATGCCTTCAGATTTTAATATTTGCCTGTCTTTCACAACGACATCTGGCATCATTTTTTCTTTCTCAACATTAGGTGCTTTTGAACCTTGATCAAGTAATGCTCTTACAATTTTAGCCTCTAACCCTCTGTCAAGACGTAGAATGTACTTGTCAGGATACCTATGTTCATCCGTTGCATAATGTTCTTTTCTGGATTGGTTAATGCAGTTCATGTTTATGCGAGAGATATTCCCTTCTCTGTCTGCCGACTATTTGCAATGGGGCAATATCGGGTAACTATATCACATGTATCCAATGAAGTATCACTATTGTATATCTGTTAAATTAGCGCAATTTTTTTGTCAGATTTATGCTTGAGGCGGATTCTGTCTACAACTGTTATGGATTAATGGGTCATCTTGATTTTTGAGCTATGTTTTGTTAGTCTTCTCCCCTTTGAATGCAGCCATCGAGTGTTGGCTATGCGTTCAATTGCTTCGGTTCCCTCAATTTCCAAGGAGCACTGAGTACATGGAAATGTTACCACTGTTTCACTGTGCAATGGTAGGAGTCTGTATTGCACAGAAAAAAGAGTTGAGTGGAAAGATAATCACTTCTGTAAGGCTGGATCTCTGCCGTTGCATTGCCAGGTATAAGCGCTGCCATGTGGAATTGCAAAACACTTGGCGCGTAGTCTGGTGAAACTCAAAATTCCCAGTGAAAATTAAATAAAAGTTGCAAATAAGTTGCACCCAAGTGGCCAGGTGAAACTCATGTGCAGTTTCAGTAAAAATTATTATGGCATAAATGATACTGAATAACATTACTCACTCAAAAAACAGCAGCCCACGGCTACATTATTTGACCACATCCAATGAGGAATATGTACATCATTCATGCCTGTGCACATAGTGTCCTCGTTTCTGACGCACACTGACATAGTAGCCTTGAGTACACATATATACTAAGGAAGGAGCATTGATGCCCCCGATGGCACAACTTTTCCCATACGTCTGAGTAAAATATGGTATCTGTGTATGTACATGTTTATGTACGTTGGCTATTACTGCCAACCAATATTTTACTGATCCTCATCAAAGTCTGTAATCAAGGTAAATATGAGAAGGACTAACTTTGGAGAAACCTTTCCATAAGTTGCTGTATCCAAAAATGGCGATAAAATTGAATGCAAACATAAAATATGGTTCAGCTGACAGATGGTCCGCCAGTCAGAAGAAAAGGCCTTCATGCAAACTGTTAATACATGCAGTACCATGAGATGAGGGTGCAATTATTGCCTTCGCAATAGAGCACATCATTGTGACGTCGTTCATGGCTGCTTCCCTATAGGCAATGGGTCTGAATTACCATGTGTGATACGATTCCTGTTAATAACTGGGACTAAGGACTTTCTTTCCGGCCAACTGTCTGCTTTTCCTACGAATTGTACGCATGTGGAGATTATACCCCATTTTTACCACTTCTTACTGACAAAACCCCCTGATGAACTTTCCCGAGAGCATAGCCACACGCAGATTTGAGACATATGGCTATTCCAATGCTGACAATTTACATGTAATAATGTCTAATTGTGCTGTCTACTGAGGGCGTAACGACATATTTGCCATGATCCCATGCACGAACTTATATGTAAGCATATTGATTTCAGGCATGCTGTTCAAAATGTGGCGATGTCATCACATCACCTGATAATGCACCAAAATTTGTCCGTTGTACCTCGTGATGTTCATATGTTGCAAATAAAAAATAAATCTAATCGTGTGGTCTCTTGCCTGTTTAGTGCTATTTGCAATTGTCGTTCACAGCGACATTATATCAACATATGTCAGTGGTATTTATTAGCGATACACACCTATGCTTTAGTGTATACTGCGTCTGGACTTAGTTTGTTCAACCGTATCAGTTCATCGACTTGACGATATGTTTGCAAAACTCTGCACCAGCAGTGACAATAATATTAGGGACCTCCATTATTCCAATGCTCATCTTATCTGCCTGAAGTAATAAGGATCTGTTGTTTACGTGTGGCAGTTCGAAACACCATATATGTGTCCGTCCATGATAGGCGGAGATATACCGACACGCCCGGAGTGCAACAAAACACGTGCCTTGTGAGCGGATGTTGGGCTTGGTACCCAGATGGCACCAGCTTGTAGCTTTAATAAACATACTCGTCGTACATGCCCATGAAGCACGCAGCAGGATCTACTGGGCACCACATGTACAGAGCAACTAATAAGTGTGAAGCCAACGTTAATTTGTTTCTGAAAATCGCGTCATAAATACATTCGGCAAGGAAAATTACATGGCTCGCATCGAACGAATATATTATTTCTGCTAGTTATCAATATTGATACGAAATGTGTCTTTCAAAACTGTTTTGGATAGGTCAGTTACTTTTCTTCAGATTTTCAGATATTTTGGGTCTCACATGTTTTACATATCGCGGCCAAATCTGCAAATTGTATCTCCAATACAATCTGACGAAATAAAAAAAAAAAAAAAAGGAAACCTTTAAAAGTTAACATGGTAGTGTGTGGAGCATAGTTCAACAAAGATTTGGCTTCTCCACCAAAGCGAATGTTTACATGGACATATGTATGCATCTAATTATCTTATTTTGAGCAAGGAAAAACTATATTACGCAATAAACCTTTAAGGGCAAACCCGTATTAAGAACAATTTGTGAAATGATTAGTTTCTGTTCAATTGAACATCCAAACGAAGAGGAGGCTGTACCTTTTTCAATAAACATTTTCTTTTATCAATGTCACTTTGTGAAACAAGAAACAAAATGAAAAAAAAAAAAAAAAAAAAAAAAAAGAAAAATTCTGAACGCGCTGTTGTAGATATATCCAATAAGCTCATTGTAGCACATAGTTGACATTTTGTCTTGAATAGTTGTCACGATATATTGATACTTCACGTAAACCACATTTCTCTGACAACGCCTGTGTTTATGTAATTAGGAGATAGTGCAGAAACATCTTGTAAATTCAAGATAGTAACCTCGACAAAAAAGCAATATCTAGCAGTTATAACCTAAAATCTTATAATTAAAGCATAATATATGGTATTAACGAGATATTAACTTGTAAATGTAAGGTCATTATCTCTCTAAGCTATGGGTACATGGTAGAATGGCAACCAGGGTATCGGATATATGAATTCACTAGTATTACATACTGTGAAAGTGGACATTTGCAGTCCAGAAGGAAACACGCACCGTTAATGTTTAGGTTAGCTTCGTGTTTTCTTCGATAGAAGTTCTGTGATTAGTTTGTTTACTAGAACTGTAGACCTGTTTACGCACCGAAGACAGCTCTGCGCTCTTGACTTGGAATATTTTCGCACTAACCTGCTATTACGGGGTTTGCACCACATGTCATGCTCTATGCCGGCAATTGGGCCTGCTGTACATTCAACATTATGCCAGTAGTACATACTGGGCCCCTACGCAGCACTATTGGACTCATATTCTGTGACTATGCCTATCTAGTGGACTTAAAGGAGCATTCAAACAGATGTGCTAACTTTGGAGATGATTGCAACCTTGAATACCATACTAACACATCTTATGCTTACATATTTTTATCATTTTTTTTTGGGGGGGGGTGATAACAAGAATTAAAAAAAAAACCATCGGATCTGGCAAATCCCTAACTACTGCTATACATTCAGGGGCAATTGATTGAAAACGAACTTCCGTAATGGAAATGTTTTTTTCTACAATTCTTATAAGAGGAGGATCAACCAGGTTTTTCCGTCTGGGGAATAATAATGGCCTACGAAAGAGCAAACAGTAAAATGTTGATAACATATCTCACACAACACTGACATACCAGGGATCTGTATACTGGGATACCGTACGGCTCTCAACAAATATTAACAGGAGATGCCCCTCACCTATGTCTATCGTACTGGGTCATTCCCACCCCAAATAAATGTTTCCTTTTTTCTTTTAATTTCCGTCGTGGACGTTCGCTTTTACAATATTAAGTGTTGAAATTGAAATTTAACACCCGACAACAAAAACTTGTTGTATTTTACCCTTCACCAAGTGACGCAATGATGACCCGACGTGATGTAACAGGGATGCATGCAAAAGTACGTAATAAAGGGTATCAACCACAATGTAGATACCAAAGTGAAATTCCGTAGGGCCATACTATACAAGCTTAATTGAACATTATTTAGTAGCCTGTATAATAATAATAATAATAATAATAATAATAATAATAATAATTACGATACTACTACTACTACTACTACTACTACTACTACTACTACTACTACTACTACTACTACTACTACTACTACTACTACTACTACTACTACTACTACTACTACTGATCATCATCATCATCATCATCATCATCATGAAAATAAAAATAAAAAAATAATAATAATATAATGATAATAATAATAATAATAATAATAATAATAATAATAATAATAATAATGACAATGATGATAATAAATTTTAAATTATTATAACCATTAATAATACCTGACAAGCAGATCTCTCTTATATTGAGGAAGAATGGATAGATGGCCTTTTGAAAAACAAGCTGACATTTTGCTCGGAAATAATGTGTCTTTACATAATAAAAGGTGTTACCCATAATATAAATACCTCACTGGAATTTTGTAGGGCTATATTTTACAAGCTTAATTGAACATAATTCAGTGGCCTGAAAAGAAAAGAAAATGAAAAAATGAAAATAATGAATAATAATAATAATAATAATGATGATGATGATGATGATGATGATGATGATGATGATGATGATGATGATGATGATGATGATGATGATGATGATGATGATGATGATGATGATGATGATGATGATGATGATGATGATGATGATGATGATGATGATGATAATAATAATAATAATAATAATAATAATAATAATAAATCATTACTGAAACCATAAATAATGCCTTACCAACAGACTTTTATATTGGAAAAAAAAAAATACCGGACAGATGGCCTTTTGAAAAACAAGCTGACAGTTTACTCTGGAAATAATGTGGCTTTTAAAATGTTGATCCTACAAAATAGGATATCAACTTTGAAAGATCTACATGCACAAAACTTAGGTTTAGGTTGGAAAATCAAGCTGCTCTGTCTTTCCAATTGATAACTTGTAATATTAAGGCCTAATTCCCAAGTGCTACAAACCACACAACAAGACAGAAATGGAGCCCCTGCAAAAAAAAAAAAAAAAAAAAAAAACTAGCACCTAGGTCCCCTTGATTTTAGGAAAATAAAAAATATCCCAGACACAGCCACAAAGTTCCTGATGTTGTGTATGATAAATAAACTAGATTGACATATTGAAGGTAAACGTTCAATGTTTTTTATCTATAAACAGACAGAGTATTTTCCATCTATAACGATGCAATGCTCTCTCAGGCCTTGCCTGGAGAAAATTGCAGCAAAACAATTAATAGCACACATGGGATTGTCATAGTGTGCAATTGACGATGGCCAAAGGCGTGAAGCCCCTCTAAGGGGGTCGGGGGCATCCCCCGGAAAATTTTGAAATTCAGGACTTAAGATCCTGCATTCTGGACCATTTTGAAGCAGATTTTGTAGTAAAATATGGTGTCTCATTGCTGCTGTTTTTCTTGCCTCTTTCTTTATTTCCTGTATACACGTTAAAAAAAAATAAACGAAAAAAAAAAAAAAATAAAAAGATTAAAACTTCAAATATATAATCCTGAATTGGACAATGCCTTGACTTTTCGTTTTCTAATTTTGTTAGAGAAATGCTTGTACGTTATTGTTCATGTGTCGTTCAGTGTCTGTGAACGAGACCTGAAACTGTTACTTACACTATTTACACCCATCTCTGACTTTGATAATAAATATTGATACATATTTTATTAATGATTAAACAATAAAAATCAATGTTCATGGAAACATATCGGAAGTCATTATTACATGCATTATACGATAATTATGTTGATTTTTTGGCAGCCAATGGCTAAAAAATACAAAAAAAACAGAAAAACATTTATTCCATAAAAACTCCATTCATCTATCGTTCGATGAGCTAAAGGAAGATTAAAATATGATTCAGAGTTCAGGGTTTTTTATTTTGTTTATTTTTTATTTTTTATTTTTTTTTTATTTTTTATTTTTTTTGTTTTTGTTTTTGTTTTTGTTTTGCTTTTCATCATTCGCTAAATTAAAATAAGCAAGTAATCCGAAATGCCCCTGCTTTTGCCAGAAAATGCCTGAAATGTAAGATGATTAATAATAATAATAATAATAATAATAATAATAATAATAATAATAATAATAGTAATAGTAATAATAATAATAATTATAATAATAATAATAATAATAATAATAATAATAATAATAACAATAACAATAACAACAACAACAATACTACTACTACTACTACTACTACTAATAATAATAATATTAATAACAACAGCAACAACAACAACAATAATAATGATAATAATAAGAATAATAATAATAATAATAATAATAATAATAATAATAATAATAATAATAACAACAACAACGACAATAATAATAATAATAATAATAATAATAATAATAATAATAATAATAATAATAATAATAATAATAATAATAATAATGATAATAATAATGATAATAATGATAATGATAATGATAATGATAATAATAATAATAATAATAATAATAATAATAATAATAATAATAATAATAATAATAATAATAATAATAATGATAATGATAATGATAATGATAATAATAATAATAATAATAATAATAATAATAATAATAATAATAATAATAATAATAATAATACCCACCTAGGCTCTTGATTTCCGTTTCTCATCAGATTTGAACTGTTTTGACCAAACGGAAATGATTTTTGTAACTCAAATCTAAAGAATATTACCTGAATTCAGGCAAAATCCTGAAAAGTGGCATCTCAGAGTAATGCACGTAAGGTTGTAGACTAGAGTGCACTGACTTTAACCACCTAGGCTAACTTTCCACTTTCTGTCCCTTGAGTAAATGACAGTACAGCCAGACCTGACTCAGGACTGAACGTAACAAAGCTGTCACTTATTTCAGGAACAGTGACTATTTACATGTTTTACTTGTGACTTCACTGCATCCACAGCCTGCCACATGTAGTGGTTAAACCACAGATATCTTTATTTGTATCTATGTGCCTGTTGACCCTTAGACACCCTCTGTAGCATGTTAAACTGCACAGTAACATAGGTGCATGGTTTGTGGAAATGTGGCTTCGCCCTTACTAGAATAGTGATTTTCTTTGAGGTCTTGCTTGCTGAAACTTTGCCTTCTAGGTTTGCAAAATAGGCTTTAAGACTTAGTCAGGAGCAAATAACATTATGACAATTAATTATTTTTTTTAAATGTTAAGAAAGGCTTCAAAGCCATAAATGGACACTTCAATTTTATTTTCATTTTAATTTTCTAGGCTGCAGAAAAAAACATCTGGGTAGTCATCCAGGCAACCCAAGTGCAATGGGACCTGCGGGCTCAGGTTAAGTACCATGTCCTTAATTGTAATTTATCCAAATTCAAGTATAATACTAAATTAAAACAAAAAATGAACTATGGAATCATAAATTCATTGGAGTCAGTATGAAAATGACATAGTCCCTCCTAGAATATTGATGACAGGCTGAGGTGCTGTAGTTTGAACTGTGAAATATTTTGAAAAGGGACCACGTTTTGTAATACATTGTTCTGAAGATATTTGGTAAAATTCAAAGTTACGATCATTATAGTTTTAATAAAATAATTAAAAATAATGGTAATGAACGATTCCTGATGAATCTGAAATAAATAAATATAATAAAGAATGATTACATTTCAAATTTTGAATCCACTTTATTCTTTATTTTGGAGAAAGCTGCTCACAGCATAAATTATTATATACACTGCAACAGCATTTCTGACTGATCAGTGGTACAAATTCAATTAAAATATAGTCTCATTTTGACAACCTCCTCGAGCCAGGATGAAATCATCTACTGCACACCTCATCGAGAGTATAATTGGTTTACAATTGATAACTTCACAGCTACTGACTCAGCCAGAGAAGAATCATGATTATCATTTTGGCAAGACAATGAACATAAGCGGATATCTGCATCACTGTCAGAACTGGAATAATCTGAATCATAATCTGATACAGACTCTTGAAATTTAGAATCAGCACTTGTCTGGACTGCTGCTTCAGCTGATACTGTAAGTGGGCTAAGTCGCTTGGAACATCTTTTGGGGATATACCTCTCAAAAGCAGTAGTAATAATTTCATGTTTGTCAGCAGCAGTCCATGCATGATTATTTATTATAATGATCAGTGCAGCCTCCATACTCTTGTGCGACAGACTCAGACTTCTGTTGGAAAGAACAATTGTGATATCACAAAAATCACGTTCTATAGTACTGTTGGAACAACTGTCAGACACAATTACTGAAACAAGCTTTCAGAGCTGAGAAAATTCAGCTGAACGGTGCTCTAAGATAAAAGACCACAAAGTGCCAACTGAATGTCTGGTATAAAACTTCTGCACTGGTTTTCTGAATGCACACCACTTAGAAAAAAGTTTGGTTCTGTCAAAATTCTTTAAAGACAAGGGTTGATCAAACTTATCTGCTGAGATACTTATTTCGCTTTCCCCATAATGTTTGTGTGTGTTGCCCCGATGTTTCGGATCTATGAACAGCATGGCTTTATTATCAGGGTCCCTTAATGATAAGAATCTGTCAAGGTATTTCTCCATTAGCTTGGGGACAACTTCCTTTATGATGCTGTAAATTTTTGTACCAACTCCTGTAGTGTGAGTGACTCTATCCATTTTCAAAACTTAAGTTTTCCTGTTTTCTATTTTTTTTTTCTCTGATGTCCAAGCTGCACTTACTCTTTCTGAACTTTAAAGTAATCACTTCCCTCAGTTTCTTATTCACAAAGTTTAAAGACAGTGCACAATGCTGTACTTTCATTTACCTCCTCAGACTGGCATACCCCTTCCAGGAGATCATTTAGCTACCCAATGTTTCATCTCTGGCAGGTTGTACATCGCAAACTAACAACGCTTTTTTTCTCGAAAATTAAGGCTCAACCCCCAATGCTGTCAAGTAACTCAGAGTAAAAGGAAAGTTAACTTGTCTTCATTTCTGAGCAAGTTTTGCAAGAAGCCCGAAATTTTTGCTTTTGTTTCTGACTATAACCTTTTGGTAGGCTGGATCAAAGCATTTTGAAACAATACAACCAGTAGTATCCATAGATGTAAAAACCGTTTAAACCTTTTATATCGCTGGTATAGAAACCTTGTGCCATGTATTTTGGGCATCCAGTAATAATTCACATTTAAAAACTCACAAGTGTTCTTGAGCTCATATTTCAATCTGCCAGAGTTTTTCAGTGGGTTTCTAATCCCCTAATACAAATCATGACAAGTGCGAAATTGTGTGGGTTTTTTTCAGTGCAGATATGGTAGCACGTTCTGCAGTATTATTAACACAGTGTATGCGGACAAACCATGGTCTAATGTCCTCTGGGTAAGAAATCCAATCCAACAACCAAGGTTTACTGCTGTCAGCAATGCATCCTATCATACTTTTTTGTAAATATTTGAGTCAGTTTGATTGAAAACTGTGTCAAATGCTGCTTTTACACCATCAGCATTTGCTCCACCATAATTATCCAGAATTTCTATGGCAAAACAGAAGTAAGTCGAGATTCCATTTTGTTCCACTCGAATAAATATAGGTTAGTTGTCGCAGCCAGTTTTAGAGTCTTGATTCCCAACTGACACTCTTGAAAACACTTTTTTAGAAGTCGGTATAACTGCCATTTTTTTATATCTTACAACATCTGGTAAACAAAATACGTACTCTTTTGCAGCTTTTCCATTATCCTTGCCATCAAGGAGACACACAACATTGTCTTTCTGAAGTTTATCTAATACTTTAAAATTGGCAAAAGCCATTATGTTCCAGGCAAGAGTATATGCAGTCTTCAGAGCTAAGTATAACCACCCCTGGAATTCTTAATAACGGCTGCATCAATTCTGGCTGTTTGGGGCGTAGGGGCACACCATCACAATATAAAGGTACCTCTGTACAGTCTGTATCAGCTATAACATAGCCAGAACAAAATATGTAGAGCAAGAGAAAAACACCAGTCTGACAGGAATGTATATATACATTTTAACCCTTCAAATTCAGTAATAACTCATGTTTGCTTGTTCTATCCCTAAATCGCCTCTTACAAATGTTGATCCATCGACGAACGGCAATGACACTCCATTCATCTGTTTATTGTTTATCATGCGCGATGATACCGTCAACCCACAGATGGTGCAATTGAAATTGTACTTCCGTCTCGCGTCAAATCTGTAAACCATGTAAATGAATACTTATAGTGACCGACTGCAATGGGGCTTAAAGCGCAGGCTGTAACTAACTTTGCTCCACGTTGCATTGATAGTCTATGCCGCTCCCTGCTTCGTCAATTGACGATTAACATTTTAAAGTTGCCATCTGTTGGCGAAGTGATCAGTTTGTTAACAAATGTAAGATAACATTTTAGATCATTAAAGTTTTAGTTCAGGGAATGGTTAATCATGATTTGCAAACTGTACAGTATGGGCGGGATGTGATGAGAAACATGGGGCATATTAAAAGTTGCAAAGGAAAATCTGCTTATCGGTATTTGCCCCCCCCCCCCCCACACACACACACATCAGAATGTTTCATAAGTGCATATTTATACTTGCAACACTTTTTACACCGCAAAAATTCCAACACTTCTCTGCCCTCGGTTCGTCGTGTTCTATAAGCAAGACATTCGACAAAATACATCTCCCTATTTGCGGAAGGTTCTTAAATCTACAGGACATCCTTTTTGTTTCTTTTCCATCACGCCTCTTGATGGTGTCACTGTCACAGTTTTCTGGATTGTGCGTCTGCTTAACATGCGTGACGGACCACATGCAAAGGGAAATCTCGAGGAATGACGAGTCGAATTTGACCCTTTGCACATTGGTTTATAATGTACTTATGGTCACGTGTGCGAGATGACCTTACGTCAATAAGGCCGAGTATGAAAATGAAGCTAATGTAAACAAGCGGCGAGTTTTCGCTTGTGAACTGACACGAGAAACAAGCAAAACACACTTTTATATTGTTTTATTTAAGTAAAAAAAAATGATATTATATGAAAGTATACTGGTGAGCGATTGACAGTTCACTTACAAAAGCTCAGACGTGTGTGGGCGACAGCACTAGTGATCGTTCGCCTCTCCTGGCAAGGCCTGCTCTTTTAAGTAATCTGCATTTTCGTTGTAGGGGTAATATCATTGATATAATATTAGGAAAATTATTTTCAACACCTACAAAAAGTAATGTCGCTAGACCTAGTCCTCTTAGCAATAATGTAGATCACATGTATGTAAGCCTTGACTTTAATATGGCTTAGTCCACAGGTTAGGAAACGATAGTATATAGTTCCACTTCCCCAAGGTAAGAACTGTTGGATATATCTACAAAATAAATCCTTGTGACTTTATTTTTCACATAATAGCATATGAGTTATGTTTAAGAAAAAAAAAACTCATGGAAATCATTTCTGTGCTCGCAGTCGTGATCTCTGATATCTATTCCATTTCATTAATGCAGAAAAGCTAAAAGCTAATAGAAATTCGCTGGGGTACTACAAAGCATTCAATAAAATTAATTCATACAATATGCTCAATTGATGGTGTTTACTGTCAAAGAAACATTGTTTTGGACATAGCTGGATGAGTAGGACTCAATTGATAATTAATGTGATATCGCAACAGAATAAATTTGTAGTTATTCTTACAAGATACTTTCCGTGAAAAAGAAACTCCCGTCACGGAAAGTAACCCCAACTTGCCGAGTCTACTGATTGCTGTAAGAGTCTGACTTCATCTCTCCAATACTTGATGCAGGTAATACACATATTGAAGTCTTCCATGCTGAACTGGCTTGCTTTTTTTTTTTGAGGCAATGGCAGAAAGTAAATGAGGTGAATAAAATATTGGTTTTCAACCAAAATAAAGAACTTTATCCATGAAATAATGTGTCTGCCATTTCCAAACTGGTTCAAGTAGACCATTGATACTGAATCTGGGTATGGCTACATATGTTCACAGTATGCAGCACCAATATGGTATGAAATAAATGCAAATTGGGACAGCTTTGTGCCTTATTGCCAAAAATTGTTAGTTTTTCCAGTACGAAAGCTCACTGATCACAGAGGGATGACTTTGACAGCTAATAAAAACAGAATTACTGGAAGTATCCCAGTATAATTGGGTGCATGTGAAAGCTGAGACCTTGTGCCTTTCAGCTTTTACGATTCTAAAATGTTTAATTTTGGCCTCTGTTGACCAATTGGCAGTGGTTGAAAAATTTGACCCAAATTTGAACTGAAATTCGTGTTTATCTTTTCTCTGTTAACAGTGAAAACTTTAGGAAAAGCATAATCATTTTTTTTTTAATATAATTTCATTGCTCCTTGCATTTATTCCATCTGGTGATATGCGTAAATCCAGATAGGAAGCCTTTCGCCTTTGTTTTCCGCAATCGGATAATGTAACGTTGGCATCCGTGGTCACTGCAACAGATTCCAAATGAAGTATAGGCCTACCGTTACTAAGGAAATTGTAAACTCACACTTCTTGTATTTCACACACATTCTTGGGGGGGGGGGGGTACAACATTTCTCCCTGCTTTGAAAGAGCTTGCTTTATTTTGAAATCCTGAAATTTGCTTAAATTTCGGTTTAGTGGATATAATATGGTCATGCATTTCTCATTTATCCATATACCCATGCAGATTGAATTCCCAGTGCAAATTATTATCTGTAAGAAAAAGAAAAGTTGCAAGTATCATGTATCAGCTGGGATATTTATATATATATTGCAAACTATGGTTTAATTATTAGGACTATGTGAATATGGAACCTACACTCCTTCCTAAATGAAATAATTATGTTCTAATTGAACATGAATTCGTCATGAGTCACTTTAGACAGGGTACTGATGATGGTGATCAGATGGGAGCCAGATAAAAAAACCGCTCTTCTCCTCAACTTCAATCATGTCATTGTTTACATGACTTATATTACCTCTGTCATCAAAAATACATTTTGAATTCATGACTATTTGAAGTAATTTTAAGTCTTATTTTCAAATATAACATATAATATGTTAAAAAAACACAAAAACCAAAAAAAAAAAAAAAAAAAACAGAAACAAAAATAAAAAAAAAAAAACAGAAAAAAATAAAACAAAACAAAAAAAAAAAAAAAAAAAAAAAACACAAACAAACAAACAAACAAACAAACAAAAAAAATAAACAAAAAATTAATCCATAGGTAGGAGGCAGTTGATACCATGCAAATATAGAAATATTTTATACTTGTATGTTTGATTGAATACATTAGTTATGTAATTAATGTTAGCATATGAATTTTCAGAGAATATCATACAGAGATATATGTATCTAAGTAAACGCTCCATACTCAGTGTTTAAATTTTCCATGACTTTTATCTATGGAGTAAACACAATATATAGCTATATACCCCCAAAACAAAAATAGAAGATGGATTTTCTGTGAACTGGAATGATACATCAACAGGAACTTCCCGTTAATTTAATAACTTAGAGCTCCACCAAGACTTCTCGTAACTTAAATAATAATCTCTGCAGAGATTGTTCATATAAAAACATGAAAAACAATCTGTATCAAAGAAAATGATTTATTCAAATATCAGATTACCCAATACATACATATGCCAGATAAACCGACAGTTCTTACTTCATTTTTATAAGTTGTAAAATGATTTAGCAACCTGTCCACTCAATTCCAAAATCACTTTGACAGGCAAATTCTTGGCCCCAGCTACTATCCTAGCTGGTTGCAGGAGCATACCAGGATCTAAAAATTTATGCTGTGAAGCATATTTTGCAGGCAACAGGTATGGAGAATTTGTGTCAAGAATGATTTTTCCCAATGGCAGGTTCCTGAGAACTGCTTTTATGTCCTCCTCTTTCTCTTCATGTGCTTGCTACACATGTGATACCAAAAACTATATTTGGAAAGTGTTTGATCCATTGCTCAGCTATGGCAATGTCATTGTTAAAACAATGAACATGCACTTTGCGATCTGATACTAAATTTGATTTCAGGATTTCCATACATTGAAAAGTCGCTTCTGAGGTAGCATCATCCCTGCAATGTATAACTACAGGAAGTTGAAAATGTGACACTATGGGAACGATTGAATGCAGGGCTTTAATTTGTTGACCTTTCTACCCTTGTGACATGCCAATGGTACCGAAATCCAAACCTATTTGTCCTATACCTACTACATGTGCTTTTTGAAGTACAGTTTCCATTTTATATATCATGGTGGCCATATTTCCAACTGAAGTGTATCATGGGTGAATTTTGATTGTAAATATAATTTTGTCCTTTGGTCTTATTCTGTTCAGACCTTGCAAAGTACACCATTGATTATCAAAACCTTTGTTAGATATCATGCACTCCAGGAATAACCCTTCAGCAGTATCATTTATTAATTGACCAAGATCTGAATAATCAATCTTTTTCACTAATTCACCAATATGACAATGTGAATCTAGGGCTGAAGGAATTTGGGAAATTTGTTGTTGAATAATGGTTTGATATTAGCCTCTATGAAATGCCATCATTCGGTTTAAAGATATAATTTGCTGTTGATGTGTTTTGGACAATTGAGAAATAATGGCAGCCAAAGTCCTCCAATGCAACAAATTAGAAATTCTCAGAGGAATGACAGAAACAGGTATTTGACTTGTGCTCAGTCCTATACCTATTGCATATTGGATGCATAAATGTGCTTTTTTTCAGTTACACTGATCACAACCCCTAGCTCATACAATGCATGCTGTTGTATACACTGAAGTAAAGTAGCCATGTTAGTATAATGTAAGTATCCAGCTAACGTATAAAAAATGCCTGTCATGAGCATAACCCATAAAAGTACATCCTTGTCATTGAACTGATGAAAATGATCTGCAGTATGATTTTGAAAATGCTCTTGCATAACTACTAATTGAGCAAATTGAACACAGAATTTCCAACATGCTGGGGACGGTGCCACATACCAAGCCATACAGTTTTTTAATACATGTCGTTTGACATGTCTGTTTGGGACTGGTGAAATTGGACATGGATGCATTCACGTTTTCTTTATACTTGCCATAACTGATGTACTATGACCTCCAAGTTATACTGAAACAAAATAATATATAATACAGAGTTAGGGATGAGGTAAGATAATGTTAAAAAACGTAATGCTGGATGTATATATATTTATCCCCTACATTTCAAATTTTAACTTCCATTGTTGTGGCCATGTATGGGAGCTTGACTCTACCAATATATGAGTAATGACACTTTTGAGTGATATCCAAACTGTAAAGGTGGCCGAATCTCTCTGCCACTTCTGGTGATGGGATTTTGACTAAATTATGCAGCAGTTCCCAAACTGGGACCTGCTTGTTTGGATGTATTATCCACATAGTGCGTGAGGAATAGCCATGTTTCTGTAACAACACATTCCTCAGTGCCTTAGAAATGTACCTGATGCATATGATCTCCATTCCTATGAACCTTTTGCCATAGATTTTTTTGTATTCTACCCCTACTTGTAGATTTTAAACCACAGATTCCACACTGGTACACTCCATCTTGTAGGTGGGATTTGCCTATCTGCCTGATTTGTTTCCACACAAGATTTTCATGCCTACCCCCCTTTACAGGGCCAGGTTGAAGGGTCAAAGAATTGCCAGTATTTTGCTCCATGTCCCTGTAGAAAAGGTAAAACAATAAATGGTAACGAGTGCTTTTATATCCATTTGCTGTATACAAACTTAATTTTAAATAGAAACCTTCCTAACTTTCTAAAAGTGTTTATTACCAGTCAACATCATAGTTATAAATGTGAGGGTTTTTGAATTCTTCTTCCTCTTTTGGAAAAAAAATACAGGAACTGTTTCAACTTCCTCTTGTTTGGACTCGGTTCCTGTACCCTCTATTGAGGCGGACTCTTCTAATTCCTCCCAAATAGCTTCCGTCTGTATGTTTACACTGTCTTGTTGCAATGGTGTATTAATTGCAGTGGATTCCATTACCTCTGATCTAGCTAACTCATATGACCTTGCTAATTTTTCTTGTTTTGCACTTGTGTTTAACTCTGAAAACAGTATGTTCCGCTCGTCAATTTAAATGTTTCAACTCAAATAATAACCCCGTGAATTTAATGTGACCGGTTACGAATCTGGCTTTTATTTTTCCCGTGGTGAAAGGCACACAGTCATGTAGTACAACTCATACAATCATGCGGTGGAGCCGCTATCCGCCCCGTGGTGCTGCGCCATGTGTGATTCGAATTCTGAAAATATTACATAAATTGCCCTAAATATCTTGAAACTCCTTATTAAATTATCCACAAATTCAGCTTACAAATTATTCCAACATTCGCATATATATTATACTCACTGGTCCGGCTTTCACAACTCAATTTGACGGCGAAACCTGTGCAACCTTCAGCAACTGCATGCATGTGTCAATAGTTCGTGCCACGTAACTTTCTTCTGCCCTCTTTTCACAGTTCATTTAACTTGATCAGAAAGAGACAAAAGTTGTGCAGCCTCTTTTCCATTTTAACTCTTTCAGTTTAAGTTAACTCCGTTTCGCGAACGAAACACTCTCCCCACCTTAATGTGAAATATTTTAGCTTGAATGATTATGAAGGACTTTGTAATCTAAATCCACTGATATTTGCATTCGTATCAGAAATTCACAATGAAATTTACTCATCGTGATTATTCTCAAACAAAAGTTTGCACATGTTGTAATGTCACGATAAACTTAATTCCATCATGTTAATCATGGCATAATTCAATTAATCAGTCAAACCCCTCGACGGGATAAAGTACCACTATTTTGGTTATCGGACGTTCATACATTCCACTGACAGTTTTCACTTTCACATTTCTCACTTTACCGTCGTTCCCTGGGAAAACATCAACAATACGTCCTTTGGTCCAATTACCACGCACAGGGTTTTGATCCTTAACAAGTACAAAGTCGTCTATTTGAACATTGCGTTGTGATGTGTGCCATTTTTTGCGGGGCACCAAGTGAGGAAATACATCTCTGTACCAATTCTTTCAGAAACTGTCCACAATTTTCTGGCAAAACTCATATCGATGTCGCGGGTTTCTCGTTTTGTTAAAAGGTCCTTGTGGCACCACATCTGACGCGCGTCCCAATAGAAGATCATTTTGGCAGAGATAATGACTGTCATCAGGATCATTTGGAAGTCGTCCTATAGGGCGTTGGTTCATTAAATTGGCGATCTCAAAGAGAACTGTTTGTAGTTCCATAGGTGTCAGTGATTGCTCACCAATCGCTCGGCGAATTGATAATTTTGCAGTTTTGATCAGCGATTCTGCACAACCATTGTGATGCGCGGCCGTTGGAGTGAAGAATTTCCATTGGATATGTCGCTCATGGCAAAATTTTCGAAGATCTTCTTTACTCCAACCATTTACAGCTCGGCGGAGCTCCCCATCTGCTCCAACTAGCTGGGTACCTCGATCACTCCAAAGTGTATGTACATATCCATGAATAGTAAAAAACCGACGAAGTACAAGCAAAAATGCCATTGTAGAGGAACCCATAGCCACATCAATGTATACAGCTCGTGTATTCAAGCATGTGAATAGTACGCCATATGCCTTATCCATCCTATTTCGTGATATCCGTACTTTGATTGGACCAAATAAATCCACTGCAGTGTAATAAAATGGTGGGCTGTATGGACGTAAACTCTGAAGTGGAAGTTCTGCCATGATTTGATTTTCCGTTTTTGCTTCTATTTCGTGACAGAATACACATTCTCGTTTCACCTTTTTGGCAAGTCGATGTACGCCAATGATCCAATATTTTCTCCTTACTTTTGCCGCACAGGTAGCTATTCCTGGGTGTCCACAATTTTGGTGGGTGTGTCTCACAATAAGCTTAGATAACCATGCTTTTTGAGGTAGCAATATTGGGTGTTGAGAATCATATGCTGTCAAAGCTCTGACACGTCCCCCCACCACGATGATACCATTTTGATCTACTCTGGGTGACAAAGTTTTCAAAGCATGTTGTTCCACAAGGGGATGAAGTTCCCTTTGTGCTTCAATCACCAACTTGCGCTCAGCCATGCGCAACTCATCGACAGAAATTTCTCCAGTTTTTATTTTTCTGTCTTTTTGAATTGTTTTCGCCATAAGGTTCTTTATGAACCGATCGCAGATTGCTGTGATTTTGATTGCTCGACTAAGCATTGAAAAGCGTTTGATATAGTCATCCGTTGACCCAATCGCAATCGCGACAACAGCACGTTTCATGCTTTCACTTTTGATGGCTTCAACATCAGTGTCACATAGCTTTTCCTTCACATCTTTTGGCCATTCTACTTCCGGATGCCGTAAAAATTCAGGTCCATAATTCCATCGCCCATTCAGCTGCTCGATATTAAGTCCTCTGGTTATGTTGTCAGCCACGTTTAATTCCGTTGGAATGTAATGCCAATTTTCTGGAGTTGATTTTGTTTGGATCTCGCCAACCCGCACAGACACGAATTGTTTGAATGTGCGAGACTCAGATTTTATCCAGGCAAGTGCTACTTTACTGTCTGTGAAGAACATGCATTTTTCCATTGAGATACGGGTTTCCGTTTGTATTGTGTCATATAACCTTGCTGCAATCAAACACGCTTGAAGTTCCAGTTTTGGAATTCCAAGTTCTCGTAATGGTGCTACACGACTTTTTGCCATGACGAATCGAGTTTCATAAACATTGTCTTTAACCGGCCATCTGATATAGGCAATTGCACCAAAGCTCTGAGAAGATGCATCACAAAATATAATCAGAGTTGGTCCCCCAGTCACCTCTTTTGGTGTTAGACTACGTTCAAACCGAACTTGATTGATTTTCGCGAACTGCTTGAACCAGTTGAACCACTCAAGTTTTACACTGTGTGGTAAGTCTTCGTCCCATTCATATTTCTCTTTCCATAGTCTCTGAATAGCGATCTTCGCTTTGATGATGAAGGGAGTGACGAAACCAATAACGTCAAATATACCAGCTGTTATACTGAGGACCATGCGTTTCGACAGAAATATGGGCGTGTCCCAAGTCGTTGAGTTTTGTATATCATTTAATAACTTGGGGGTCTTCATTGCAACTCGTAATTCGTCGTGTTCCCTGTCCCAACATATGCCGAGTACCTTTTCCTCCGAACCTGCTAATGTCCGTGGCTGAGCAGGATCGCCATTTTTATCTTGGACTAGTTCTTTATTTGATAACCACTGTTTGATTTTGAAATTTCCACTCAGCAAAATTTCATCCATTTGGGCAACTTGAGTAGTTGCTTCCTCAATGTCAGTGTACGACTCGCATATATCATCCATGTAGCGACTTTGCAGTATGGATGCTGACGCATCTGGGTATTTTGACTGATACTCCTCAGCGGTGAGGTTCATCGCTGTATTCGCAAGCGCTGGAGACGACTTATCACCAAATGTCAGCACAAGTTTTTTATAAATGTCTGGTTGGCGATCAACTTCCATATTTCTCCACAAGAAACGATGCGTGTTTGAATCAATTGGTGGCATTGTCAACACAGAATGATACATCTTAGATACATCTCCGCAAACACCCACTTCCTTCTCACGAAAGCGCAGTAAAACTCCTGTTAAATTGTTCAGAAGATCGGGACCTTTATACTGATAATCATTCAGAACATGTCCGTGATAGTTCGCTGCACTGTTAAACACCAATCTGCATGGTGTTGATTTTTTCTCTGGTGGAAGAACTGCGTGATGACTAAGATAATATACTGGTCCAGTATATGAAGTGATCTCACTTTCAGACATTTTTTCAGCACAGCCTCTGTTCACCAAATCTTCGATCTGAGCATTGTATGTTTCTGCATGACTCTGATTTTGAACAAGCTTTTTTTCCGTCCCTTTTAAGCGTGCAAGGGCTTGGCCGTAGTTATTGGGTAACAGTGACGGGTCTTTACACCAAGGGATTGGTATTTGCCATTGGTTACCAACTTTACGGGCAGAAACTCTTATCATTTCGTCCTCTCTCCCCTCTACTGGGCTCAACAACTTTTGTCCGGGTTTCTTAACTTTACAGCAAGAATTTATGGCCACACCCATTTGCTCAGTAGCCCAAAAGTCCGTAAGATCTACAGCAGCGCTTCTTCGCAATTGATGTAGGCAAATAATCTCTGCTTTTTGTTGATTTTCAGATATCTGCTCCGTTCCAAATATAACAGGACCTAGAATTGAGAATCTTACTCCTATGGAACCCTTGACAGACGTTGGACCGGCATGAAACTTAGGATGGTCAATTCCAATTAATATGTCTGGTTCTCCCCCTTGACCTCGTCGAATCTTTCGAGGATCAAGTTTAAATCGCTCTGCACAGTACCCTGCATTTATGTTCTCAATGTCGCTGCATATTTTTGGTATGCCTAATGCCTTGACTCTATACCGTGTACCAGTGTCTACTGCCTGCACCAATAAAATATACACTTTCGTATCAAAAGTCTCCTCATGGCCGCCGATCTTGCCCATCGTGACTGTTGTTGTTGTTCCCTTTAACCCTAGCGTTTCTGCAGTTCCATTTCTAATCAGGGAAAGTGACGCACCCGTATCAAGAAATACTGTGGCGTTTAATTTTTGACAATTCCGCTCATTAGGATTTATCAATGTTGCCTGCACAATTTGAAGGATGCTATGATCGCCTTCTAGAACGGCACCCTGGATACCCGCCTGATTACTGGCCGAAACAAAGGGTGCACCGTGCAAGAGTTCATGGTGGCTGTAGATGCAAGGTGCATTGTCCGTCACTTTTGTACATTTTTTTTTGCGGTTGCATCGTCCATAATGTATGCCTAGGCAAAAATAGCATGCTTTTTTCCGTTTTACTTCGGTTAGTCTTTGTGCAGGTGTCATTGCCAGAAATCGTATACATTCAGATATTTTATGAGGACAGTTACAGAGCCAGCAGTTGCGGGGTCTTCCCTGTGCTTGAGCACAAGCAGTGGTTTGTGACTGTTGAACTGTTGACCCATCCAAACTCGCCTGACTGGTCAGTTCACATGTGTCATGGTCGAGTTGACTGGCACAAGACGTGATGTTGCGTTGACTGTTATGAACAGGTGTGGTTTCAGGTGGAATATGTGCCGGCTTGCCATTATTTTGAGGTGAATAAGCTGCTCCATTTTTTATTGTCTCAACATTCACCTTTCCCTTTTTATAGCCGTGTCCGCCTCTTATATCTGCGCCTGCTACCTGTAGGATCAACATTTCTTGCTTCATCCAGTCTAAAAATGTATCTAATTTTGTCTCTGCTTCCTCTGTTATCTGATATCGCGCCCATTTTACACGATCACTGTAATGCAGTTTCTGTTCAATTGTGCTCAATGTCGTGGAATTGTCTAAATCAGCCGCTCTGTTTAGCTCACCAAGAACATTTCTCGCTTTACAAACCTGGTGATAAAGGTCTGTGAATTTGCTGAAATTCGCCTCTGGAAGACATTTTATGCTAGCTAAGCCACCGAGAATAGAGTCTGAAACAGTTCTGATATTACCGTAACGTTCGTCCAGTATGGACCACGCCTCACTGTACCCTGTGATTCCGTCTATCCAATCTTGTGCTGATTTGCACAAACAAGTACGCAACAAATAGAGTGCATCCCGATCTTCATACTCGTCACTAACAAGATATTTAAAGTCTCGACGAAAGGCAAAGTACGTTTCAATGGTCCCATTAAATTTTGGCAGCGCAACCTTTTCCGTTTTCACTTTAACCTTAGTGGCAGAAGACGGTCGTGATTCAGTTTTTTTCATTTGTAGAAGTTTCCTTCTTTTTATAATCATTTACATCCCTTATTGCCTGATCAAATGTATCCGCAACTGGTTCAAACCATTTGTCCTCATTTTCTATCTGCTCCTCGTCTAATGTGCGGAGGTAAGTTTCATGAGCCTGTTTTAATTGGTCGTAAGCTTTACGATAATCCTCCAATTTAGCATTCACTTCCTCAACTGGCCGACATTTTCCTATTTCAGCATACAAAGCTTTTTCCGTGCGAGTGAAACTACTTTTCAATATTGTTCTAATTTTATATAAATAAAATAAACCCAGAAAGAAAGAGCTCCAAGAAAAACGCATTGACAGAAAAAGTTGCCAATTCTTACACATTTATGCCTCTAATACGACACAAACTCATTCTTCTGTCCTTTGTTTTAATTATTGTGCGACATAAACTTGTGGCTTTACCTCTGTGATGCTGTCATTAAACAAAAGTATATTTTGTGTCTTAAATCTCGACTTTTGTAACTTGGAAACACCACACTTGGCTTGTTTGGGTAAGGGTTCACGTGCAGCTTTCCATACTTGGGGACCAGTAATTGGACTGTGCTTATTAATTTTTACATCAATAGACAATTTTAAAGTAATCAGAACAATGGTAGTGATTAGTCTGAACTGGCCCATTCTTCTCTCTACGGCTAATGGTTTCCTGTGAGTGACCCTTGTCAATAGCTCAATTGGTTTCCAGGGTCATGGACAAATGACTGTGCAAACAATGACATGGTTCATTATCATGTCTATGCAAACAAACCCATGTGTCGGGCACCGCTTAAACTTCTCAGTGTAAGCAAAAGTTTGAGATCAATTATCTCATATAAATTTTATGTTCACACATCTGAGTTTTTGGGAGTATGTAGTTTAAGTATCAGACCATCCAAAAATATGAAAAAGTGATTAGAGGTTATCCAAAGGTGCCGGCTTTAGATCTTTTACCTAAATCTATGTTGACAGTTGCTTCTTTCCAGTTGCAATGCGAGTTGCTCTGCATTATGCGTTTGCGATAATTGAGCAGGTATTTAGCTGGAAAGTTAGGCAAGTAATATTGCTGATATATATATATCTTTCCAGTTGTAATGCGAGTTGCTCTGCATTATGCGTTTGCGATAATTGAGCAGGTATTTAGCTGGAAAGTTAGACAAGTAATATTGCTAATATATATATATATATATATATATAAATATGTATATATATATATATATATATATATATATATATATATATATATATATATATATATATATATATATATATGTATGTATATATATAATGGGAAAGTATATCCTTGGTAAATAATTCCTGGTCCCTTGAGGTTAAGGAACTGGGAACCGGTAACGAAGTTATATGACGTGCCACTGACATGACTGTAAAAAACAACCATATTATGTTTAAACTAGGCGCGGAAAATAAAGCCTGCATCTTATCACCTAGAGTAACATTTAATGTTTTGAACCCATAATCGCACTGACTTTATCAAATGCAAACCAGATATTAATGAAGGCTTTGAATAATCGATGACGAGGGTTCAGTGTCAAATCAGCCAAATGATTACAGTTAAGAGTACATTTACATTCAACGATTCACCTTTTTTTCTGTTAAATTTGCACACACAGCGGTGTATTTATATAAAACGGTCTGACTACTAACACTAAACATAAATTCAAATAACAGACCGTTTGCATTCAACAGTGTGATTTTGACAATAAGTAAAGTGATTATTACGTTGTGATTTCTGAAAAAAAAAACACAATTGTGTTGAAATTGCATGATGGAGTTCTAAAATATTTGATTGTTGAACTTTAGTTTGCAACTTTTACTGTAGAGGTCGTGCTTGTGATATTTGAGTCAGGAAAAAACAATGTTGTGCTGACGTTGGCCAGCGGATGCATTCTGGTGTGGTCCTGGTGTTAATAGTTAGTTCATTCAGGTGAACAGATGGAATAACCATGGACATTCTGATTTATGTTTTGTTTGCCCCACTGCAAAAATAAAACATAAAGATTTGGGCTAATTTGCAACCTACCTCATGTAAAGTTTGTTAGTGTTAGTTTTAATTCCACATCATAATAATTATCAAAATATATGATCTCGGTAGGTTGTTTTAGACTGGAGAGGTGACAGGCGGACCCTACTTAGATATGAGACCCTTCTTAGATATGAAAGTTAGAAATAAGATATGTGATGACTACATTCACAATTTACCCTTGGTATCATTATATGCCTTCTTTTCTTGACAATGGTCCAAACATCTAAAAACCAGTTTTTTTCAGGTCTTCCAATAAAACTTCAATTGGCATCTTTGCGGAAGTGACGTCAGATGGAGAAACCCGGAAGAGTACCTTCGGCAGTGATGGTCATTTCACATGCTTGCCATGAAGGCATGCACCTCTACTGATAGGCTAAAAGACATGTATCGAATGTGACATTTATGGCGGGAAAAAACAAATCTTTGCTGGAGACGAGCCCGGTTAATCTGCAAAACCTATGCTTTTTTTTTTTTCTTTTTTTGACCCATAAACAAATCACCATGGATATGTATTGAATAGTGCAGTTGCAATGAAGTTCAGGCATTCACGGGATATCGAATACATAGATAGAGAGAGAGACAGAGACAGAGAGAGAGAGAGAGAGAGAGAGAGAGAGAGAGAGAGAGAGAGAGAGAGAGAGAGAGAAGAGAGAGAGAGAGAGAGAGAGAGAGAGAGAGAGAGAGAGAGAGAGAGAGAGAGAGAGCAGCTTTTACCTAAGAGGGGCATTCGGACGCTACTGGGGATAATCCAATTTTTGTTACAAATTTTGACATTTGGTCACACTTGTTCTGAATTTCAGCACTTTGCATCTAAAATTGAATTAATTAAAAACAATCTTGAGTCAATCGGATTCGAAGATGTACTTTTGACCAAATATTGCTACAAGCTGCTGTAAATATCAAGAGATGGCTACCAAGTTTGGCTTCAACACTTTTAAGATATTTTACACCTTCCTGTTTTGCCACTTAATTTTATCTTTTGGCATTATTCTGTTTGTATATTCACCAGAGAGGGGTCTGAAATTGAAATTCGCGCTTTTTAAGACCTCGATAAAATAAATACCATGATCGCGTAACATCTGGCGGTGAGGGTCATAGAGACAACGGAACAGGTGAGTCATCCATGACCCTACCTGATCGACCGTCTATCTATCTCTTGCCACATGTGCAAAGAGTCAAATGTCACGATAGGTCGATAGATTGCAGCTAATCCTAAGTTGACAACGTCTTGCCACTCGCAGTTAATGAATAGTATTACATAATTCTTAAAAATTGATGCGTTAGAAGTTTCCTTTTAAGTTGTGTATCTTCATGACTTGAAGGTAGCCTCCAGCTGGAGATCTTTATACCCTTCTCATGTAAACGACAATTTCTCAGCTTGCGGTTTAAAATTATATTCGGCTTGCGTGTTATTCTTTCTTTCACAACCGACCTTTAAAGCAACTTTTTGTGTTTTTACGATGCATGAATACGGTACTCCTCAAATAAGAATTTAAGCATATACACTGTATGTGTGCTACATTTAATTGTGTTGTCATTCATTCCCTTCATACCTGCTTGGTCTCTTCTGCTCTTGCAACCAACTATTTCTAGCGATGCAGCGACATGTATGTGTCCGGAAATCATGAACATAGCACACACACTATGAAATTCTGCCCCGATTATCCAGGTTGTTTAAACTCAAATCCCTTCTAGTCGGATTTCGTAATATCTCAATGTGTCTACTACTACAATTAATTGCTTAATATGTGATACTTACTATATAAGCTTATATTAGCCAACTATTTTTCTGTTTGTCCTTAAGGTACCTTACCGTGATTATCTGTAGATGCATTACATTTTGTAACTTGTTGAATGTGTTTGTTTAAAGTGCCTTCTCGATGTTGCTTCACATATATGTATGTATATATATATATGTATATATATATATATATATATATATATATATATATATATATATATATATATATATATATATATATATATAACTTTAAAACTTGCTGATACGCATTGTCATAACTTTGTTAGGAATTGGCGCATTAGACATTTCTTTAAAAACTGTATTCTCGTGATTGGAAGACTACCTCCATCTGGTGTCCTCCTCATCTGTTTTCAAGTCAAGGACAATTTCTCAGCTGTATGCTTCAAATTGCATTATTTGTTAAAAATCTCGCTTACTACCAGCTTGTAATGTACTTTTTTTGTTGACTTTTATATTTTTTTTGTGTGTTTTTTTTGGTTGGTTTGCTTTTTGGTTTGTTTTTGTTTTTGTTTTATCACATTGCTGAGACGCGGTGCTTCTTAACTGGCAGCACCAATTAAGGTGGGAATTAGTATAGATCAATAGAGAGTGGCAATCGGCTTTTATTACAATACACGTAAGTTTGTCATTTCCTTATCTTTCTCTGACAGTTGTATCGTTGAACCTGAAATAGCTGCCTCCTTATTTTCTAACTTCTTTCTGTCCGATTACATGAGATCACGACACACAGTGTAAATCCTACTTTATTTTTTTTTTCAGTTTGCCTTCGACGTGCATCCAAACCCTGCAGCTATTAACACTCCCACTAATAACTATTTAAAACTTTGTCGTTCAGGTGTCCCTTGAATAAATAGTTCAAGTAAAATCGACGGGTTTCAATTACTAGCATACACGGAAGACGTTAGAAAAATTAAACTTTCTGAAACTAGGCTTGAAGCGACCTTTCCTGATCAACACCTCCGCATTAACAATTTTGTACCTCCTTTTAGAAGAGATCGCTTGACAGGCAGAGGTGGTGCTATTTTAACTTACATCTATCTTCGCTACCATGCCAGAGGTGTAACTACCTTGAAGACCCTAATTCAGGATGTGCTTGGGTAAAAGATCCACCAACAATGGGGCGTTGTTGCTCGGAAATTACTACCCCCCCCCCCCGTCAGCCTCCTGAAATCTAAAATACCTTTCTAGAATCTTTAGCCTCTTCCATTTACAAAAGTAATAAAGATTAACCCATAAATTCTTGTCTTTACCGGCGACTTTTATGATCGATGCTCTGACTGGGACTCTATACACCAGGAAACTGACCATGGTTTGGCTTTATTTAATCTCAAATCCCAAGATAACCTATTTCAACTAATCAACGAACCCACGAGAACTACCGACCACACCCACAACTTACTTGATCTCATCATAACAGATTCGCCGGGTCTTGTGCTTGACAGTGGTGTACTAACCCTTATTTCCAACACCGATTATGCCGTTATTTTTCTGTTCTGTTTCTCTTTTACAAGTAAAAGATGATCCCTTTTCACGGCCTAGTTATGAATACAATGAAGCTAATTTCCATGATAATCTCGACGAATCGTCTCATACCTGTCGGATCTGTCCAACAGACAGGTAATAAGCGATTACCGTCCGATTTCTTTATTTTGCAATGTCTCTTAGGTTTTTGAACGTTTAGTGTGTAATGGCCTATATGATTATTTCTCCAGCAACAGCCTCCTCACTAAAAAAAGAAAAAAAAAAAAAAAGGGGGGGGGGGGGGGGATTTAAGGCCGGCGACTGTACCATTTACAAGTTGCTTACTTACTTTATTATAAATACAATATTCTTGAACTGTCAAAATAGGCCAGAGTGGCATTTCTCTATGTATCCAAGGCCTTTGATAGCTTGTGTGCTAAGACAGACTGAGTTGTCGCGAGCGACCGCCTGCAGAAAGTGACCTGCGACCGGAAAAAATTGGCAAATCAAGCCACAAACGACCGCTTTTTGACGAGACTCTCGAATGTCAAAAAGTTACAAACCTTGATTTTTTCCCATCATAAAGGCCTACGACCAAAATTTAATTGCCATTCATTCAATTAACGTAATTCCCTTGTGTTTCAAACTTTATTTCTAATAATTGGGATTGACATGAAGTACACCGCAACTTGGAACATATCGGTTTCTCTCTTTTTTCCGTTTAGGTTGAACTGGCCCGCACCCTGTGCCGCACCTGTGATGCCGTCTACTACCGATTCTTTGTTTTACATTATAGACCCCCCCCCCCCCCCCCCAAAAAAAAAAAAAAAAAAAAAACACAAGAAGAAAAACAAAACAAAAAACAAAAAACAAAAAAAACATAACGGTCGCAAGCATACTCTGAATGCATTACTTACTATCGTGACATTAATCTGCATGCTCAGTTGTGTCAAGTTCATTGTTAATCGTCAAAATACAATTAAAATACGCTCCCGGTATCTTGGAAGTACACACTTGAATCTGTCATTTATAATTTTCATTCGGGTACAAAATACTTTGCAGAGCTTCGGTGAACTCCGCAGAACTCCGGAGTGACGCACATGGTCTGACATTTGTCGATTTTAGCAAAGCACAGATATACGCGATGTTGTGTTGCCGTTTATTTTGTATTCGATTACGTAAAAATAATTACAGGTCTTAAATTGAGCATTACCTCCATCATACCTCCATTCAATTATTTAACCAAGAGTAATACTTCCCGCTACTTCTGTGAACTCCGCAGACGCACGTGCTCTGATATTTGTTGATCAACTTGACTTGAGCCCAGTCTGCCAATGGCAGATAGGTATACACTAGTTGATTTTCCGTTAATTTTATGTTTGATTAAATTAGAAATATTACAAGTTTTCAGAATTACTGCCATGATGCTTTCATTAAATGGAACCGAGACTAGAAGAGTAAAATCGTTTGCGGCCAAACATTTAACCGGCCGCATATTCAGGCTAAGTGAGATATGACGACGCTCAGCACAATAGCTTCAGGCTGGTATGCATCAATCATACTTAAATTTTAAGTCATACTGACCCTCATGGTAAGCACGACTTACCCAGCAAGTGTGCTTCACCAAACAACCTTACTGCTAAGCCTTCCTTATATTTAAGGTTAAGTCTGAGGTAAGTGAAGGCTAGACTTACAGCCTGGTACAGAGATCCAGTAAGCAATATTCGTGTCCCCTTTGTGACCTTTTCACACAATTATGAGGTGGCAAAATGCACGACTACATTGACAGGTTGTGGCAGCTTGAAAATTTGAATTTTTTTGTACACAGAGATGCGTCTTTTAAGGGAGCGAATTAATCCATTTCATCACTTCAGAGATGAAGAGTTTAGAATGCGCTACAGAATGTCAAAGGGTTCTGCCTATACACTGCTACAACAAGTTGTTAATGAATTGGAATATGGTCACAACAGAAATGAACCCATACCAGCACCCATTCAACTCATGATGACATTGAGATTTTATGTTACAGGCTCCTAAAGGGCAATTATTGGCGATTTGGCAGGTGTACACCAGATCACCGTTGGCAGAGTAGTCTACAGGGTATCCCAAGCTCTAGCAGCCCTGCATCCACAGTTCGTCAATTTCCCCACTGAACAAAACAGACAAGTTATCCATGAAGATTTTGACCAAATGGCACAATTTCCTGGGATGATTGGTGCCATTAATTGTTCACATATACGTATCAAGTCACCACCTGTGGAAATGCAGAATTATTCCGCAATAGTTTAATATGATTGAAATGATATCAATTTGAAAACAGAGCCTGTTGTTTCATATTCAAATCCATGATAGCTGCCAACTATCGATTTGTGGGAAACGTTTTTTCTTTTTTCTTTTCTTTTTTTGCCATTGGCTTAATTTCGTTACAACGTAAGATGATTTCTTTAAGCAAACGGTTTACTATATAAGACTACTCTTTTTGTTTCTCTTTTATTTTATAAACAAGTGTATGTTTGTTATGTAAAAATGAAACATATTTTTGCAAGATTCCTTTTGTACATTTTTTGTCATTTTCGCGCCAATTTCGAACATCTTTTCATCAAAATGTTTTGCATAAAATTTTACACAAATTGTTTTATTCCCCTTTTGCCATTTCTTGCTACAAATGTGTGAAAAAGGCCAAAAAGACATATCACTCAACTGACCCTCAAGGTCAATTAAGGTTACCTCAAGCTTACTGAACGTGTCCAACTTTTGTCTACTGGTATAATCTATCAAAATGCCAAGGTTTATCGAATAAAGATTTCTGTACCATAGGTATCCAGAATATCACCCAAATATAGCTATTCTAATGCCCATTTTTAGCTTCACTGGCCTCACACATTCATGGTATAAAATGCCGGTTACAATTGCTAGCTTTAACATCCCTCTTTTACAAGTTTTTGAATTGGCAATATATGCCCTGAGTCAAACTTGTGAACATCTGTGCATAATTTCAAACATGTAATGCTTTCATAATCAGAATATATATATATATATATATATATATATATATATATATATATATATATATATATATATATATATTCTTAAATGACCTGCTCTACTGTACATGTTTCTAATCACTTTCAAACAAGGAAAGTATAGGTTATATGTGGAAATTAACTGGATCAGTAGCGGGTCACAGCCATGTTGGATCCAGTCTTGAGCTCTTGGTAGTGTGGACAGCAAACCTTCCTGTCTGTGGCAGATTTTGTTTTTTTTTTGTTTTTTTTGTTTTTTTTGTTTTGTTTTGTTTTTGTTTTTTTTTTTTTGGTTTGGTTTTGTTTTTGTTTGTTCGTTTGTTTTTGTTTTTTTTTTCGTAACATACGCCGTTAGACCTGTTGCTCATGGGTACTCTATTATATGATCAGTTCTTGAGTTTGTCCTTTTCTTCCTTTCTTTTCATTTTTATGTGGCAAAAGAACAAAGACAATGCTGTTTTACCATAGGGCTATCAGCAAGATAGCTCTTTGTGCTACACGCAGCTATCTTCCCTTGAATTATAATATAATGTGCAGATTGTAGACAGGCAAAATTGTGTTTATTTTGGAACCCAGACATTGTGTCTGTTGAAAAATTCTTGGTTTATATTTGCTTCTTGCTTTCTTTGTTCTTCACGGCCAAATTTATTCAGATTTTTTTTTTTTTTTTTTCAATTTTCCGGACTTTATTATTCCGTAAAACCACAAAGCTTGTCATGGTGACCGACCCACCTGTGAATATTTGCATATAGTTTGTAACAGGCATGATAGTTTGAATAATGTAATTTAGAGGCAATTAAAATTTGAAAAGCCCCACATTTTCCAAAATATTACAGATGCACCCAAATCGGTATGTGCATGTTCAAGTTGGTGACACCTGCCAATATAATGGACGGTAAAAAATGTAGTAGATTTCAAATTATGCTAGTTAGAATCCTTGAAAAAGTTAGAAGTTGAATATCTCCAAAATTATTATTGATAGTAATGCCATTCCAGCTTCAATTTATATGTCTGTGGCAAAGCTGCATCTGATGAACCTTTAGGCACAGTAGTAAGATTTCATTTTATGCAAATTAGGCGAATATGCAAAATTTAAATCATGAACAGCTTTAAAATATTATACACAGAGACGCCATTTGAACTTCTATCTGCAGTTTTTGCATATTGCCGCATGCAATAAACCAAAATTGTAAAATTTGTGTTAACGCAAATTAGGTTACTACACATAATTTAAATCATGAATAGTTTGACAGGTTGAGGGGGCCATATTAACGTCACTATGTAGATTAGGGCCATAATTTCATCTAATGACCCATGACTCAAAGTTATGGAATTTTATTGTATGTACATCAGACGAATATGCGAATTCTAGATGTTTAGTAACATCAAAACTATTTTTACATAGGCGTATCATCCAAGCCTCAGTTTGCTAGGTTTGTCACAAAACCACATGCAATGAATCATGAACCAAAGTTGTAGCCTTTAAATTGATGCAAATTAGGCTAATATACCAAAATGAAATCCTGAATAGCTTCAAAACTACTATCACTAGTAAAGTTCAAAATCTCTTAAAGTCCTTTTATTGGATAATCCTTTAAATGTTGCCAAAGCACTCTCACATGCCTTGAAATCTTCTGGGATATTGAAAGTGTCAAGGTGGACAAGACACTGGAACTTAAATACTCTGAGAAATAAAATTGAAAGCTCCAAAATCCCATATTCTGCTATTCCAAAGGGGCAATTAGTGTGACAGGTCTTGGGCGAACTCTGTTAATGTACTTGCAGAGTTGTATTCCAAGATACTGTATAGCATGCAGTGATAATGAGTCTCTGTATGTCTATGATTGATTGGTAACCTTATACTCCACAGGCCCAGGCAGGCTCTCTCCAACATGTGCTACATGCCAATCATTCCATGACCACACAAGGCAACTGTATGTAGCAACAAAGCATGACTGTTGTCAATGGGAGTATAAACATGACTAGGATGTTATGTTTCACTTTTCAACTTAAAAATAATAAGATTTGCACAAACTTAACAGGGCTTCTTGTTTCAACTGAACCCAAACATGCGCTTGCCTTAACATGGTTTTCATGGTGATTATGAGCTTTTACATAAAAAGTACTGAGTGGTGATTGTTCCATTAAATACTTCAACATGTGAATCTGACTTGATATCACATATAGTTCATTATTACAGTCTGAATTCATTTCTGCCAATATTACAAACTATCTTATATGCAACACAATGTGCCCCCTTTCCCCTTTCCAACTAGAAAATGGTGTCTGTGCGTCTTTAAATGAGGACAGTTTGAAATGCTACACTTTACCATTGTTCAACATAATCTACATTTTCATATTAGCCCAATTTGTATAAATTAAAATGCTATAACTTTTATTTTTGGTTCAGTGGATGTGGCAATGTCACAAACTTATAAACTGAAGTTATAATGACACTCTTATCTTCAGTAGTTATGAAGCTATCTAATATTTTAATTTTGTATTTGCCAAATTTGCATACTTTAGTTATGAGACTATTAAATATTTTCAATTTTCAGTATTTATCTAATTTGCAAAAGTTTAAATCCTACAACTTTGGTTCATGGTTAACTCGATGCAGCTATGTCACAAACCTTTAAATTGAAGTTTGAATGGCACTTTCATGTGTAATAGTTTTGAAGCAATTCACAAAAGATTGTTTATTCATCCCATTTGCCTAAATTTAAAACATGCAACGTTGTTTATGGTTAACTGGATGTGGCTATGTCACAAATCCACAAATTGAAATTGGAATGGCACGTCAATCTACAATAGTTTTGAAGCTGTTCAATAATTAAACATTGCATTAATTAAAATCCTACAACTTTGGTTCCTGATTGATTGGATCCAGCTTTGCCACAAACCTATAAATTGAGGTTGGAATGCAATTTATATCTATAATTGTTTTGAAGATATTCAACTTTTATATTTTTCAATGCACCTAATTACATTATTTGAAATTTTACAACTTTCATTTATTGTCCATTATGTTGGCAGGTGTCACAAACCTGGACATGCACAATGAAATTCTGTGTCTATCTGCAATAGTTTGGAAGATAGAGTCTTGAAAATTTTAATTGCCCATAATTTGCACAATTTCAATTATCAGGACTATTCCAAAGCAGGTGCACAATTTCACAGGTAGGTCAGTTAACATGGTGTTTTTTTTTGCAGTAATAGTGCCTGAGACAAACTCCGGACAAATTTGGTCGTAAAGAAGAATGAAAGAAGGAGGGAGGCAAACAAAATTTTGGAAAAAACAACAAGTATGAGTTGGCACCAAGACATCAAATGGCAAAAATGCCTCCAACTTGTCACATTTGGTTGCACTTCCATTGCTTTTGTTCACTGTCCGTAGATAGATGTCTCAAATCCTAAATGTAAAAGGTAGAACTTTGTGTCTGCCTGCAATAGTTTGGACGATATGCAGCTTTTATAATTCTAATTGCCCCTAGTTTGCATAATTTTTGAGATCATGACATTTCCAAACTGGGTGCTAGGTCCATACGTAGGTGAGTCACCATGGCAAATTTGGTGATTGTCGGAATCATAGTGTCTGAGAAAAACTGCGGGCAAATTTGGTCATAAAGAAGAAAGAAAGAAGGAAAGAAAGTAAGACAGACAGAAAAAAGAAGAATTCTTGCAAAAACAAAATGTCTGGGTGCTATCCATTTTATATCTCTGTGGTATTAGTTGAATTTTGAACAGAGTGTATCTCCTGTGTGTGCCAATCTCCTCAGCTGAGAAAAAACTGGCAACATACAACAGGTGATCTGTCATTGCAGGTAAATTTACAAAGTTCTACTTACTGCCTGGCTGACCTAAGTGGCCACAAAAAGCAATGCGGCAGTTAATGGCAGTGGTTGCATACAGCAGGTACCACTGTCCTTAGTTTATATAATTTTTCTTTTATTTGATGCTGCTGCAGTCTTGCGTTCTGTGACAATAGAAAAGAATATATATATATATATATATTAGTGGGTGGTGGGGGTCATAGGAAAATCATATTAAGGCGTATGTGTCCAGTGTAGAGATGTACAGACCATATAGCCCATTGTCACTTTGTAGCATGTGACAAGGTTGCATGTTGTCACTGTCACAACTTGAGTGTGTGTGTGTGTGGTGGGGGGGGGGCATTATTTAGCATTACGGGTAGGCTCCGCAGGCCCCTTTTTGAGCACTTGTCGCTATCAAAGAGCCCGCCCCTCCACCCCACCCCCCTTTTTCAAGCCATAGCTCCTAAAGGTCCCATATTTGTACTTGGCCTCAATTACGGCTCCTTTTCCCTCATGGGATGTGCACTTCTACCATGGGACTTTGTCAATACCAGCTCCCAAGTCCCCTCCTCCCTTTTCCTAATTGACTAGCTCCCATTGGGACTTAGTTTCATGCTTTCAGCGGAACATATCCTCTCTTAAATATGTGTTGTCCCTCTGCCGAACTTGAGTCTATAATTTAGGCTATAAGCCACACAGTATGTTCAGTTTCCTCACTTGAAACACATGAAGGAAAAGGCTCATACACATACCCCACACTATAAGAGGAAGGCTAAAAGCCTGGAGGTGGGCACAGAAATTGAAAAGGTCTTGTGTTGGGGGAAAAAGGGCGAATATTATATGCATACAATAAGAGTTTGAAGTTACCTGGTGGCTTGTATTGTAACTGTAAACTGGAATTTCCCTTGAGCACAGTGCTGAGGGTTAAAGAAAGTTACCAAGTACTCATTATGATAAACTACATAACAGTGACAAATGGACTGTCTCTTGAGAGGCACCCCTTGGGAGTCTCAATGAAAATGGTGTTTCAAGGCAGGTGTTCTTTCATTATAAATGCAATAACACAAAAAGAATGAGACTCTATTTTAAACAGTGGTCTCTCAATAGAAGGTTGACCCTCATTGGTCCTACGTCAACATACTTGGGGAATGGATAACGTATGGTAGATCTGGGCCAGTCTGCACATTCCTTGATTTCACAGATGAGGAAGGCAAGGGGCATGTAGTTAACTATGCTGAAAAAAGTATCATGTGAGGTTCCTTTTTTTTTCTATCTTACAAATGCGGATGAAATACTCCCTAAACAATTCCCATGTTAAAAATACATTTTCTAGGAACACACAAGAGCAGTCAAATTTTAGCTTATGAGATTAGTTCATATAATTTGACAATTGAAGCCCTGCCTTTGCTCCCTTTATTTTACACTGCAGTTGGCAAGTAACTTTTTCAACCTAAAATCACAACTGAAACCACTTGGGGGGGGGGGGGGGGGGGGGGGGGGAGCAGGCAAATGCATGGCCTGCTGCTTTTTAACTCCTTTTTATTATCATCATATGGGTGGCATAATCTGAGGTCCCTATGGTCATTTATACTGCCGTTGGTATGACTGATGTGAAAACAACACGAGGGCTGTTTATTTAAAGTCCATCCTAAAAGCCCCCCCCCCCCCCCCCCCCCTGCAGCTTGCTGATAAACTGTTCTGTTGACATTGTATTATGCATATGATGAGCTTTTCATTACAGCTGTAGATATAACAGAATGGCCTGCTTGGGGATGTGTGTGGAAGATTTGCTGTACAGGTGCATAAACAAAATACAAAGTTTAAAGTTGGTGATTATGTGGAACGTAATGTTCCCATATGTCAGTAGTAACAGGTATATTCAGGATATGGAGGCCTGATGGCGACAAAGCAGTCAGCACTTTGTTCTCAGTTTAAATGGTTTCTGCCTTCCTCATACTACTATGCCGTTATGAACACTGCAACTGTTAAAGTAGCACATCAGGTTGAACAGGTGTGTTGTTTATATATGTGCTCCTAATATCTGATTCAATCGGTCAGGGTTGGCACAGAGTAAATGTTCATACAGTGGTTCCAATGACTGACATGCCATCTGATCCCCCTTACATGCATATTTATTCTCATTGTCTAACACTGCAAACGATGAGCAGAATGAGTAATATGGATAGATGAATTACTATATATATAATATTTCATCATGTATTACTTGCATGGAATCAAATCATGATCATATCGTAGCCAGAGAATCAAATGAAATAACCTGCCTGTGTAACAACTGTTCGAGCAGATAATGTTTTTGTGGTTGGATGACTATACATTTGGAGCCAAAAGCTGTACAGAAAGTAGCCACATACAGTGAGACCTGCTGTATGTGGCCACCCCTGCTACCAAGAATCATTTTGGAAGCATCTACCTCAGACCATGGACCTATCTATAGGTCCACATTCAGATAAAAATCCAGCAAGCATAACGTTACCCTAGCTTTACCCATTACAACAATAAAATGTGCATGCTTAAACATAGCCTAGTAGTCGTTGACCTGTTGTATTGACTGACATAAAAAACCTATCAAGCCTTTCACAGTTTCAAAAAAAAAAAAACAAAAAAAACAGACATTGACGACAATGGTTGACATCGAAAACAAACCACGAGAAGAGAACATAGGTGGCCATATTCTTGTTCTTGGTAGAATATATTGCCACATAGGTAAGTACATATTACATATTACCCTTTTCCTTGAACTTTGTGTATAAAGGGTTCAAAACTATTAAGAAGCAGCACACAGTTTCTTCAATAAGATGGCTTATATTCGGTGCGCATTTAAATATTTGGATATATATATATATTATATATATATATATAATTATATATATTATACATATATATATATATATATATATATATATATATATATATATATATATATATATATATATCAATAAATAGCATCAAATACATAATTGTTGCTATTATTATTGTGAATGTGTGAACAAGTCTTCCCAAAATATTAGGGCGGCCCCACCCCCGGGGGGGGGGGGGACGCTGCAGCGGACTTTATGCTTATTAAGCATGTCGCACGAGAGTCGACAAATGGGTGGTGGATGTCGAGGGGTGCTCTAGAAGTATACCGGGGATAAGCCAGTTGTGTTGCCCCTTCGATTGACAACACTGACTCGCCCTAAATTTCGTACCAATTTTCACCACAAGAGTAAAATTCCCAAGACTTGTAAGCCTGTGTTCTTGATAATGAATATTGGTGTTTATATCTGCTAACAATTAAATAATATGCAAGTTACCACACTTCTTGAGTCCATCTGTAGCAGTTTGTGACAGCTGAGCACCGCTGTGGCTGTCATGTACTGCCAGGTGACGGTTTAACATGGAAAAAAATATAATCTGGCCAATTCCTGGATCATTATTACCTATACAATAATGTACAATGTGATTTCAGTACAACCGTTAATTGAATCGAAGTTCAGAGACGAAATCTATTTTCATCTTTAAAAAGGAATTGCACCAAGTATGTGTCTGAGAAATAAACTCTACATAAATACACAAGGATTAAAAAAATGGAAACATATTTTGTACAAATTCTGAACAAAAAGAAAAAAAAAATAATTCAAAGAGCCAAAGTGCCAAGAACCTACATCCAAATTATTAAAATATACTAGGATGTCAGGGAATGTAGAAACCAGTACAAAAATCAAAATAACCCTAGCCAAGAACCTGGTTAGTGAAGAAAGATGTTAATTTTTGCATAACCTCTCCAGATAAATACATGAACATTTTTCAAGTGCAACTAAATAGTCTAATTTTAAAATCATCAAATTTGGTTGTGATTCAGAACTCAGAAATCTCTTCTTTTTTTCTGTTTGTTTGTTTGTTTGGTCATTAAACTTCAATTTTGCTGGCGATAATTTGCAGGTGCTAAAGCCAGTATTTTTCTTTCTGAGGGCGGTGTGATGTTCTGCATAGCCATCATCATCAAAAACCCATAGACGTTGCGAAGATTGCAGTTTAAGTATTTGTTGAATTTAGCTCGGCAAAAGTGAGAGGCTTGTGAAAGTGCAGGTTTCACATTGTGTAATACAAAACATCCACAGACATCTAAAGCTGTCCTGAACATATTGAAACAGGAAAACTCTTTAGTCTTTTTACTGACTATTTAGTCTGCTGAGGGCTTCTGTTTAAAGTGAGACCTCAATATCTCAGGATCTTAATGTTTTGTAGACACTTTTTAAAGAAGATTAGTATATGCACCAAAACAAAGAATGTGATCGTTTAAAGTATTCCTTTGATATAGCATGCTTCTTTGGTGGTACTACAAAGTGGCACATCTTGTTATACTAGAATATGAGAACTTTTGACCTTTGGTGTCCTAGTTATTATGTTATCTTGCTGAACCTTATACCATACATACATGCATGACTGGGCATTAAAATGACATGTTAATTCTTGAAATATGTTGATTGTAAAGAATTATTTGTACATAATTCTTACCCTAACCCCCTGTACTTTTGTCAAAAAGCGTCTTAATTTGTTATATAGGGTTTCTTAGATTTTGGTCTGCCACACAAAGTGAGACCTTTTCAAAGTTTTTCTTTTAGCTTTTTTTTCTACTCTATTTTTTTTCCAGTTCAACAGACCCAAAAGAAGAAAATATAATAATAATAATAATAATAATAATAATAATAATAATAATAATAATAATAATAATAATAATAATAATAATAATAATAATAACTAGAGCGATAGATTGGGGCATAACGTGCACGGGGACCCATTCGAGCCCACTGACTAATATTGGTGGATATTTCTTGCCTCCCAAGACGATTTGTGTCTGCTTACATAATTCTGATTGTGCAACACATGCTTCAAGCGCTACTTAAACCATAACGCAAAGCGAGCCTGTTTTGCAGACAAGAACCTCTCCAGTTCCCTCAAATCTAAAAAAAAAAAGATGGGGTATTGCGAGATAGTTTATTTTTTATGTGTGCTTCCTCGATATACTGTCCGGATTTTGGAGTGTGTAATTTACTCTTTTTCCTTTTCTTTTTAATTTTCTTATTTATTACTTTTTTTGGGGGGGGGGCAAAAATGGCCGTTTTCTTTGGTTGGGGGCTCCCCAACAGCCCCTTTTTAGTATGTGGATGGTACCTCTACACCCCCTTCACGTGCCTCTTCCACTACTCTATATGGGGGTCAAACCCACACATGTCCAAGCCCTCCTCTCTTGCCGCCTGAGCTAGCAGGTGTCATTGGTGATCTGTGGCATTCATGCCGAATTTGAAAGCTCGGTAAGAATGCAGTGCAAGGAGCACCATCTAGCAAGAACTAGAAGTACTACTAGACCAAAATGGTGCATGAAGATAAATACGGAGACTACGGTTACCATACTAAAGTGGAAAATAACTAGAGTACATGGAAAATTAATTTAATAACTGATATTGCAACCTGCGGTAGTTACTTGTTCCCCTGCAAAAGTTTATAATAATACATGTCATACTTTCAATTCTAAACACCCAGGCCATATTCCAAAGAACAGCCTCTTCATGCGCTTGGCTTGCGTGCAGGAACGTGCGGTTGTCAGGAATTTAATCTATAAGCGAATTTCGCAGGTTGGTCCACAGACATGGGACTTCCCTCGGTTAAAGAAGACCATACATATTGCCATGCTGTAAAAGCTAATACAGTTTTCTGCCATCAACACAAAGAAAAATATGGTTTTTCTGCCATCAACATATGTTACATGACCAGCTACCAACGCCACAAACTCTACTGCTACAGATGCTAAACGTGAGTTTGCTAAGTCCACGAAGTTTTCACGCACAGGGTGATTTTCAATGTATAATAGACTTACCAAATTTTTAAAACTTGTTAAACTGATGCCACAACTTGTTTTCTGCAAAGGATTTGCATTAACTTTACCAAACTTCGACATTAAGGAAAATATCAGACTTTTTGCAAGCAACATTAAAATCTGAAAAACCAGTTTTTATGACAAATAGAATAACTGATTAAAATTTTTAGGAAAATTATATTATTGCATCCAATCATTTTTTTTGTCCAGTATGAATACGATACACAATGGGCTATGATGCAAACATATAAACACCTACCTGCATGTCCAGCCCTTACAATGAGAGATCAAATTAGATTACTGCACCCCTTAATTCTAACCCAAAAAGTTGAATATATTGCTATTTTTTTAAGGTAAAATTGGTGATTTTTTACGGTCAATTGGTAGATTCGGAACATTAGTCTACAAAAAATATTACATCTATCACTGCTGAGGTATTGAGGGGGGGGGGGATGGGGGGAGTATCAGTTACACCAGGTCAGCATTTAATACCAGTCATTATGACAGTTTTTTTTTTTCCTGATATAATTTGAACTATGGTAGACAATAGAACAGTTGCAGTCTTTAAACATTATTGGCCCATTAAAGTGCACAGTTTAAGACCAGTGGGTCACAGATTAGAGTAGCAGAAATTTACGCAATTATGTTTTTTGGTACTAAAATTATAAAATTTCAATGTGCCCACTGTTTGAACATTAGGAGGGCAGTTGGGGTGATCCAGCTTCCACAAACCAATGGTGCTGCACCTTTTTTTTCCGCAGTAGACTGCGTAAGTTGTGGTTTATTGACATGGTTCCTGATGTATGTGCACATATCAGAAAGAAAATGACAAACGTTTGTACAGTAACTCCAATATCATAAATACATATTTGTATTTACAAGCGCTCTGATTTCAAATTTGATAAGCATCCAATTATTAATTCAATTACCAGGCATTAGTGTTTTCAGCCAAGTGTTTAAGGGAAGCTAACATTTTTTTACCTTGTTTCACTTTCTGAAACTCGTGTAATTATATGTGGTTGTGTGTGTAAGTTAAAATGTTTTGCCACCAAAGTGCACTAGTTTAGTAAAAGTTTAAAAATCTGCAGTTCACAGGCGCTGTCATCCATTTTTTTTTCTTTTGGATATAATTTGATACATTTATGTGAAAATGAGATGCTGATGAGGTCAACAGCTCACCATAGTCAGCATGAATAATTTTACATGATTTACCCCAGTCAGATGACATACATACATGTAAGTCATTTTCTACAAAACAGCAACAACAACAACAACAACATCAACAACAACAACAACAACAACAACAACAACAAAGGGGGGGGGGTGAGATATGTACAGCTCTGCTGACAGAAAATGCAATTTCTGGTAGGCCCAAAATCTGTTTCACGTGATTTTGCATCAACTGCTTTGCATGTGAATAGGGGCTATAGGCCTACAATAACAATGCTACAAAATTACAAGTTTGAAAGAGAGGGTTACTAAGTTTCATATTAATCGGATAAGCATTCATATCATAGCATTGTTAATTTCTCATACACACATACACACCTGTGGAGTACCTGTGAGGTATCGCTAGATACAAATATCTATCTACCAAGCAGTCAGCAAAGGAGGCATGGCCTGTGCACTTGTTAAATGTCGTGAAGTCAATCTTGTTAATATTTATGTGTCAATCTTGTTATTATTTATGTGGTGTGTTTGCACCTATTGGTGCTACATTTCTATGTACAATGATAGGTGACGTAAATGTGACACTTCATGAATTTTTTGAAAGTTGAGACTAATAAACTTGATATTCAGAGTCAATCTGTGGGTGTAAACTTTTTTCTCCTTTCATAAGCTGGCTTGAGGTACACAATACCATTGCCAAAACCATTTGCCTTTTGATCTACAGTCCGAGGGCCATATCTTGCATGCCCTATTCATGTGAAAATTGTTAGGATCACTCAAAATTATCCAGGCAGCTGCTAAAAAGTGCTGATTTCCTCTTTTTAACTTGCTTGACGGACGATTATAGAATAACAACATGACCATGTGAGCCCCAATACATACAGAGTCAGAGTTAATAGGCTACCGACCACAGCTATAAATCCTTCTATTTTTCAAATTAGAATTTTTCAGTGTAAAAAATCAGCATTTCGGTATTTCAATATTCCGTAAACGGCATTTAACAGATAAAAATATCAGAAAAACATGGATGGATTTTTATCATATGATTCACAGCTCGTTAATTTGTGATAATTGAAATCCAAAACAACACCTGGATTTCAGCTTTATACAGGTGTATGAATTGTGCTCTTGCCAGGGTCACATCATTGTCCTTCCCACCTGTAAAGTTTCCACCTGATCACATCATTGTCCTTCCCAACCTTAAAGTTTCCACCTGATCTGAAAGACAGTGCACCTATATGACCACCAGTGAATCAGCTCTGTGATGCAGAAAACCTGACTTAGCTAACTTTAATTGAACAGAAGCTACAGTATGCTGAAAACATAGTATTTTCACAATTGAGGACTATCTCCATTGGGATGCGCAACCAGCCAATGACAATTGTCGTCTGTTACTACAACAGCTGTCCCTGCAGGCAAAGTGCCTGGACAGCAGGCTCACCACGTTGTGCAAATTCACCACCACTGGCGGATATTTCCCCGGCCCTGTTCTTTGTCTGCATAATCCGTTTCACCCGCTCCTTCCATAGCCACAATTTTTAACTTTCAACTTCAAATTTTTAACTTTGATATATTGAAACACTTACGCATATTACAGTGCTTTTTATGGCCATGAACCCAATAATTTTGTACTTTATATTAGTGTCTCCGTATCTCTAAAACCGGATCTTTTTCATGACATAGGGTATGCAATATAGGTCCATATTTTATACATGCCCATTGCACTAGCAAATAAAGCAAACTGGTTATGACGCATTCAAAATTGTGCTAGTTGCTATTTCAAGCACACTTCCCTCTTGAATGCTGTCGATATATGCACACCTAACGAATAAATCAAACATGAATTATCAGAACCTTTTAAATTGTGTTCACAAGTGCATTCAACTTTTGGGATTTATGATACACAGTAACTTAAAACTGATTACCTGAGAAAGACTCTATACATGCTCACGTTGTCCTCACAATTGTCCTTGACAATAGATAGCTGGTTCAATTTGTAAACCTTTTATCCTTGTCGGTACTCATGCATATTTGTTATATAGTAACTTAATTATCATACTTTTTTTACATATCACCACATCTTCTTCTAAGTTTATCTTGGGACCCATAACTAAGGTGAACTGCAGGTTTGGTAGGGGTATTGCCCTACAGGTAAAATTTGCATGATTTTTATTACCAATATACCTAACCTGGAAAATTATTATGCAAAATTGAAGTTTTAAATTTCTGATTACATCCCATAGGATAATTAATAAGCACAAATTCTGACACCCAGCTATATAATTGTAATAATTGCCTTCACAAACGACAAAGTCACAGTTTTCGTTTTAATTTCTGCTGATTAGCGGCTTTCGAAAAAATAAAATTACAAACTTTTTAGAGGTAATCTAGATAGATATGAAGGTTAAACTTTTATCTCTAGGGTTCTGATGTCGGGGCATCCAATGAATATATCACGCGAGTCACAGCCTGTCCTACTTCTCCACATTAATGATGCAATGTAATAAATAAAGGACAGAGCAAAACCACATTCTACAATACACAACCACACCACACCATGCTGGGGTACCCACTGTGACCTGATCATATAACTAAATGTTGTTTTCCTGGATGTCATTGTTGCATAACAACTATAATACTTATTTTTAGTATTATTACTACTATTGTAACTATTATTATCATCATTATTACTGTTATCAATATATTTGTTATCATCGTCATCATTATTATTATTATTAGCATCATCATTGCCATCAAACAAGACAATATGCAACAAAAAATGTACGTTCTTGACTTACGTACAGAGTAAGGAGTAAAGTTAAGTGTGACGCACTTAATGGCACAGTATCGGATCAAGCTTTTCCCCATTAACTATCACGTTAAAGTTAAAACTTGCCAGATAAAAATTCAGTGTCTACCCTCGCGCGTCATCACTAAAAAGTTGCATGCTTCTGGTAGGCTGACATAACGAATAGCTACTATCTATGTTTGGCGGTTGCTTCTCTCCTGGTGCAGATTGTCATATACTGCCAGGTGACGGTATAATATGAAATAAAAAAATATATAATCTGGCCAATTCCTGGATCAT
>OZ026628.1:65233937-65613937 GCA_964020975.1 Hermodice carunculata
TAGCTACTGTAACACTGCACATTTTCTTTCTTTCTTTCTGTCTTTCTTTCTTTCTTTCTTTCTTTCTTTCTTTCTTTCTTTCTTTCTTTCAAATTGTAGCTACTGTAACACTGCATATTTTCTTTCTTTCTTTTCTTTTCTTTCTTTCTTTACAGGCAAATTTGTCCCACATTTCATTTGAAAATTATTACTTGTAGAAACTCCAAACTTGGCATAATTATACTTCTATAGATAAAGTTTGGCTATTCTATTATGTCATGTCATGCTTTACAAAATTATGCAAATGAGGGCTGATAAAAGTTTTAAATCTTCACTATCTCATATACTATAGAAGATGTGGTTCCACGTATATAGAGTTTGATATCAAGGTAAAGGTCATCTCAAATGTCAAGGTCAAAGGTCAATTTTAGGCCAAAATGTCATTTTTGGGGTCAAGGTACACTTCAGGTAGAGGTCATCTCAAGGTCAAAAGTCTTTTCAAGGTCAAAGGCCACTTTCAATGGTGGATTTCTTCTAGCCATAACTTGGTAAATTTTTATCCAAATTTTATCATGTTTGGGCTCAAATTGTAGTTATTGTAACTCTGCACATTTTTGAAATTTAAATGTGACCTCTAAAGGTCAAAGGTCAAGGTCACTTGTACCTTTGAAAGTTTCATCCAGTCATAAGTTGGCCAATTTCCATCCAATTCTAATGATGTTGGACTCACTTGTAGGTATTGCAACACTGCACGTTTTTATGAGAACATGTAACCTCAAAAGGGCTAAGGTCAAGATCATTTGGCCCTTTGAAAGTTTCATCTTGCCATAAGTTGGTCAATTTTCAATGGCTTAAATTGTGGGTATTGTAACACTGCGCAATTAACATGTGACCTGTGAAGGTCAAAGGTCAAGGTCATTTGGAATTTGAAATTTGCATGCAGCCATAAGCTTAATGTAATGTGAAGTACGAAAGGATAAAAGTTGTAACATTCAATATTTTCAACTTTTGAAGGCACACAGACAGATGTGCTTTGAAGCAAATCTTCTTTTCTAGTTAACATGTGTTGTGTATCAACACATTCATGCACCTATAAAAATCTTCATTTAAGAGTCTTTTTTTGTGGAGAGTTTATCAAAATGTACCTTTATGGGTCCAACTGTACAGTTCAATTGGCTTGACCAATGCGATTTTCCAATTGAATATCGAACTGGACAATAGCATGAAAAATGTTTTATTTTGATTAAATAATATAGTATAATTTACATTGAGTACATTAGTACCTGTTGCCACCCGGATGAGCGGCCACTGGTCATTTAAAAGCACTTTTTCACAGACGTCACTTACTTTTGGAAGGGGGGGGGGTAGTTACTTGTACATGTACCTCTCATAATACCACATTTTACCTTGTGTACACTCTCAGTGATACACAGTGCATATGTGTAATGCAGACATTAGGACATTCGATAGCTTGGGTCACTTCCCTGTAGCCAGCTACAGCGTGTCAGAGACTTTTACCCTTTTAGGCAAGTTATTTATATCCTGGCTTAGGCTGGGCTTGGTGGTGACACAGGACAATGAGACATCGGCCATCGCTAGGCTTTGGCTTTGGCTTTGGCACGGGCCTGGGCGTGGCACCCTCCTTTTTTCGTGCATGCAAGTTACATATGTTGGAATAATTTCAAAAAAACTCGCTCCCTGTTTGGGCATCACTATTTGTGGTCTCAAGTGAAACGCCTTCACAAGCCTGGTCTTTGGTGACAGGTACCACTCTCAATATTACTATCCTGGAAAAGGGGCGGAGGGTATTAAAGGGTATTGCAGTAATGCTGCGCTGGGGCTTTTTATTACCCATACAAACATGCTGGAAACCCTCTTATTTTTTGTATTTTGTACTGACCACCATTTAGAACATTCTTATTTTCTATAATCAGCATTTATTTTAAAGTTGCTAGTAACATCATAAACAGTCCTCCCTAAAGACTGAGTCTAGCCTACATTTTACTATGTTCTCAAAATCACTGGGAAATCAATGTCCCGATAGAATGCAAATTATATTTAGGAGTTTTGGCGGTCTTACAACAAGACATCTCATTTACTTAATATGCTGGTAGCAGCATTGGTGTCAACTGTCACGTTTTGACCCTGAGTCTGACGGGAGTCACGGTTTGAGGACTTGCCTTACGGCCACTTCAAATCTCACATTCTCTCGTTCAACAGAAAATGTCGATGTAAAAAAAAAAGTAGTAAAAATCAAGCGAATTCAAAGATTTTCGAAAAAATCTTGGTTTCCGATGACTTTCTCGATCTGAAAGTCATAAAATAGCATGATAACCGTGATGCCATGATGCCCCTTGCTACTCGGTTACGCCCTGGAAGATCCCAGATGCTGCCAGATTGCACCATTTTGAACCTTAAAAAAACCCACATTTTCTGGGGGAGGCTCACCCGACCCCCCCCCCCCCCCAGGGGTTTTTCCCCGTCCCGCACCCTCCCTCAGTCAATCCTCAAGGTGAGATTTCTCCAAGGGTTGACACCTATGTAGCAGTACAGTATAAACTATCTCCAAAGACAACCTTTGGGAATGACCACATTGTGGTATCTCCAGACAGTGGTCTTTCATGAGAAGTATAAATGATATGAAAAGTACTGAGCAAAGTATCCTGAAAAGTGGTCTTTCAAGACAGGATGCCTTTCATTTGATTTGGTCTCAAGAGAGGGAACCACTGTATGGATTTACCATACTGGAATTGGGGGACACAACAAAATAAAATGGTGTACCAATAAATCAGCAGAGAAGAACCCCCATCCCCATTATCAGTTTCATAAATGGACCTACCATGGATGTAAGTATAAACTTTCTTGCAACAAATTTGTGACTTCAAATTTCAAATACACCCATATAATGGCAGGGGTTCATAGCATGGACCACTGGTTGCTGCACTGGTGGTCTTATCAGTCAAGTAGATAATTGGGCCTGTCATGGGTACTGAGATGATAATTGTTGCCAGCAAGCTTTAATTATGTGGGCAGGACAGAACATTAAGAAAACAGCTATGCCCTACATTTTGGATCTTATTACACCTGTCTCTCTGGCTCAATATATCCTGCCTTGCAGGGACCCTGCGGATGGTCACAATACATAGCAGATTGGGCATTTCTAAAGTTGACATGGGTGCTAGTCTTTTACCAGAGATGGGTTTGCTGTACAATGGGCTCTTTGGCATAATGTATTATGTTTATGATACAGATACAACAAATATGCTAATAAAATGCAAGCACTTTACATGTACTTGAATTAAGCTAGCTTATAAATTTTTTAGGGAATCCCAAGTGCATTTTTATGCCAGCTTTTATTATTATTATTATTATTATTATTATTATTATTATTATTATTATTATTATTAATATTATTATTATTATTATTATTATTATTATTATTATTATTATTATTATTATTATTATTATTATTATTATTATTATCATTATCATTATTATCATTATTATTATTATTATTATTATTATTATTATTATTATTATTATTATTATTATTTGTAGCATGCTTAGCCAGCATTCTTTATTGTCTTCGTTGCATTACGGCTAGTAGTGCAACAATGCTTGGCAGCCTTGGTGAACTCCAAGCTTGAAAATAATGCAACAAAAATGAACTAGAAAAGAGGACTTGTGTGACAGCAAATATATCTGGGTGCCTTCAAAATGAAAACAATTTGAAATGCTAGACTTTGCCATTGTTCAACATAATCTAAACTTTGTGTTTTTAGAATAACTTGCATAGATTAAGATGCTTTAACATTGGTTCTTGGCCCATTGGATGTGGCCATGTCAAAAACTTATGAACTGAATTTTGAATGACACTACTGTCTGTAATAGTTTTGAATATATTCATGATCTTGATTTTGTGTATTTGCCTACTTTGAATAAATTAAAAGCCTACAACTCTGGTTCATGGTTTACTGGATGTGGTTATGTCACAAATCTGCAAATTGAAGTTGGAATGTTACCTCTATGTATAATATTTTGATGTAATTCAAAATTTAAGTTTGTATATGCACTTTGTTTGTATAAATTAAAATCCTACAATTTTGTTTCATGGTTCATTGGATGCATCTATGTCACAAATATATATAGTAAAGTTGAAATGGCACCTCTAGGTATAACAGCTTTGAAGCTATTCGATTTAAAGTTTGTGTATTCACCTAATTTGCACAAATTAAAATGTTACAACTTTGGTTCATGTTTCAGTATGATGCGGATATGTCACAAACCTATAAATGGAAGTTGGAATGACACCTCTATCTATGATAGTTTTGAAGCTATTCAAGATTTACATTTTGCATATTTACCTCATTTGCATAAATCTACGTCCTACGACTTTGGTTCATGGTTCGTTGAATTTGGCTTTGCCACAAACTTACAAATTGAAGTTGGAAAGGCATTTATATCTGCAATAGTCTTGGAGATATTCAACTTTTATTTTTTTTCAGTGCCCCTTATTAGCCTAATTTAAAATTCTACAACTTTCAGTTACTGTCCATTATATTGGTGAGTGTCGCAAACTTTACATGCACATTGAAAGAAAGAAAAACATTTTTTATAAAAAAAAAATATCTTGGTTTGCACTCAGACATGGCTTAGTCAAGGAACCTATCTCAATCTGCATACAACTATGGTTTTGAGATATTCAAGGTTTGACATTTTGAATGCCTCAAATTTGCACAATTCTAAACATCTGGATATTCCATATAAAATGGCAATTTTTTATGCCATGCATGGAGATAAAACCCTGCTAAATTTTGAGTTTTTGATGAAACTGTCCAATTTCTTTTTTAAAAAGGCATTAGCAAACTGGTAATACAGTTTTAAAATATTCCTCCATCTTCCAAGTGCTCACATTTCAAATTGAGCCTATCACAAGAAAGTGATCACTCAGAACCATAAAAAGTAGAAGAGCCTCCCCCCTCCCCTGTTTATTTTTATACATGTATCACATGAGCAGAATACACAACTTGTAGAATTTTAATTAATGTTAATTTGAATAAATTAAGTGTTGGATATCTTGAATACTGTTACAGGTAGAGGTGAAATTGCAACTTCCAACTTGTGTTTTTGTGTTGTATACGCATCCTGGGAACCAACAAGAGGCCCATGGACCTAATGCTCAGCTAGCACCATGGCTATATATTGCACCTTCATTTTCAATTCAAAGTTGTGTCCTCAAGTGGTTTGTGAACTTGAGAAAATGTAAAGGTCAATTGTATAGGTGGCTTTGATTTACATGATGTTATTGGAAGGTTTATCACGTAACGATATGTTTGTAATGAATATTAACAGACAAAAGGATAAATCAGATAATATATGTTTACATATCATTTTATTTGACTGGAAAAGTTAGGAGAACATTTATGAATGTTTTAATCTTTTTTGTAGTTCGTTTGTGGTAAATCTGTATTCTGTGGGTTGTTGTATCAATCAGTGACCTTTAAACAAGCAGGTTAAAGGTCATTTATGGATTATAAAATACTCATGCAAATTGCATATTTTGCATCAATTTAGTAACCCTAGCTCACTTATATCAATATTTTGTACTTAATTATCAATGACATATGTAATTTGTATTTTGACCAAAAACTGGATCAAGGGCATTCAAATTTTCATAAAGGTTGATTACTGACCAAATTCATAGTTGGTGTAAGTTTCAAAGCTCCATCTTTATTGATGATCATAATACTGAATTTACTGTGGTTTTTTTACACCTATGATGTTAGTTCCATTGAAAACCATCGGTAGAACCACCAGCACTCCACTCATCATAAGCCTGCTTCTCTATAATACGCCTATAATGGTAAAATGCCTATTTGTTCACATATAAAGATAGAATGACCATCACAAGAAAATCATCTCCTGAAATTTATTCCATCAGTGACCTTGAGAAAGTGGGCCAAGGTCACCCATATTATGTAATATTATACTTTCAGACATGAAACAGATATGCTGTGACATTTGATTAAGTTAGCTTGATTATTTCTCATGATAGCTCTGAGCAGATATTGGCTCATAATTTCCGTTCACCTGTACGTATCGCCACCAGTACTGTTCAGATTCCACAGATAAGCGTCCCAAATGTTTCCACCAAATTTTTATAAAGATCCATCACAAATCAAGGACTCCATAGTGTCTTCAATTTTTTTTTCACTTTTTGGCCTGTATATTATGTAATCCTGTAGATGGCATCACCAATAATGCAAAGAATTTAGACTGTCACTTGTAGAACATGTCCAAAACATTTCAAGAGGCTAACTTTAAAATTGTTCATGCTATCGTGTTGGCAAGCACATTCTCTACAGATGGAACGACGGAATAACTGCCAGCCAGAAATGAGTGACCGCATAAGCTTTGCCACCTTTAGTCAGCAGAGCTAAAAACTAAAGTTGTAGAATTTCAATTCATGCTAATAAGGGACACTTGACCAACATAAATGTTGAATATAGTCAACATTATAATAGGTAGAGGTTCCATTCTAGGTTCAGTTCATTGGATTGTGCTGTATGCCTATCCAATTAACCATAGTTGTAGAATTTTGATTTGTGCAAATTTTAAAAGTGCACAGACAGATTTGTTGCCTCAGTAGCAGCCTCCCAGACTGGGTAAAATTTCTGATGTTGGCACTCGTCAAACAACTGCCATGCCCAACAAGTATTACACTGTCTAGTCAAGGCTGCTATAGAACCAAACAGATTCACTGAGAAGCACATTTTTTTCCTAGTTGGCATATGTGCACAATGCAAAATTGAGTCTCAATTATAGGTCTTTCTTCCCCAGCTAACTGTAACTGACCGATGGTCCCCTGTATCTGTGTTCTTTCCTCCAGGGCTCCAGCTGATTTAACAGCGACAAATCCAATATTTACATAAATGCTATGGCCAAATTTGAACATTGATTAAGTTATAAAGCATACTGTTGATTTCCCAAAAAATAATAATAAAAAAAACCGTTCACATAAAGGAGGTTATGTTGTTGGACGGACACACACATTCAGTGTGGCAAAAAATAGTTGGAAGTTTGGGGGTTGCACTGAAAGAAACAAGTGGAGGAAAAAGAATTAGATTTGTCATTTGTAATTTATTAACATTTATCACACATGATGTGTACATGTAGTTATGAATTCCCGCCATGCAAACAAGCACATGCTTTGTGGGCAGACAGATCTGGCATGTCACTGTTCCATCAGAAGGAGGGGGATCAGGTATTTCTGTACTGGCCAACCAGGGGCATTTTATTTTTTGCAGCAGCATACTGGAAGGCCTCATATTTTCCTTACTTTGCACTATCCATCATTTTAGAATATCTATCTTTTCTTTACTATGTAATGGAGCAAAATTATATTCTGTACTAGTACACTGAAATCCCCCTTACCCCCTTTGTCAATGAGCATAAGCTGTTTGTTTGGACTGACCTGGAGGAAAGGATTGGTCTGGCCCATGAGCCTGAGTGTATGTGTAGGTTAACATGCATTTCCTTAAGCAGGGTGATGAAACCTGATCTGAACCCTTTGTGTTGTGTCCATCACATTTTATCCTACTGGTACCAATTGAATACCCATAATCCTAATTGATCAGTAAACCACAAAAAGCTACTGGGGATTTTTCAAGAATCAGCCTTGAATTAGCATATCCACCCCATCAGGCCAGAAATAACCTTATATGTTGGTTTTATGCAATATTCCTGTATGGGGGCATTCACAATTGTTATAATTTTTTTATGAGTGGGCATGGATGTTAACATTTTTGAAAAAGAAAATAGGATATTTGTACCGAGTGAAGAGTGTGAGGAGATGGGTGGGTACAGGAAGAGGATACCCCTTCCCCTCCCTACCCCCCCCCCCGTTCTTAAGGAAATGTTCGAAAAAATTGGACCTCAAATGATGCAATCTAGTGCAACTCATTAAATATCAAGACTGAATTTTACACTGAAACTCCTGCATTCCCAATTTCTTTTTCAATATGTTTTAAATATAGATTTTGGACTTTTCTTTTTATAAAATTATGTTGTTAAACTATAGATCCTGGCCAGGTTCTTGCCTATATGGGCCATTGTAAAGGGATTGAATATGCAAGTGCACATTGCAAAAAAACAAAAACAAAGGGGGGGGGGGGGGGGGGGGGCGGGGGGTACCCCCCCCCTTCCTCTTGAAAGTAGGCCTACAATAATACTCTGAATATGAGGTAATTAAAAAAACCTTTTACTACAATATATAGAGACAAGACTGTTACCCTTACCAACCATTTTTTTTGAAAAATTGAGCAACCACTATGAAATTTGTGCAGTGGACAGTGGAAGCATGTCAACAAATGCTTGGTTGAGCTCAGCTTTCATTGACCTTGACCTATTTTCAAGATCACCTGGTGTTATCAAATTGATGTTGAGAGGGTATTAAGAGCATTTGCCTGTAATATTTTGATTGTCACGTGACATTCAGGCACATATCATACTTCGCAATAAGGAATGCATGGACTTGAGCATGCTTTTGTTGGCTTTGATAATACAGTGGTACCTGCTCTTACGACCACCTCTCGTAAAAGACCACACTGATTTTAAGACCACCCTTTCAAGACACTGTCCTTTAATTTTTTTGCTAGCTTACCTGCAGTGAAAGACCACCTGTCATATGTGATCACTTTTGTCTGGCATTATGGGTGGTCTTAAATAGCAGGTACCACTGTACCAGAATGTCCATCATTATCAGTCATCACTGGCTGTGTTTGATGTCTACTGGTATTTAATCAAGTAAAAGACTAAACAGTTAAATAATGTGTGTTCTCCCTCTATGTGGGCCTGGAGAGAGATTGAATATTATAATCTTGAAGTTATACATACATGTATTTGTAAACTCATTCCATATCAGTCCCTCATTTTTCCGTATATTTACCTAGACTTAAGATGGCAATTGAAAGAAAAGATCTTTCATTCAAGTACCAACATGCCTATAGTCTTAAGTCAGTGCCAGAACCACGGACCAATTCCTGTCATCATAGTATGGAATAGGTGAAACATAGTAGCAGACAGATAAATGCCCAAGTTTACAATATAATGTGAATGTGACTTGTTAAAACAGGAGAAATATAGGCTTATTTTCATGAAATCTCACATTATTTTACATTGTGGGTCATAAAAGCTGAACTTCACAAACCCGATTAACCTTTCAAATATCACACTCATTAAGTTTGAAAGGAACACAAATGTTTTGCCTATTTTATTAGTGCCAAAGTGGCAATGACTACTGTAAATTGCTTTAATTTCACTGTACTCTTATTTTCACCTTTAGCTGATGGCTCAAAACCATGAAAGTAAAAACACAGTTAAACAGTATAATAAAATTGTTTGAATAGGAATTGTTTGCAAAATAGGGAAATTAAAAGTACAGTGATATGTCAAAAATACAAATTTGAAAGAACATTTTACAGCATTTCAAACTTATTTCAAAGCATGTAACTTCTGTAAAAAAACAAGCAATACTAATCGACATGTGCTGTATCCAAAGATATTTGATTTGGAAACTTAATTGGAGCTCACATTGTATCCTTGAAAAAACAAAACAAAAGAAAAAAAAAAAAAAAAAGGAAAAAAAAAAAAAACAGACCCCCCTCCAACCCAACACCCCCCCCCCCCCGCTTTGATGGGCTAAACTTCTGCCTGGGATACTACTGAGATCAGTGAGGTCCATGTAGTTCTAGTCTGCTTGGTCTAAACACAGAGACTGCCAGCAATGTGGACACAGGCTCAGTGTGATTTTGACCTTCCTGGCCCAAAGACAAAGTAGGCACAGCTTTATGCATGTATTGATGGTGGCAAGGCGAAATGTGATCTCTCTCCTCACAAGCTGTATCAAATGTTATCAGCATCATCTCTTTCAAATAAACATTTTTTGTAACTGGGCAGCTAGCTACAAGAGTAGCTACCTGGTAGTGTGCTGGGAAAAAAGAAAATGAACTGATAGGGCATAATAGCGACGGGGTAAATTAGAATTTGAGAGTGCAGGGAGGAGCGGGAGTGGTGGTAGCCCTTATAAGGGCTCCCATGGGGTCTCCCATGGGAAATGCCTGAGCCTTAGAGGCAGGGATAGGGTGTATGAGAGTTGTTTTTTGTTTTTGGTTTTTTTTTTTTTTCTGGGGGTGGGGGTGGGGACTACAAGCAATGAGTGTTGGGGGATATATCCTGGTCACCAGGGGCCCACCACAGCTGTGAGAGAGTGTGTGGTGGACCCTTTGCCTTGGCTGTGGTCCTGGAAAACTAGGCAGCACAAGCTGTTAGGGTAACCATGGTTTCCGCCACCTCATCTATTTTTCTTTTCTTTGCTTTTACTTTTTCCTAGGCCACCTGTATCACACAGGACCACAGGGCATAAGCGGAGAGCCACAGTAATATTATCATGTTCAATTTACCTCAGCCTGGAGGAGGGGGGGGGTGTACTCCCATTACTAAACATTAGGGATAAACTTTGTGTTTTGTTAGCATTTATCACTGTCAAACACCCCAGTTTTCAAACTATTGGTCCTAAATGCCCCTTTTTAATAGTCACCTGTATATTGTAATGGGTCTGAGTAATTGCCCCCCTCCCCCACCAAATGGAAGTGGCCAACAAACTAACTTTATAAATACCAGCTCCCAAAGACCCGTATTAATAACATTGATTCAGTTTCCATTCGGTCTGGGTTTTTTACCCTCAGTGGAGCCTACTCATCCTAAAATTGGGTATGCCCCCCTCCCCGCCCCCTCCCAAAGGTTAATGTAACTCTCAACATTACTTTTGAAACTTGAGTCTTTACAATGATCAGTAAATTTTAACCACAGATCTGATCCTACCTACACATGTAAAGTTGTATATACTTGGAGGGATTCAAGAGGGGAATGTCTTGGGATTCAAGAGGGGAGCGCCGTCCGTTCGTCTGTCCCATGGTTTTACCACCAAAACTTCAGAAATTTTTGAGACAGGACTTTCAAATTGCCCATGATATTACACTCTTATATGGCCTTCTTTGTGTGCAACAAACATAGTTGACCTTGACCTAATTCTCAAGGTCACACAATGGTCACATGTGCTCAGCGACGTTACCAATCTAACTATTGAAAGCCTGCATTTAGCAATCTGAAGCTTACACACAAGAAGCTTCATAGAGTGATCTAGAAGCCTATTGAAATCGATGTCATAGCTCTATATTTGACCTATTTTTGAGGTCAAAGGTCAAGTGCACAATGGTGGTATTGGTAGTAAACGTAAGGAAGTATTTAAGTCAGTTATATGAAATTTTATACACACATGTATCATAACCAAAAAATGTGTCATGGATCAAAAGTAGGTCACAAGGTCAAGTATCTGGGTCACAGGGACCTATTCATTGATTTTTTTTTTACCACTATAACTTCAGAAGCTTTTGAGACAGGACTTTCAAATTACATATGATAGTACACCACTATAAGGCTTGCTTTGTGTGCAACCATAATTGACCTTGACCCAATTTTCAAGGTCACACACGCGTCACAAGTTTGCTGAGTGACATTGCGCATCTTGAAATCTAAATCTTAAAACAAAAGAAGCAACATAGGGTGATCTAGAAAGATATTGAACGTCAAGTTTATACATCTATATTTGACCTAATGTTTTTGAGATCAAAGGTCAAGTGTACAATAGTAGTATTTGTTGAATTTATGACAAGATCTCCATTTGTGAAATTATTTGATGAGTGGCAAAATGGCCGTGATCTCTTACACTACAGGCTACAAGCAGCTTTCTGATCATACACTATACCTGATACTATGGGACACTATTCCTATTCACCTTCAGCAAAAGAGATTGAAGGCGGCAGAAGAGTATTGCATTCTAGGAATGGTATTTTTCCCTATACCACCAACAATAATACAAGAAAATGGTCACATTGTATTATGATGACCTTTTAATAAGACTCAACATATTTGTTGGTGTCTTGAGTTATGCCGATAATATAGTTCTTTTAGCCCCCACCAAATCATCATTAAAGAAGCTTATGTTGATATGTACTGAGCATGGAAATAAGTACAAAGTATTTTTCAATCTTTCCAGAAGTAAGCTTATAATTTTCGGGACACTGATCCCAATGCAGGAGTTTTATTCAAAAATGAGAGGGTGGAATGTGTCCAAAGTGACCAACATTTGGGAAATAAATTTGGTAACCATATATTTGTAAGAAACAAATTGATTATGCAATTGGAGATATGTTTAACAAGTGTAATTGGCTTATCGCTGAGTTTGACAAAACATTTCCTCATTTTAAGTACCAGCTTTTTTAATCTTTCTATATGTCTGTGTACGGTTGTGTTCTTTAGGACTTTTGGACAACATATGTGGGAAAGATTTTCACAGTGTGGCGTAAATGTATCCGCACATTACATGTACTTGATATAACTGTTAACACTCACTGCACCTTAGTTTGTTGTGTGACAATATCCCTGTCGAATGCCAGCTCCATTTAAGATTTCTAAAATTTGTTATCTCTTGCATCAAAACAGGGCCAATTATTCATTGTTTCCATCACAAGATGTAAATTGGCCAGTGATGAAATTCCCTGTGCATTTCACACGCGGTTGCCGTTTCGATTGCTACATGGAGCGATTGGTTGTGGTGCGCGTGATGCCGCATGTACCATTGCCCGTGAACCGCGTATATGGAATCAACTTAAAGAAATGCTGTTGTTTCTATTTTCGACGCGCGGCATTCGCTTCCGAAACCACGCATATGGAATCCCAACGTAAGGCAACTTGTGATCAATTGTAGGTCCAGACATCCTTTGAGGAACACATTTTGGGAGATTTTTGGGGGGAACTTGTGTTCCATCAATTTACTAAGTAACTTCAAAGTCCTGCGGAACAGATGCACTGTACCACCTCCTGAGATTCGAAAAAATATATGTTTGAGTGGATGGGTAATAGAGACTTGTTAAAAACAAGGTACTGTACCCTGTGGGTCCAGATGGATTCAACAGTGTCCCATGTTGTTCAATTGGATCCAACAGTATCCCATGTTGTCCAATTGGATCGAAAAGATCCCAAGTTTTCCAATTGCAGTTGTGTCATTAATAACACAAGGCCAGATTTCCCTTTTGGTGAGTCTTGTATTTCTTATAGAATGAAAGTCATCAGTAGCAGCCTAAACACAATCTTGAAGATTTGGTATTTGATTGAAATATTTCATAGAACATGGCCGGAATTTAAAAAAATGCAAAATAAAAAAGCGCATGTGCATAATGAGGTTCATGACTTTTTGAGTGCATGTTATTACCAGCAAGTTCAATTTAAAGCACAAAGTCATTGTACATTTAACTAATAATTCACATTAATTAGGCACATGAAATTATCAGATTATAGGAAATGTTATATTGCATGAACATTATTATTTAAGCTTTTGAATTGTTGGTAGCTTTCTTCTTATGTAGTTGTACCTTATGTATCAACAAAGTTGGAAAGTTTGAAGTTTCTTTTCCTCTCAACTTCAGAGAGATCATACTCTGACTTTCAAAGTATGCTTCGTGTGATGATTCTCAATTCTGTCCCTGCACATAATGCATCTCTTTCTTTCGATATAATCAATGGTAGGTATAGAAGTGTTCAAGTATTTAAAATGCTCTGAACGTGATATACAGACATTAAAAATTGTTCATGTGAATAATTTTTCCTGCACACATTAAATATATTGCAAAATGCCACATATTTACGTCTGTGTGTGCCAACACAAACATTGTGTTTCTTCAATTTCATTCATTTTTTCCTCGATAGTACCAAATTTTGTTCGCCAGTTTTTCTGGAACACTATTACACTTAGAAACTTCAAATTTAGCATGGATATAGGTCTATACATGAATTTGTCCCTATTAATAAAAAGATAAAATTTATGTTGAAGATTATGCAAAAGAGGGGCATTTGAAAATTTAAATCATGAATATCTCCAAAATTTATCATAGGGACATGCAACAAATCCAACTCAATTCATACGTTTGTGACACTGCACATTTTTGTAATTAACTTGTGACCTCTAAAGGCAACAGGCGCTATGCACTAAAAGTAAATTGTACATTATTATCCAATCAAAAAAGACATTTTTCCTGTTATTGTCCAGATGGATATTTCAATTGGATATTTCAATTGGAAAAATCCCATTGGTCAAGCCAATTAAACTGTACAGTTGGACCAAACAAAAGTACATTTTGATGAACTCTCCACAAAATAGACTCTGAAATGTAGATTTTTAGGTGATGAATGCTCTAAATATAGAACACAACATGTTAATGAATTACAAGACATGCAGGAACTCTGAAAAGATGGTTCGTATGGCAGACGTGACCATTACTGGAAAGGGCTTAACCTTGGGATTTCACAGTCTCCAATATGTAGACATCTATATATATTTTTGATCAATAAGTTTGAACTTTTCAAGCAAACTTGTAGATAATCTTTAATAAATGTGTTACCAGTAAAACTTTAATATGTGGCTTTATATAGCTTAGTTCCGAGCAGTTTTGTGTGAGAAAAAAATTTTGGGATCCCATTGGATGAATGAAAAGATAGGATCCAGCTGGATACCATTGGATACCATGGGCTGTCCAATAGGATACCACAGGACATCATGGTATTCCTGGTAATTTTCCAATATCTGGAATTTGAGACACCCTAGGAAATTTTGTTTGGTATATATATATATATATATATATATATATATATATATATATATATATATATATATATATATATATATATATATATATATATATATATATATATGTACATCAACAATGGTCACCCTTGTTAACATGCAGACTATCAGCTTTTTACTTTGTTTTGTTTTTTGCCATGTTCAGGCACAGATCCGGACCCGATTCCTAGTCCATATTTGTCAAGCCTTACATATAATGCACATAACTAATGGCAATGCATAAGGAATATTTTTATTCCTCAATTCTACTCATGATTCAAATTGGGCAAATCCGTTTGACTTTCAATTTGATTGAGTTGAGATATCTGACATTAACATTGATGCACTCGTCAGTCTGCCTGGTGATTAAATATGTAACATACCTGTAGATATTTAGTAATATAAAAAAAAAAAACTTTCCAAAATGGAAAGTTTTTTTTCCTAGGATGAGTACCTTTTTTACCCTGAATTTTGTTTTGTGAATAGGTCTATTTTCTATTTTTGCCTGTCATTAATAGCTGAACTCTATGGTTTAGATGCAGAAAAGCAGAAATAAATTAGGAAAGTTCCTTAAAACAACAGGATGTTATTTGGTCGCTTTAAGGAACTTTCCATAATTTTTCAACCCAAGACCAATTTAAAGGAAAATCCTTAAATCTTTAATATGTGATTTTGTCACTTTAACATGTTTAAGGAACTTTCCGAATTTTAGAATGATAGGCCAGTTTAAGGAAAGTTCTCTAATTATTCATCAGAATGTGTTTTTTATATTTTAAGGAACTCACCTTATTTTCTAATCATAGACCATTTAAAGGAAATGTCTGTAAATCTTCAGGATAGTGATTTATCCATTCAAAGAAACTTCCATAATTTTCAACCATAGACCAGTTTAAGGAAATTTTCAGAATGTGATTCCTGTGATTTAAAGGCACTTTCCTTATTTCTAATCGAGGAACATTTTAGGGAAAGTTCCTTAAATCTATACATCTTTCTGAAATCTACACAGAATCGGATTTACCCATTTAAAGGAACTTTCCTTATTATTCAATTGTAGACCAGTATAAGGAAAGTTCCTTAAATCTACAAAACGTGACTCTAAGAAAGTTTTCCTATTTTTAAATGATAGGCCATTTTAAATTTAAGGAAAGTTCCTTAAATGAAGACTCTAGCTGTTATACAGGGACTTTTTGGGGTTTGACTAGGGATGTGCTATAGATGGACTACCAATGGGAGTGCTAATTCATTTTATGGCCAACTGGGCATGACAACTACAAAGCGTGTTCAGTATCATCCCTTTGTTGTTCCATCTATGGTTCCACTTTCGCTTGTATCTGGTCACTTACATCCGGTGTCCTAATGTACCAAGTTCAAAAACGGGGGATTTATGCGTGCACAGCCAGTCTCATCATTTGAATCAGAACCATGCAGGTCCATCGATGTGTTTTTCATTGAAATCAGCTAATAAAAAGCCAAGCTTTTTGCGATTTTTCTGCACAAAATGTTTCAAAGTTGGCCAATTTGCATGCATTAAAACTCCTTGCGCCGCACTCAGCAATTAAAAATGGAAAGATAGATAGTGTATGCCAGTAGGATCATGATGGTGGTTTCATTTCTTGTAGCTGAGTCCAGCATAACGCTAAATTTTGGCTTTAAAATGCGGAACACAGTGAAAAGAGCGTATACACATCCATCTTGCTGGTTGGCATGCAGTTGATTGTTGGGTCACATGAGATCACACCACCTACGCGACTGCCAGCGGCCAGCCTAGACCAAGAGTTGTATTTGTTGGAATATCTGAATTGATTATGCAAGTGTTAAGTGTGTATAAATTTCATCCAGTGGGATGGTTATATTGGATGAAGTTCAGTATTTACAAATATAATAAAAGATCCTGGTGATTCTTTGAAAATGCCACAACACGCTCCCATTTGGAATTAGAATTATTTGAATACATATAGTTTTAGCAGTGAACTGTACAGATTGATGCCTGAAAAAGAAGTAAGTGCCCTTCATCCAATGTAGGATGAAGTTAAATATTGACTAGTGAACAAAATATGTTGTTTTCTTAAAAAATAACAAAACAAAAACTCATTATATTTGGAATACAATATGTAGTAGTGAACCACTTGGCTTGATACTTGTAAAAGGTATTTATGCACTTTCTGCATTGCATCCAATGGTACCGTCAAATGGGATGGTCCTGTAGGATGGAGATGAATATTGACAAATGAACAAACTATGGAGTTTTCTTAAAAAATAACAAAACAAAAACTCATTGTATTTGGAATAGTAGTGAATCACTTGGCTGATACTTGTAAAAGGTATTTATGCACTTTCTGCATTGCATCCAATGGGGTGGTCCTGTAAGATGGAGATGAATATTGACAAATGAACAAAATATGGAGTTTTCTTAAAAAATAACAAAACAAAAACTCATTATCATATTTGGAATAGTAGTGAATTACTTGGCTCGACACTTGTAAAAGATGTTTGGCCACTTTCTGCAATGCATCTAATGGGACAGTCCAATGGGATGGTCCTGTAGGATGGAGATGAATATTGACTAGTGAACAAAATGTGGGTGTTTTTTTTAGAAAAAAAAACACGCATTTTAAATGTTGGATTGTATATTTATTATTAACTATATGATTTGATACTTATACTATGTTTGGCACTTGTGCAATTTATGCATTGCATCCAATGGGATGGTTCTGTAGGATGGAGATAAACATTGACTAATGAACAAAATATGGGTGTTTTAGGAGTCTGTTTATGTCAAAGCAGATCTTATAAACCCTGCAGACTTACCAGAAATACCCCCTCATAAACAATCAATCACTGTATACGATTCATATTCAGCTTCCATTCGTCGGGAACATACTTAAAGAGACGGATCAGCGCAAAGCGTCTGGTGCTGACAACATATCTGGTATCATTTTGAAAAACTGTGAGGAACAGCTTGCTGTTCCACCGGCTGTTATATATAAAAAAAATGCATCAGCACAGGGGTTTTCCCCGACAGGGTCAAACAATCCAATGCTATACCAATTTTCAAGGCTGGCAATAAACATGCCGTCAGTAATTACCGCCCGGTTTCACTTCAACCTTTGTTCTCCAAGGTGCTTGAACGTATCCTACACGACGAGATATACCCTGTTGTTGAGGGTCATATCAGCAAATCTCAGCACGGATTTGCTAGAGGCGATCAACGGCTACTAATTTAGTGTCATTTGTTGATGTTTTGTCGAAATCCATACATTAAAAGAAGCAAGTTGATTGCATATATATTGACTGTGCTAAAGCTTTTGACACGGTAAACAATCAACTTTTGCTTCACAAACTCCAAGCTTATGGTCTATACGGAACGCTACTCAAACAATTTTTATTCTTACCTCCAAAACAGGAGGCAATGTGTTACAGTCAATGGTTTGGCTTCTCGTCATTTTCATGTTCCTTCAGGAGTGCCGCAAGGATCCATTCTTGGTCCTTTGATGTTTGTTATATTTGTAAATGACTTCCTGACTGTTCTAAAACACAGCTAGATTAGTATTCATGCAGATGATTCAAAGTTTTTTCGTGAAGTCACTTGACTGTTTTCTATTGCAGGACGATTTGATATGAGTATACGGGTGGTGCGTATCGGGGAAACTGTTACGTCATCTGATGCAAAAGTTGATAGTCGTTTTTGCCTTGAAAATATATCAAGAGGCAGCCAACAAATGGGGCGTTTGTCACTTGTTTATATTAACCCAACAACCGGCACATAGATGTACCTGATAGATTTTCTCCAAATAACCTGAACCATTTGTTGACTTGCGTCTTTGCGCAATGAATTCCATCAGCTTAATACGAGATCAACAAATGTGCAAAGTACCTAAACTCACCTACCCTTTTTCCAGGTACTGGACGTAGTCCGAGCTCAATTCATGGATCCCCGCTCAAGTATAGCTGCATGATACCTTTTGATGCAATGGTTGTACTGAGCCTTTTGATGCAATCGAGTGTGAGCATTCATTCCCTCACTTGCTGTTGCAAGAACACTTTTACAGCTATTTCACATATGAGCTCATTATTCTTGTGACTGTTTGGTGTATCATGACTGGGATTGTGTGCTAATTGCCCGCTGCTGTTTAGCGACATCCATAATGCGAATTTCTTATTCTTCCAAAATTCATCAAACGAATGAACATGGATGATAATGCTTCTGTCATCAATTCAACCATTACTGCCCAGTTACAAAGAACCAAAGCCTTTGGAACTCTGTCCCACATTCCTTCTTTAGATGACAACTAACATTGGCGGCATAGTGTCTGTGCCCAAATTTCACATGCAATTGTACTTTTATTTATTTTTTCCTGTAGGGCACCTCTAAAGTTGAGTTGTCGGATATATGATTGCCACCAGTTTTCCTTGGTCGTATCTTGCAACGTGTATGTCAAAGTAGCTTTAAACAGGATTGTCATTTCACACGCGAAAGATGCAGCAACATCCTTTGATATCTTAGTCTGAATTGAGCTTGCTTGAGTATCGGTTACTGACAATATATAGAGCTTAGAAATGTAACTACGAATAGAAGCAACAGTGCCATGTCTCCCGCATACTTCTGAAATCTATCTATCTATCTATCTATCTATCTATCTATCTATCTATCTATCTATCTATCTATCTATCTATCTATCTATCTATCTATCTATCTATCTATCTATCTATCTATCTATCTATCTATCTATCTATCTATCTATCTATCTATCTATCTATCTATCTATCTATCCATCTATCTATCTATCTATCCTCTCTGGCTGTCCGTCTGTCTGTCTGTCTGTCTGTCTTTCTGTCTGTCTGTCTGTCTGTCTGTCTATCTATCTATCTATCTCTCTAGTCTGTCTGTCTGTCTGTCTGTCTTTCTGTCTGTCTGTCTGTCCGTCTATCTATCTATCTATCTATCTATCTATCTATCTATCAATTTACTGACTTATTGCCTCAGGTACTTATTACAGGTGGCTTCATGAGAATTATGCTCATCTCCCTGACGGCTCTCTTTTCATAAGCACATAATTTAGTAATGAATAATTATATATCAAATACATTGAAAGCCAGCATACTACAATTGTTTGGCATGAGTTCAGCAATGCTGTATATTCTGAAGGTTATTGAATTAACGTAATTGGTTTAAAATCAGACCATGTAAAGTGACACCAGGCGACCACATGGCAGAAATATATATGCTCGTATCTTCGGATAATATTCAAACTGTCAAGCTGATGGGAGCAGCCCGATCTCTGTGAACACGTGTGCACCCGGAACACTGCTTAAGTTTCCGTGGGAAAATTCCACAGAAAGTTATGTACATAGCTGTTGATAAAACTTGTTATGATCAGCAGCCCGCCATAGTGATTAGTGATGTCGGGCCAATAAAAAAGCACAACGCCCTAGAAAATCACATTATTATTATCATTATTATTATTATTATTATTATTATTATTATTATTATTATTATTATTATTATTATTATTATTATTATTATTATTATTATTATTATTATTATTATTATTATTATCATTATTATTATCATTATAATCATCATTATTATCATTATTATTATTATTATTATTATTATTATTATTATTATTATTATTATTATTATTATAAAATTGTTATCATTATTTGAGATGGAGTTCGGCATCTCGCTTCTGAGGTTAACGTTACATGCGCCAAACACAGGTTCCCGGAGTTTTTAGGCCAAATAATATAATTCTAAAGGTTTTATCTCTGCTTTTTCCTGGGAAGCTACATTGACCAATAAAGGGTCACATTCATTGATATTTGTTTTTCTATGCATTTGATTATGACATACATGGTTTCCATGTGTAGTAGGACCAAACTTAGTCTGCTTTGCAGGAAATAAAATATTTAGTTTCAAGCAAACTGCCAGTGTTTTTCATGTTAGTAATGGATACAGTGTGGATTTTTGTAGTTACAGTATTTTTATGTGTACATTTGCAGTAGAGCAAACACATTGAATATTCAGATAGTGCGTACATTTCTTGGCATGTTTGACTAATGTACACACAGTACAATTTTGTTTATTTGTGGTAACAGCACAAGGTATGTGAAATTGAGCTGATCTTTCGTAATGTTCGTGTCACTATTTGACATTTACCATAGGTGAACATTCACCTAATATACAGTGTTATGATTATTTACGTTACATATCATAACAGGTCCCTTGCATACAAGGAAATAGACTTCCATTGGGACTTACACCTCCGTTAAACTATCCCCCTGGTAGGTTTAGAGATCTAGGGTAGTTTAAGGCCATTTACACCATGGATTAAGCTAAACTTCCTTCTTGCATACGGATTTTTAAACCTGGTGTAACTTTACACCAGGGGTAACTTTGCAACACCTTTATGCATACGGATTAGACTTATCCATGGTTGTTCCCTGGAATAAGCTAAACCATAGCTAAACTAACTTTATGCATACGGGTCCAGGGCTCTGGTCTAGAGCCTTTATTGTTCTTGATATTTGTGAACGATACAGTTGACACTGTGTGGTTGACTATAAAACTCTTTGTGAATGATACTTATCTGTTCCTCTCGGTTGATAATCCAAACTTAACTGCACCTGGAACATGTGGATCAACATGAGCACCTAGGGCTTGTATTTCGAAACGTCTTAAGATGGAAAGATCATATTAATACTATTGTGGCTAACGTCAGTAAATAACTCAATATTTTGGAAAGGCTCCAATTTTGTCTCGACAGAAAATCGTTAGGAGTAATCTATGCCTCCCATCTTCGACCTCTCATGGAATATGGTAATGATGTCTGAGATGGCTGCACTCAATCAGATGCATTGATATCGAAGTGTGTTCAATTGGCTGCTGCACGTGTTATTTCTGGTATTATGCGCACCACATCTAATGCTAAACTACAGAAAGAAACTGGTCTTTCTACATTGGCAAAACGTAGAGAAGTAAGTAAACTAATCTTATTGTACAAAATCACTAATAATCTGGTTCCTGAATATCTTAGCAGTATAATTTCTAATGGGAAAAAAAATGTCAACAGAAGGAATATAACAAGACAGGCCCCTGACTTGCCTAAATTTAAAACCAGAAATGAATTATTTGATAATTATTTCTTTCGTTCCACGATAGAACTCTGAAACAAACTGCCTTTTGATGTGAGAAACTCTACTACTCTAATTGAATTTAATAGCAAAATTTCCTCAAAGGTGACTCGATCACTCAAGCAAACAGAATTGTATTATGTTGGCAACAGAATTGCCGCAGTTCTGCGTACAAGACTGTGTGCAGGCCGCAGCCAATTGAATGCCCATCTAACTATTGGTGTTACTCAATCACCAAATTGTCGTTGCAATTAAGGAACTGCAGACAATTTTCATTTCCTTTTCGTTTGTCTTATTATGCTGTTCCTCCCGATCGCTTGCACAGAGTAGTAGCAAATTATGCCCCTTTTGGCCTTGAAACCGTTTTATATGGCGTTTCCGTATATACTCTTGAAATAAAGTCCAAGATTACATTAATTAATTATACTAATGGATTTTCAACATATATAAGGTGTTCTGTGTGTGTGTGTGTGTGTGTGTGTGTTTTCAATTTTTAAAATTTTAGCATATGCTGGGATTGATGTTTGTTTATCATAAACAGGTCACTTGTCTCAGTCGTCACCTCGTCATGCTCATTCAGTAGATTAATTCCGTTAGCTAACATATGGGAAGGTGTTCAACGGAAGTGAAACAAGCCAAAGCACGACATTGTGAAAATAAGAAGACAAGAAAACGCTAATGCGAAAACACGACAATGCGAGTGCGAAAACACGACATAATTTCTGTCGTGTTTTCGCGGTTGTGTTTTCGCATTTTCGTCTTCGCGTTTTATATTTTAGTGTTTTCGCCTTAGTGTTTTCGTGTTTTCTCCCAAAACACAAAATCCGAAAACAAAAAAACGAGAAAACGCTTACACGAAAACACGAAAGTGCGAGTGCGAAAACACGACATATTTTCTGTCGTGTTGTCGCAGTTGTGTTTTCACATTTTTGCCTTCGTAATTTCTTGTTTTCGCATTTTCGCCTTCGTGTTTGCTTGTTTTCGCTGTTCTATTTTCTTATTTTCTTGTTTTCGCCTTCACATTTTTATGGAGAGAGAAAAATATTTTAGTTGGCACTTTTGTACCACCATAGAAATGTGAAATTCTGTCCACCAGGCCAGGCGATGCTCTAAACCACGCCCCGGACAGATTTTCATGGCCTGACACAAGCGCATATTTACACCGGCACAAGTAAGGTCCGGGACCGTTGCTTGAATCATCCATTGAATGGGTCGATCACTTGTCGGCCTTATTTCATGTCATTGTATTTCAGCATCCATGCTTGTCAGTCAGTTGTGACCTGTTGTTTTATTTATTGTTTTGATGGAACAATATTTTGACATGTCGGTCCATTGTGGTAATGGTGGCACCTTCCTTGTACTAGGAAAATGCCACAGGAAAGACCCTCTTTTCATTACTCCCAGGATTAGAAAAGCCACCCCCCTCCCCCCCCCCAAATGTACACAGCTGAATTAAGGGATAGGGGTAACAATAAGGCCTATTTGCGTGAAATGGAGATACAGGATATAACTAGTAAGTTCTTTGGGGGAATATTTGTGGGAAGTACAAATTGCTCAAACTTGTTTGAAATTGGAATATTGGTCACCACAATGCACCAGCGTGCACCACTGCAGCACTCCTTTCAACACATTACAAGATTCAGAAAGGGTGCCTTTTTTACATCTGGTGTATAATTAAGAAAGGCTCTTTTATAAAAACGTCAGAGGCACCCACCCACCCTGATGTGAGTATGTAGGTCGATGTGTTAGGGTTATTCTGTTCATGTGCCTGGAACAAAATTGAAGGTGAACGATCCAACGGCAAGACTGTGGTGTACATTGTCCATAGGTTTCAAAGAAGCAGGTGTGTTGCAATATAGGCCTAGTTTTAATTTTATTGGCACTAAAATCTTAACACTGGAGGATGGTATTTCTGATGAAGTCCACATGAATGATCGGATCATTGTGCTTTTCAGGGTTATTTTTTTTAACACTAATGGGGCACACAGTTGACCCGATCTGTTGACTATTTGCTGGGATTCTGGATCCCCAAAACAATTGTGCTTCTGAAGGATAATTGATTGGATTCATAAACTGTTACACTGAAAATGGACCTGCAGGTGCATTAAGGTGTACCTTATTATTTCACTATGCAAACTAAATCCTGAAATACTCTTTAATAGTCTAAGAAAAGTGCAGGGTTACTCCCCCAAGTCAGCGAGGGGCCGGCGAGGAAAAAGCCTTGGGCAGCGCGAGAGTCGCGCGCTGTAAACGTGTGGAGGTGTTAAAAGACTTTCAATCAGTACTGTACATCGATTGGGCATCCGCTGATATTTTAAGACCCAGATCTGGGACCATTATTTTTAAATGTCCTGTGGAATGTGAAGCCATCGTTTTTAATCCTCTGTGGGAAGTGACTTTAAACAGCCATCAAAGTAGTCCCAAATATATAGCATAAAAAAAATCTGTATCTGCAACTTTACGGAAAATTATATATATTGTAATCATGATAACAACAATTAAGAGGTTTTTAGCCCTGCTGACCTGTCAGTCAGCTGAGCTTATCTGATGGTCCTCCATCTGTCGTCCCTCTGTAGTCCATTGTCAGCAATTCACATGTTCGACTTCTTCTCCAAAACAGTCAAACAGATTGACTTCAAATGTGGTGGGGATGTGCATAGGGTATGTCTCTACAAGGTTTGTTCAAATGGTCACGCTCCAGTGATTTTTTAGCTCAGCTGACTTGTCAGTCAGTTGAGCTTTTGTGAGGGTTGGTTGTCCGTCGTTCACAATTCACATTTTCAATTTCTTCTCCAAACAGTTGGGCAGATCCACTTCAAACTGGGTGGGGATGTGCCGTTGGTAGGATTCTACCAAGTTTATTCAAGTGGTCACAGTCCAGTGATTTCTGGATTTTTTAAGATCTGTTTGCACATTTTGGGGGTAAATCTTAAAAAATCTTCTCTGAAACTGCTCACCCAATTGCTTTGATATTCCACAGGGACACTCCCGGGGACTCCTGGTTCTCAATTTGTTCACCAGAGGCTGCTGCGATTTTTTTTCTTTGTTATGATTTTTTGTGTTTTTTGCTATTTTCGACTTCTCCAGAACCGTCTTTCAGATAAAGCTTAAAGGGGCAGTGGGAGTATAAAAGGCTGATGGAACAGCATGGATCCCATATGTCATTAACTAGAGATCAGTTAAGAGCTCTGGCCCCTTTCGGATGAATATCAGGAGTATCTAAATCATTGAGGGAAATAAACTCAATTTTTCTTGATAACATTCTATTTGCAGGTATGTGAAATGCCCTGCCTGAAGGGCAAGTCACAATCATAAGAAGTTTTTGAAATATAGCAGATTGAAAATTCTGCAACTGTTGAAAGTTTGAAAGTTCTGCGCTGTTACAACAGCCATTTCCCTCCAGCATGAGTATGGGCTAGATAATCACACATGTTTGTGGTTGGAGCTAGTGGGTTTAGGTTTACACCAGTGGGACACTGTGTGCTGGCTGCGGAGCAACAGTAGATAATTGATCACAACTAGACACATCATAGTTACTCTAAAATGCCGTTTGGCTTTCATTTGTATGTGGACAAACAACAACAAAAAAAAACAAACAAAAAAAAAAAACAAAAACAAGAACAAAAACAAAACAAACAAAAAAAACAAAACAAAACAAAACAAAACAAACAACAACAACAAAAAAAAAAAACAAAACAAAAAATGTCTCAAGGTTTTGATGTTCACTGATGTCAATAGAACTATAAAATGTATTCACAGTACTTTCATAACTTGAACATTCAATGAGGAAAGTCATTGTTATCATGCAGCGTGTGCTGCTCAAAACTTCAAAATATTGGCTTACTAGTATGTACATGTATTAGCAATGGGCAGAGTTCTCTTTCCGTTTCTCATGTACACGAGGGAATGCAAAGCTTACTGAAAACAAGTTGAGGTTAAATATTCAATAAATGAGCAAAATAATAAGATTGAAAACCACTCACATTCACATTAGTATTAAAACTGTATTCATCATATCATACATATGCAGTACACGTATTGTATATGCTATACTGTCAGATATAAGACACTTTTTTTTCTGTAGTCAAGGCTGACAAAATGTACTCAAGTGCATAGTGTTACGAGGTGGCTTTACCTTGCACGTCTTGTGCCAACCTGGCCCTCAATAACAGAAAGAAAATAGAAACGCTACACTTTTACTGCCGTGAACAGAACACAAAGACAAAGCTTTCTGTTCAAATATATATCGACTCACATTTTACACCAAAAAACACAGCACGATGGAAACTGGCAGTCAATCTATAATGTCCGTACACAAAGTGGTTGGCCGGGTTTGGTGTCCTGGCTTCTCCAATCGACCTCCGGGCTGCAACTCAGAATGAAAGGGCAGTATCAGTAAAATAGAATAAAACCTAGAACATTATCTTGTAATTTTGTAAAAACCCGTTTTACATGGTCAGACCCAAACTGTGGTTTTAGTTTTTTCAATTTTCTGGTCTTATCAATTACCATAAATAAGACCTATTAATTTACAGGATTTGCTATGCAATCTCACGACAGACACTTGACAAATATCACACAAAACACCACATTGGAGAGGTAACAAAGCTCTGACAAATATATTTACACTGGTTTCCTCTCCAAAACTGGCTACATCATTTAATCAGTGAACCGCACAAGAGTCACTAATACAATAGTGGAGCATACAAGTGCTCAAAAAATGGCTTAACTCGAAGCCTACCTTACTGAATTGGGGAAACACACAAGATTCCCAGAACGAAATAAACTGGAGCACACAAGTGCTCAAAAATGGCTTAACCACAAGCCTAAATTACGTCAATTGGTGGATTATACAAGATCCACAATAATACATATATATTGGAGCATAGTGCTCTCAACCAATCAATACTTACTTTGAACGCCTGGCCGCAGCAGGAACACTACCAATAATTTAACGTGCACCCAGTTCACTATGTGCACGGATCAGACATTTCGGATGTCTGACCCCAACCAGCAGTACATAGCCCTTTTTATTTGGGACAGAAGGCCTAATCCTGTCCCCACTGTAATCGCCTTTCACTCACTGAACCCAACAGTAAACCAATCAAAACCAAGCAAGATCGGCGATCACTCAACACTTTAACTGTGTAAAGTTCAAAATGTGCTTGCTGCAGCTTAATTCCGCAGCCACAATATACATTTTACACAACAAATTTAACTTTATGGTTTTAAACTTCACCACATAACATACCTCCCCTCAGAAAAATAATGAAAGTTCATATTGATGAACTTTCAGCAAGTCTAATGACTAATCAATGATGATTTTCCTGTCATTGACCTACAGCGCCAAAACACAGTTCAACAGTTTGAGGCAACCACCCACTAGGCTAACCTGTCATTCTAAAGAGGTGCATACTGAGTAACTGTGCATGCAAAGTAAAAAAAAAAAATAAAAAAAATAAGCCTCATAACAGGAGCTTCTACCTTTTCATCTTCAGGGCGACTATGAAGCAAGAAAAGCACAGTAAACGAAGCCATGTTAGTGTAAAGAATAGAGTGAAACTAACCTATCACTCTTTTACCTACGACACCTATTTAGTTTTGGGTGGTACCAGCAATATTTCATGAATCATCGCAATGTCTGCTGAGATAATCAGATATGATATTTTCTCTTCCTCTGATGTGACTTATTTCCAGGTTGTATTCCTGTATATATAAGCTCCACCTAGTGAGACTTTGATTCTTGTTTTTGAATCTATTCAAGTATTTAATTGGGTTATGGTCTGAAAATACCTGCACAGGGAAACAACCTGCAGACATGTTAATCTCAAAATGCTGTACAGACAAAATCAAAGCCAGTGCTTCTTTCTCTACAATTGAGTAGTTTATTTGATGCTTGTTCAGCTTCTTTGAAAAATATGCTATGGGGTGATCAACCTGACCTTGACCCAACAGCGAGATCCACGAACCGACCCCAACATCACAAGCAAATACAAATAATCTGAACTGTTTACTGTAATCTGGTACAGCTAGCACTGGAGCCTGCATCAATAATTGCTTCAAAGCATCAAATGACTCCTGACATTCTTTGGTCCGTTCGAACTTTACACCCTTGCGCAACATAACCGTTAAAGGAGCTGACACTTCTGCAAAGTTTTGGCAAAACTTCCTGTAGTAACCTACGACTCCCAAAAACTGCATGATATGCTTCTTGCGTGTAGCTACTGCAAACTGTTCAATGGCCTTGACCTTTGCATCCTTGGGAACTATCTGTCGTTGACCAACGGTATAACCCAAATATGTCACTCTTGCATGACCAATGTCACTTTTGACCAAATTGACTGTCAACTTAGCTTCTCTCAATCGCTGCAAGAATTCCCTAGTTCTGGTCATATTATCGTCCCAATTGTCGGACACCAGCCCAACATCATCAATAAAAACAGCACAATACTCCAGTCCATCTATTACTTTGTTCATAAGTCTCATAAAGACCGACGGTGCGTTTTTGAGGCCAAAGGCCATGACCTTGCACTGATACAGGTTATTAGGAGTAACAAAAGCTGTATATTGTTTAGATTTTTCAGTCAAAGGAACTTGCCAGTACCCTTTGAGGAGGTCCCACTTAGATATGAACTTGGCATTTCCAATTCTATCAATACAGTCCTCAACTCTGGGTACAGGATAACAATCTGTGACTGTAAGTGCATTTAACTTCCTGAAGTCAATACACATTCTATATGTGGAATCAGGTTTTGGTACAAGAATAACAGGACTACTCCATGGCGAGTCACTGACTTCAATGAGATCATTGTCCAACATATATTGGACTTCCTCTTTAAAGCTGCTGCTTTAATAAGAATCAACCTGTATCGATGCTGTTTTACTGGAACAGCCCCATCTTGCAAAACAATCTCCTGTTCCAAAACATCAGTCCTACCTGGCACATCCGTGAACAAATCTGAATATTCAGCTATAAAAGCTTTCATACCCTGTCTCTGGGTTTCTGTTAAATGACTCAACTTCTCATCTAACTTCTTCAAAACTTCAGAATTTTTCGTAGGTTGCGGTGATGTTTGTTCTATATACTCTAAAACACGATCTACATCCTTTTCATCTACAATCGGTGAACAATCTACCTGTACACAAAGCACTGTAGCTTCCCTGTCAAAGTATGGTTTGATCATATTTACGTGACAAACCCCATTTGCTTCTCCTTCTGTCTGGTGTATTTATTACATAGTCCACAGAATTTAACCTACTGTGTATGGTGTAAGGCCCTGTAAACCTTGCTTGTAATGGATTACCAGGGATGGGTAGCAAAACTAACACTTTGTCACCAGGGGTAAATGTCCTCTCCCTTGAGTTTTTGTCATACCATGACTTCATGTTCTGTTGGCCATGTGACAGGTTATCTTTGGCCACCTTGCACACCTCCTGTAATCCGTTCTTGAATTCTGACACATACTTCAATATACTTAAACTGTTTCCATCATCAGGAGCTACACAGCATTCTTTGAATAATTTCAAAGGACCCCTTACCTCGTGACCATATACCAACCCATATGGGCTCAATCCCAGCGATTCGTTTGGCACTTCCCTGACTGCAAACAACAATAAATGCAAACCTTTGCCCCAATTTTGAGCATTCTCCATACAGTAAGTTCGCATCATCCTTTTCAACGTTTGATGATACCTCTCAAGCACCCCCTGGGTCTGTGGATGGTAAGCTGAAGAGGTTTTATGTTGAATACCCAACTCTTTCAACACATCATGAAATAATCCAGATGTAAAGTTTGAACCTAAGTCTGACCTTATGACCTTTGGCAGCCCTACTCTGGTGAAAAACTGGGTCAAAGCTGTCACAATCGACTTTGTGTTTATTTTCCTGAGAGGAATTGCCCCTGGATACTTTGTCACCGTGTTCATGATGGTCAACAAATAACTATTTCCTGATTTTGTTTTAGGCAATGGTCCTACACAGTCAATAATTATAGTATCAAATGGATTTCCAAATGTTGGTATGGGAATCAATGGCACGACCTTGACCTTTTGGTTTGGTTTCCCTACCACCTGACACGTGTGACACGTGTTACAGTACTGCACCACATCACTATGAATACCTGGCCAGAAAAAATACTTGTATATCCTACCCAGTGTTTTCCTAACAACTAAATGTCTAGCCATAGGTATATCATGTGCCAAATGCATCACTTCCTGTCTATATTCCTTAGGCAGCACTATTTGGTGAACTTCATTCCAACTCTCATTGGCAGGAACTTCACTATTCCGCCATTTTCTCACCAACATGTCTTTGTTTATATAATAGCACACTGGAACTTTCTTTGCCTCTTCCTGGGTCAAAGCATTATTCCAAGCAGCTTCAAGTGTAGTATCAGTTCTCTGATTGGTTACCAAGTCTTTACTATTTAACCTAGTACCAGACTGACCACCACTGTCTTCATTACTGAATATCTCAGCTACAAATGTGTCTTCCAACACTGTATCAACCACATTGGACTGAATCCTATCATTAAGATTTTTGTCACTGTCAAGTTTCAAAATTTTCTCCACTTTATTCTTTTGTGATCTGGTTGTCACACAAGCGGGAAAAATACCAGGATGCTCAACTTGCAACTTTTCTGTGCTTTCATCAAAACCTGGCTGTAACCTTAACCTAGGTGTGACCTTCACCTTGGGACCTGCTCTGTCATTCCCCAGGATCATAATTACTCCTTCCATTGGTAGACGGGGTACCTTTCCCACTGTCACTAGACCTGTCAGATATTCAGATTCCAGCCATATACTATGTATTGGTACAAGCATGTCAGAACAATCAACCCCCTGAATATTGATAAAGGCCACCAGTTCTTCCCACTGGAACCTGGAGTTATCCACAACTAAACTTTGAGCACTCACTGTGTCTCTAAGTATCATAACGGGACTTTTCTCCTGACTTCACCTTTTGACACAAAGCCTTCAGACTTAAACCCTCCATACATGTCTTTTACTGGCTCCTCCATGTGTGCTGTTTCAGTTATGGGTGCTATATCCATCTGACTACCTTGTATTAAACCTACTGGCTTTTTGGCTGCTTGAGGTTTCAGTTAAGGGTGCAGTTTATAACACCTCTCTGTATCATGTGACCCTTCACAATAGGTACACTTAACCTTAGGCCTAAGCTCTGGGTATAAAAGCCAACACCTGTCTGTGGTATGAGACTTCCCACAATGACCACATCTAACTCCTGTTGGCACCTTCCTGGCCACCAGCTTTGTGAATATTTTTTTCATTTTCAGCACTTGGGTTCCTAGGCTTACCTTGTCCTTGACCTTGACCTGGGCCTTGGTTTGACCTAAACACACCTTGACCACTACCAGTTTTATACTGCTTGTGCGTCAAAGAATACTCATCAGCCGCTACTGCTGCATCCATAAGCTTGTCATATTTATGCTCTTCAAGATACATTTTAATATCCTGAGCTATAATCTGTTTGAAATCTTCAAGTAACAACAGCTCACGTAGCTTATCATAATCACCTTGCACATCAAGAGACGTAAGCCACCTGTCAAGTAAAGTAGTTTTCTCCTTTGCAAGTTCTACATAAGTAACATGTTGACTTTTCTGTAGTCGTCTGAACTTTAGCCTGTATGCTTCAGGGACCAACTCATACGCTTTCAAAATCTCCCGTTTCACAACTTCATAATCTTGAGCCTGTTTTGATGACAAAGCTGCATATGTGCTTAATGCTTTACCCCTCAACTTGCTCCACAGAAGAGTAGACCAATGCTCTCTGGGCCATTTCGAATTTCCAACAGCTCTTTCAAACGCCAAAAAATATTTATCCACATCTCTCTCCAGGAAATCTGGTACTAATTTGACATGTGCAGTTATATTAAAATGGTCAGAATCTGTCCTGTGTGACCTGCTGCCCGCACGTCATTCAAGTTCACGCATGCGATATTCATGATTCATTTTCTTTTCCTCAGATTGAGATTCCCTTTCTTTTTCTAACTCCCTTTCCTTCCTTTCTTTTTTTATCTCCCTTTCCTTTTCTTTCTCAGCTGGGATAAAATCTAAATCATACAAGCACTCATTTACTTTGTGTACTAATGCGGGTTTCAACAACACAGATACGGGAATGGCGTCTTCCAGCTCGAAATGTTCCACTAATTGTTCTGTATCTTCCCGCTTTAATTTAGAAACAGACGTTCTTGTCAGAGGCTGTTCTAAAAAGTCAGCTGGATTGAAAAGAGACATCCTGAATTTGTTAATGTAATATTCAGACAAAGAATGCACAAAACTGAATCACTTGTACTTGGTGCTGGCCCTGTCCGACCTAGTTCCTGCTGCATAATATTACACTCTTTTGAACTGGTTTTGTCTGGCACTTCATCACTCGGGAGGGTAAAAGTGTGTGCGCTAAATGAAAGACCCTGTCTCAAGTCGTTTGTTCACGGTATACTCAATTCATTATCCTAGACGAGCCCCCAATTTCATGTTACGAGGTGGCTTTACCTTGCACGTCTTGTGCCAACCGGGCTCTCAATAACAGAAAGAAAATAAAAACGCTACACTTTTACTGCCGTGAACAGAACACAAAGACAATGCTTTTTGTGCAAATATATATCGACTCACATTTTACACCAAAAAACACAGCACGATGGAAACTGGCAGTTCATCTATAATGTCCGTACACAAAGTGGTTGGCCGGGTTTGGTGTCCTGGCTTCTCCAATCGACCTCCGGGCTGCAACTCAGAATCAAAGGGCAGTATCAGTAAAATAGAATAAAACCTAGAACATTATCTTGTAATTTTGTAAAAACCCGTTTTACATGGTCAGACCCAAACTGTGGTTTTAGTTTTTTCAATTTTCTGGTCTTATCAATTACCATAAATAAGACCTATTAATTTACAGGATTTGCTATGCAATCTCACGACAGACACTTGACAAATATCACACAAAACACCACATTGGAGAGGTAACAAAGCTCTGACAAATATATTTACACTGGTTTCCTCTCCAAAACTGGCTACATCATTTAATCAGTGAACCGCACAAGAGTCACTAATACAATAGTGGAGCATACAAGTGCTCAAAAAATGGCTTAACTCGAAGCCTACCTTACTGAATTGGGGAAACACACAAGATTCCCAGAACGAAATAAACTGGAGCACACAAGTGCTCAAAAATGGCTTAACCACAAGCCTAAATTACGTCAATTGGTGGATTATACAAGATCCAGAATAATACATATATATTGGAGCATAGTGCTCTCAACCATTCAATACTTACTTTGAACGCCTGGCCGCAGCAGGAACACTACCAATAATTTAACGTGCACCCAGTTCACTATGCGCACGGATCAGACATTTCGGATGTCTGACCCCAACCAGCAGTACACAGCCTTTTTTATTTGGGAGAGAAGGCCTAATTCTGTCCCCACTGTAATCGCCTTTCACTCATTGAACCAAACAGTAAACCAATCAAAACCAAGCAAGATCGGCGATCACTCAACACTTCCTGGCATGCTGACACTTGGCATTTTTACTGTTTAAAGTTCAAAATGTGGTTGCTGCAGCTTAATTCCGCAGCCACAATATACACTTTAGACAACAAAGTTAGCTTTATGGTTTTAAACTTCACCACATAATAATAGTGTAAAGAGAATTTTGCTTGTGAAATTTTGTCAGTGTTTCATTCCCATATATGACACATTTGCCGGATTAGGTAGACAGCATCTAACAAGGTCTGACAAATTTAAGCAAAGAGTCTGATATGCATGTAATCTATGTGTTACTGTCACATATTAGACACAAATTTTATTTTCTGCAGTCCTCACTGACAAAATGTACTTGAATACATCGTGTAAAAAGATTTCATTTCTGATGTGAAATTTTTCCAGTGTTTCATTCCCAGTAATGTCCCATATATGACACATTCGCAAATGTTGTGGACAAGGTTTGTCTCTCTCTCTTATGAGTCAGTTAGTGGTTATCATTATCACTATTGTTTAAGAAATCAACATGCTGAATAACTGAATACAATAATAAGGAGATTGTAGCTCTTGGTACTAAACGTACACATATTCGCCGATTGAACAATGTATGTTTTATTACGTGGCTTGAGTGAACTGTACTGCCCATCCCTGGGTCTGGTCTGCATGGTTACCCCCCCCCCCCCCCTACTATGAGAAAACAGCCAGTCTGATAAGGAGTTAATTGATTCCATCTTGATATGGTGTGCACTGAGACTTGTTAGCTGCCAACAACTTTTGCCCCTTTAAACGTGGTGGATTTGTTCCTTGTAGAAGCGTCAAACAAAGTTGTTCACTAGGTGGCACTGCTTTGGATTCCTGATTTTTAAGGACTTTTTCAGTTCTGGTACTTGTCGGTCAATGAAGCTTTTCTATTGATCACTATGTAAGTCAATGGACATTCTAATGCTTATTCACATTTTAAGTTCCTTCCAAAACCGTCATCCACATTGACCTTAAACTTGGTGGCTATGTGCCTTGGGTGGGTTTCTACCAGGTTTGTTCAAATGGTCACGGTTCAGAGATTGTTTTTATTTTTAATGATTTAGTTGTTGTTGTTGTTGTTGTTGTTGTTGTTGATTCTGGGGGTATATCTTAAAAAATCTTCTTCTTCGAAACTGCGGTGTCAAGTACTTTGAAATTGTACGGGGACACTTATAAGGACCCCCAGACCTTAAGTTGTTCAGCGGGTGGCGCTGTGAATTTTTTACGAATTTTTGTGCATTTTTGATTTTTTTCGACTTTTTCTCCAAAACCATCTCCCAGATTGTGCTGAAACTTGGTGGATATGTTCCTTGTAGAAGGGTAACACCTCATTTTCAAGGTCGCAAGGTGAGGTGCATGAAATTTACTGTTTATAGGGTCACTTGAGAACTATTAAGGGTAGGACATTCATAATGCACATGCTAGTTATCCTTCATAAGGGCCAGACAGTAGAGGAGTGACTTTAACCTCATTCCCAAGGTCATAGGGCCACTTGCTGAAATTTTACTGTTCACCTCACAAGTTGAGAGCTATTTGAACTTGGACCTTGATATTGAACATGATGGTTGTCCTGAGCAAAGGCCAGACTTAGACAGTACATGGGTGACCTTAACCTCATTCCAAAAGTCACTGGGACCCAGACGCTTACATGAATATTACCTTTCATTTTGTAACTTGAGAACTGTGGAAGGTAGGAGCTTGGTGTTGAACCTGTTGGTGGTCCTCTAATTAAGAAATATTGAGACTATACATTAGTGACCTTGACGTCATTCTCAAGGTCACAGGGCCACCAACATGGATTTTAATGGTCGCCTGAAAACCTCAGAAGTATTTGTACTGTGATTTTGATCTTGCATATGCGGAATAACCCTCTATGCAAGTGAGATTCAGAAAAAAAGTCAGTGACCTTGACCTCATTTCCAAGATCATAAGGCAAGTAAGCCAGCTGAGTACAGGACTGTCACAGTCCCCTTGTTTGTTTTTTTAGTGAAGTTTTTTGTCTTTGGCAAATCTGTAAAAAAAAGACCTCTTCTCTTAAACAGCTCATCCAATTCCATTGATATTGCACTCGGACACTCCCGGGAACTCCTAGTTATGAATTTGTGCACCAGGAGGCGCTGCGATTTTCTATTTTTTTATGATTTGTTTTTGTGTTTTTGTTATGTTGACTTTTCCACAACGGTCATTCAGATTTAGCTGAAACTCGGTGCATATGTTCCTTGTCAGAGAAAGTTGTTCACTAGGTGGTACTGCTGTGGATTCCCCTTTTTTTCTTTCTTTTTTTTTTTTTTTTTTTCTTTTTTTTTTTATTCGGGTACTGATCGGTCAATACAGCTTTCCCATTCATTACTATATAAGTGAATGGGCATTCTCATGGTATTTCACATTTTCTTTATCCTCTCCAAAACCGTCACGCTCCAGTGATTTTTGGATTTTTAATGATTTGTTTGGGTTTTTTGTTTTTGTTTTTGGGGGGCACAAAAAACTTTTAAAATCATCTCCATAACCGCTAATCCAATCACTTTGATGTTCCATAAAAACACTCCTAGGGACTCCTAGCTCTTAAGTTGCTCACTAAGTGGTGTTGCAATTTTTGTCATTTTGTTTTCTGAATTTGTGTGTGTTTTCGTTATTTCTGACTTCTTCAGAACTGTTACTCAGACTAAGTTGAAACTTTGTGGATATGTTCCATGTGAAAGGGCCAATCAAAGATGTTCATTAGGTAGCACTGCTGTTCATTCCTGATTTTTATTGATTTTTTTCCTATTCAGGTACTTATCGGTAAATGCACCTTTCCTATGACTTATTATGCTAGTCATTGGTCATTTTAATGCATTCGGTAATTCACATTTTATATTTCTGTGAAGAGACTGTCTGCCAGATTCACTTCAAACTTGCAGGTAATGTACATTGGGTGAGTTTCTATCAAGATTGTTCCAGAGAACACGCTCCAGTGATTTTTCATATTTTAATGATTTTTTTCGAAAAACTTTAAAAAAATTAACAGGAAAGTTTGTCATGGGAAATTCTTGTAAAGGTTATGACTTCAATATCTTTTGCCAAATTTGTGTCCAACTTGGCAGGGACGTACCTTTCGTAAGCGTCCACATATTTTGTGCAAATGGTCATGCTCCAGTGATGTTTGGACCTGATCTTATTCCCATTGTTGCAGGACAACTGACAAGAAATTAATGTTCACTTGATAACTTGAAATCTGTTTGGATTTAGAACCTTGATGTTGCACATGTTGATGTTCCTCTATGAAGGTCATGCCTAGACCGTACATGAGTAACCTGACCTCGTTTCCGGGGTCACAGTGCAAGAGATATGAATTAGATTCTCCACTATAACTCGAGATCTACTTGGGACCTCGATGTTGCACATGTTAGTGTTCTTTTATAGAGATCAGACTTCCTCAGCACATGGGTGACCTTGATCCTATCTCATGTTTACATAGCTGCAAGTGTGATGAATGTCTAGGTCGGCTGAACATGGGTTGTTCACACAGTCCTCTTGTTTTATTAAGGTTTAGCGGTTTTCTTGTTTTATTTTGGCTTGTTTTTGTTTTCTCTTTTTTTTCTTTCTTTTTGTTTTGCTTTTCTTTGTTTTTGAATTTTGCTTCTTGTTAAAAGGCTGATAAAGCCACTTGAAAATTGTGATTTATCATGTAGATGGGCTTCATTTGGAGGATATGCCCCTTTTTTTTGTTATGAAAAAGGGTGCAGTGAACCCTATACTGTAATTAATTTGCCTTACCAGTATGTGGCTTGACCACAGCAAGAACATCATGTTGTCAATGTCAGTGACCATTCGACTATAAGCATGATGAGTGGAGGCTGGCAATAGGTTTCAAATGTCAGAAACTTGACCATAGGCTTAATCTGAATAAGGCTTTGACTGTAACTGCAGTCTGGGATAGAGATACTATAGACATAAAAAACCTGAAACAGTTTTTCTTCCATTAATATTTAATATGCATGGTAGTTTTGCTATCGTGCAAAGGTACCTTTATCTATTGACCTTTTTCACTTCTTAAACAAAAATAGAAGTCTTCGAAATGCTAGCTAACGGCCTTACTGTACATCATGTACATTGCACACAAACCAGCATGCCTTTTCAAAATCATGGAATCCATATTTTCTTAAGTTTACTTGACGTGAACCATGTAAACGGAACAATTGTAAATGAGATACGACTGGTGAATTTTACCGGGACACTAGCAAAAGACAGGGGCGGGAAGAGGAACCCTACTTTCATATATTTCACCATGTAGCCAGCATGTCGCTAACACCATGTGCAATGGAATGAAGAGGGCAATATATGCAGTAAAGAATTACGATGTACATTTTTCAAGTAATCGATGGCTTTCGCTGATTTAAAAATAAAAGCCTGTTTTTGTTTCTATTTTTTAACAAATAGGCCACATGTGTTGATCTGCTACCCTTCACTTGATTTGTCTGTTGCGTTAGAAGTTCTGGGTGCACCATCGCTGTGCAGAAGCTGAGGTGTAAATGCTGGGTAAACGTGTGGCATGTGACGCCGCTGCCTCACAGAACGAGATAGAGCTATATTCATACTCGCAAGATTTGTGTTGCTGATCAGTTGCAACAGGGCCGTCGAATATATATATATATATATATATATATATATATATATATATATATATATATATATATATATATATATATATATGTGTGTGTGTGTGTGTGTGTGTGTGTATATATATATGTATATATATATATGTATATATATATACATATATATATATATATATATATATATATATATATATATATATATATATATATATATATATATATATAACTTTCTTATTCGCCAATATAAGTTTTGGAAATTTTCTGACAGTATTCTTTAGATTACTTAAGCCTTGAAATAAAATGCAGGCAAAAATATACTGTATACTATTTTAAAGTCGCAAAATGGTCATTGTGTATATAATGCGGCACGAAAACAAGCCACGATGAGTGTGTTCACTTGGTGTTCAAGCTCTTCATTGCTACATTCCAGTGACTATGGTCACGGGATGAGTAAGCTCAACCTAATTGACATCAATACACATGACATAAGACCTCCCAGTAACAGCCAAGATGAGTCGGTTCATTCATTCATTGTGCATTACGTACTGGATATTAATATTCAAATTACGGGACGAGGCAATCGGTGCAACTTACAAACTTCCTCATTCAATATATGACCAAGATGGAGAGTCAGGTTACTCTATTAACTGCCTGATCACAAATCAAGTCAAATAACCTTTCAGAAATGACACCTGACCATCCCCACCAAGCTATTTTGTTCAACGCTACACCACTGTGTGACACTTACTGAAGGCTAAACATCAAGAACAGCTGATGACCCTGTCATTTCATTCTTACAGTGCTAGTACGAGCATCCACAAAATATGAGTGTGCTCACTCATTCTAATAACAGCAACATGCATATTGATATTCTTACCAAACATCGCTCATCCAGTCTACATATCCAAGTTAAAATGATTGCAAAAATAAAATGTCCATAGCCAAAAAGTGGAAAGTGACAAAGTTTTTTTTTTTTTTTTTTTTTTTTTAAATAATGTGTGTTCAATGATCGATCATTCATCTTCTTAATGTTCAACATTACTTTGATGATGACACAGAAAGAGTGCATGGGAATCGCTTCATATTTGTTAATATTAGTTGAAGTCTTGACATGATTGCTACTTTCGCTAAACTTGTGTGTATCTGTGAGTGCACGGAAAAATGTAAAATTCAACAACGTTAGGTGAAATGGTAACATTGCTAGTGTCGCTAAGTTTGCATGTATCTGTGACAGCTTAGATAGTTCATAGTGCCAACCTAATGTAAATGTCCCCCAAAAATGACCGTAAATAGCAATCTCATTGAGAAAACATGCAAAGTCTAATTATCTAGCCGCAGGAATGATCATTCATCATTTTCTTGTTGCATATTGCATTAATGATGACATAGAATGAGTGCACGGGACGATGTAAAATTAAACAGGACTTCTTGTATATGGAACTAGTTGATTAAGTTTATGACAATAGGTTCAACAGGAGTTGTCGAGTTTGTTTTAGTATATAAGCTATAATAAAAAAGGACTTTTGGACTGGAGCAGATACTTCCAACACCATTTAAATTACACTTCCGTTATAAATTTGAACTCAGCAATGCAAATGTTTGAGACATTACGAGCACTGTGAATACAACCTCAAAGAAAATTATCTCAATAAGCAGTTTTTGTTTTATACACAAATAGCATATTCTAAAGTGAAAAAGCTTTCTCGATAAAAAGAATTTAAAATATGATGTGCATACTTAATTGCTTAATTCAATTCCGTCATTGTGAAACATTTTATGTTGTGAACATAACAATATGCATTATGTGAAGTCCTCGTGATTCCATTGTCTACAGATTTTAAATATAGTCACATAGACATATGGCAAACACAAAATGCTTATTTGTGCCATAAAACGTTAATTATTGTCCCTAGATAAATAAACTATTTTCCAGCGTTATGCAGTAATATTCTCTCTAAATAACAGCATAAAGAATGTTTGAGTACGATATTCAATGTCATGTTTTTAATCATAACCACCTTTGAAATACATCAAATTTACTTCATATATTTCCATAGGTCTCACGAACAACACAACACCTGCTGCCGATTTCAGCATTACATTCTCACAAACGTACGCCAAGGAAGGCGCGAACGTAACCTTTGAATGTTCTGTAATGCCCAAAGGTACAAAACTTTGGCAGTTGCATTGGAGAAAGGGCGCCTATCAAGACAATATATACTACGTAAATTATCTTAATGGGAAGCATGAAGGAAAAGCAGGCACATTCCAAAACAGATCAGTGGAGGTAAAGAACGAGGAAACAGCTGCAATATACAAGTTTATACTTTATGATCCTGTACCTACCGATATAGATACATACTGGTGTCAAATCCATGGTGAATTCATAGCAGACACAAAGATAGAATCTGGTTTTATGTACCTGGCAGGTGAGTGGTTATAAGTAAATGGTATTCTCTGTACTAGTAGTTTACCTCTAGATATAAGTCTCTATGTAAATTGCTATCCCGTAGGCATGACTGTTAATCTGTCAAATCTCATGAACTTTTAATACTTTCTATAGTCCGCAAATTAATGTATATGAGGTATTGCCTTTGTTTGTGAAACTGTACATACACATCACAAAAAGGAACATCTTCAAATAAAATGTATTATTTCTTTGTTACGTTGTGCCTGTGAAAAAACTCATTTGTGGTTCAAGTTTCAAAGGTCCACCCCTGATGCATTTTGTACAAGCAATAATTTTGTAATCTGTGTCACAGTTAACTTCATCTGCAGGGCGCAAAGTCATGACGGTTATCTGCCAAAGTTTGAACTAAATGTCTTTAGTAGAGAATGTGGCCTTCTTGTCTGAGAAGACATTCCTCTACCCGGGGTCGCATGCCTCTTACAAGTTTGTTCACTTGCTGCTGAGGAACCCATTTTACTGTTCATGCAAGAGCCCCCTCAAACTGGCAATTGCGCTTTTTGGCCTAAGCTGCTGCCTAACCTGTCTTCCTAAGGCAATCCATAAATGCTCTATAGAGTTCATGTCAAGGTATTTGGCTGGCAAAGGTAAACGATTAATTGTTTGTTCTTGTAAGAACTCTGCCACACACCGAGCACTCTGAGTACCCACATGGTCATCCTGGAGAATGAAATCAACACCTATGGTCCTGCATATGGGATAACTTATGACTGCAGGGCTTTACTGATGTATCCTCGACCCGTGGGTGTTCCATCGAAGAACACTAAATCTGTAAGGCCTCCATCTGATATGCCTGTCTAAATCCCCTCCAAAGTGTTTTGTCTGTTGAATGCAGTCTGCTGCATAACACTGATTAGCTTGTCCCCACACCAACATATGATGGTCACCAGGTACCAGGCAGAAACAGCTTTGGTCTGTGAACACAATCTTTAGACCATTGTTCATGCCTCCAACATGTTTGTGTGTGCTCATTGCAGATGGTCCCTCCATTATAACAGTCACCGTGGTGCCTGTTTCTGATGGTTTGCTGACAGGTAAAACCCATTTCACACAGCAGAAGTTATTCCCGTTCAAATGGATCCTATCCCCTTATTTTGTATCAGTGTGCAAACAGATTATTTCGACACGGATAGATTTCAAGGGGATGAAATGAACCTTGGTCCCGCCCAGAGCTCATCATGCTCAAATCATCTGACACGATTATCAACCCTACTCTGTCATACTAAACAGTCAGTGTGAAAGCAGATGTGTAACTGATACTAGGTCAAGATAATGTCATAATGTAGGATTTCCCCTGAAGACAGCCCAAAATTTCGCTGGAAATGACCACATGTGCCTTGTAGGGAAACATACTTGTACATATTGCTCCCACCTGTTTTCTGTGCCTGTTTACACTGATTATATACAGTATAATGGCTGACTACAGGCAGAATGAGGATTTTGCCTTTTTGTGTAACAAACTCTCTTATTGGCTAACATAATAATACTGTATGGATAGCTGTCTTTTTATAGCATGAAATCTAAGCCGAATCCTCATTGATGATTAATGTAGAGGTGAATGATCTGACACACGCGATGTGTTGACTATTTTATTGTTTGTTTTTGATAACCAAGATATGAGTCACCCAGTGAAAAAGACATGACACACGGCATGAAAAAATATGGGACATTACATTACAAATCATGAAATTTCTGATAAACTTTGTGAAGGTCACTTTGAGTGAATTGCAAAATTGAAAGAGCCCCAGTATGTTCAAGATCGCATGTCGCTAGTTGTGTCACTTGAATGAAAAATGTTCTCTCTGTCATTGTGTACAATACCAAATACTGGCTGAGTGCTGGGGGTTAAACTATGAGTACAGTAAAACTTCTCTACACTGAACACCATTTATCGGTCCCAAATATACCCTTTCATTGTAAGTACGTAAACCTCCATATATCAAACACGTTTGTCCAGTCCACACTTACCTTTGCTGCAAATGACCTGATCAAGGTAGAACACTCACCCTCTATAACATCTAGAAGGTGGACCTCTACTTCTGTGTATGGTTCTTCCTCCAACTTAACTAGAAAAGCTTGTAGATACTTGTCCACTGTGGTGACAGTGGCCTTTACTGTTGCGGATCCAAGCTGGACAGAATATTGGTCTCCACCTTGCCCAGTCCTCAGTACCTCATGCTTGGCGGAGGAAGGTCGATTCGTCTGCCTCCTCTCATACTCAAGCCATTGTTGCCCTACAAAGGAAACATAAATTTTACAATTAATGTCATCACGCACCATTGTATTCATTCACCGGTAAAAGTTGTCTAGCCTTGTCACATTTAGCCTCATTTTACGACACACAGACTGAACACTACCCAGTAAGAACTTAAAATTGTGACTTTCCAAGACCCCAAAAATCACTTTCCAAGACCCCCAAAATCACTGGACCATGACCATTTGAACAAAATTGGTAGCCACCCAAGGCACATCTTTACCAAATTTGCAATGAATATTAAACTAAGAAAGATGATTTGCTGCATACCAAAACAGTGTGTGTGTCTTCAAAGTTCAACTATTCCATGACAAAGGAGTAGAAACTGGAATGACACCTCTATCTCTCATACTTTTGAAGATATTAAAGATTTAAAATTGCCCAAATTTGCATAATTTTAAACATTTTCATTCCTCTGTATAAAATGGTCAAACCATTTGTATGGAGGTACAATCATGCCAAATTTCGAGTTTCTATATATAATAATGTCCGAGAAAATTGTCGGACAAATTTGCTGGTAAGCAAGAAAGAAAGAAAGAAAGAAAGAAAGAAAGAAAGAAAGAAAGAAAGAAAGAAAGAAAGAAGGAAAGAAAGAAAGAAGGCAGGCAAGCAGGCAGGCAGGCAGGCAGGCAGTCAAGAAAGAAAGAAAGAATTTCAGGAAAAACAGAAGAGTCTGTACTGACAAACACACTTCAATAACTGCATTATGTCATAAAGTTAAAGATGGCAGAGTGTTCACAAGATTTTCACATTTTGATTATATAATAATATAGAGGGCACCACCAACATCAATACGGGCCTAGATTTTCATACCCCCTATAAGTCATGAAAGATATATTGGGCTACCTTGAAAACTGTGGACGGTGTCACGCTAACAAACCAAAAGTTTACAGATGGACGGAGGAACATGAGCAGTCGCATAAGCTCTGTGACCTTTGGTCAGCAGAGCTAAAAATGATCTGGTAGATTTCAAAAGAAACCAATCGTAAACTTCCATTACATTTATTAGGGGGAGGGGGCCAGCTTCTCATAATAACTGGATTTCATATACGGAATGGCCCATGCCTGACACTAAATGCCTGGTGAATACCACATAACAGAAATTGTTGTAAAAAATTGTTACCCCATGCATGCTATATTTGCCATTTATAAATATTTTAAAAGTGACATTAGCGCTTATTAGTAGAGAAGATATCAGAGTGTTACACTTATCGCACATGTGTGGGGAAGTGTGACAAGTTCAAATTTTCAACGAATTATCATCTATCAAAAATTCAGTCAGTTACTTGAAAGGAAAATTTTACTAGGGTAAAACTGGTGTACTTGCCATTTTGGTGAGATACAGAATGTACCATACATCTATAATTCTCATGGCAGCCTGCAACCTACAAAGTGATAATGTATGGAATACCTGTCACACTTACCCTGGGTAAACTTATACATGTGTTTGTATTCCCAACCCCAACAACATGTGTTCCGTGTTATGAATGACTGCATTATGTCACAATTTCTGAAGAGGACTCCTCTATTCCACTTTTGTTCTGGATATCCAAATTCATTGCCGGTGCTGCAAAATGTAGCACAAAATAATTATCAAAACAAGTAACATTATGTTTGACTGCAATTAGGAATCACTTTCATAAATACTGTAAAGCAGATTCTAGAAACTGTGAAATAATTTTTTTTTGGAGTATTAGCAATTCTTCCGAGTTTCTATCTAAAATCAAAGATGTAAATGCAAAAAATATCAAATGTTTTGATTTTTCTACACTGTACACAAATCTACCCATAGATGAAGTCAAAAGTTCATTTTCAGAATTAATAAGCAAAAAGTTGAAACATAATGGTACCATATACAAATATTAATTCATATACAAAGAAATCATAGTGATCACACAATAAATATTCAAAAAGTAACGTTAAATCTTACACTGTTGAAACTTTGATGGATGCTATACAATTTCTTTTGGATGATACTTTTGTTCAATGCGAATCATTTGTTTTTCAAGAAACAAAAAGGCATTCCAATTGGTAGCAACTGCTCCCCTTTACTGGCAGAATCATATTTAACTTGGCTTTGATAAAAGTATATGGATAAATTGATGAAAAAGGACTTTCAAATGGCTACAAAATTATCAGACAACACAAGAAATATTGATGACATTGCTTGTGTAAACGTACAAAATTTCAGTGAAACTGCTAAAGAGATTTACCCAAAAGGTATCCCTTTGGAGGGTAACAATTCAGATGGTTTCAGAGATGTATTTTTGGACTTGGATATTCATGTCACTAACGACAGGTTTGGTATTATAGTCTATCACAAAATAGATGAGTTCAATTTTGAAGTGGTCAATTATCCTTTCCCAGACAGTGATATTTTTGGAAACTATTGGATATAATACGTTTTGTCACAGATTTTGAGATTTGGTCGTATTTGTTCTAAATTTCAGAACTTTGCATCTGGAATCAAATTTAATCACAAAAAACTTCAGTCAAGAGGATTCAAAGAAGTACATTTGATCAAATAATTCTACAAATTTTGCTGTAAATATCCCGAGTTGGTATGAAAGTTTGGCTTCAATAATAGAGACTTTAGACTTGCCTGTTTTGCTACCTAATTTTATCTATTGGCATCATTCTGTGTACATGTTCACCTTTCAGATATTTTAGGCTAGCTTGTTTTCTGTTAGGTTAAACCTCCAGGGAATTTCGGTAGCAAGTAGTGGCCTACAACAGTTACAAGCCTGCCTATTTGTACGTGATCTCTGGCTAAGAAATATTATATTTTCATTGCATTCTCTTGACTTAAATACAAATGGCTTTCATTCTTTTCTGACTTGCCCTATAATTTTGCTGTTAATATCCAAAGATTATTAGAAATTTTGGCTACGAAAATTTACAGGTTTTAGACTTGTCTGTTTTCCTAACTTAACTTTATCTTTTTGCATCTTTCTGTTTTAATAATCACTTTCAAACATTTTAGGCCTACATGTTTCCTGTTAGGTAAACCCCCTAGAGCTATCGGTAGGAAGCAGCGGCCTACGACATTTACATTTTTACCTAATTGTACTTAAAATCCTGTTGAGAGAAATTGTTTTGATAACATGTTTTTGGCATAAATGCTAATGACTTTCATTCTTTTCTGACATGCCTAAATGCACATTTACTCAATGCTAAAAAATTACTCAAAATTGACAGTATTTTCTCAAATGTCACAAACCTGACACATTACCTTGATACATTGAATTGGGTTGGCAGTGAAACAGATTTTAACTGATTGAAGATTAGGTGTCATCATGGAGTTTGTTTTACAATTCCGGCGCAGGATGTACATTGTTGCAATCCTTGTTAGAATTCCCCATGTTTTACAGGTGGTCTAGCTGCAACTGTTTATTTTACAATCACTGGGACTGAATATAATGCCCAGCTTGTTCCCACTTCAGTTATACATTGGTGGGTGGTTTAACTATGATAAGCTGTTCAGCTGGGAAGGGTACATATTGGTTCAGGGGTAAGTCAAATGGTTCTTATCTGAACCTGTACAATAAAAATTTAGTAATTATGGTTTGTTAGACAGGTTTTCTTCTTTCAAAATGAAGGTCTGCATTAATAAGCAAAACTTTGCGTATTTAGCTAAGTCATCATTTGCCGCGTTCATTTTATTCATTATTATGTGGGTTGTCTTTGCTTAATATTAAACTCACACAAGGAGCCGCTACTCAAAGATAGATATGTAGGGGTAATAGGCTCCGAAACATGTTGAGTAGTTACTCGCTGAAGACCATTTAATTTTTTTGGGCTAATACAGGCTATGCCTTATACAGAGGAACGTGTGCAATATGGAAAATAGTACTTCCATATGTATACAGGTTAGACAGGGACAGGTTAGCTTATGGAGAGTAAAGAGTTCGGACTGCGGGATAGGGTAATGACTACTAAGAAGTGGTTCTGGGCAAAAAGATACGAATACAAATGTGTTCTGTGTTATGAATAACTGCATTATGTCAGTAATTAAGAAAGCTTAATGTTCCTTTTAGCCAGTTCAGGCTAAAAATACCAGGGAGCATTTTTGTTAAGTGCTCTTATCATATTTGTTTCTCTTTTGTTCTATTATATTCTAACTCCTGAGCCAACTTGATAGATACCCAGCAAAGCACACCCCAACCAAGTTTGAAGTGGATCTAGCATGCAGTTTTTGAGAAGTCGAAAATGTGCATTGTGTACAGATGACGACGGACAGACGGACATACAACGGACCCCCACAAAAGATCAGCTGACTGACAAGTCAACTGAGCTAAGAATTAATAAAGTTGTCTGACCTACCTACCCAATTTTTCAGCTTGTCAGAGGAGACACAGGTACTTTTTTTTTTTGGAGGGGGGGCTTAGCTCAGCATCGGAGCTAAAAATGACAATTGTGTGCATATAAATGCCCCCTAACAACCCCATTTAAATTTTATTATATATTTTCCACCATTATGATACATTTAAATACATGTAGCTCAGCTTTCAAGCAAAACAGTTTCCCACATAAATGTGATTCGGAAGAAGAAAACGCAAGTTGTGCCCAGTGGCAGTGATTTTTTCTGCAATCTGTTGCTAACCTAATTGATGACTGAAATTTCAGTTGTTTCAAAAGGGGCAAATAATTTCTTACTCTTTATCTTGGCACCTACTGTAGTTTCCCCTAGTGACATTTTCTACATTTCAGGCTAACCTAATGGCTAGTATTTCAATTCAACCTCAAGGTTCCATATGGCGACAGGTGATCATCAATACCAAGTCTTACCGTAGGAGGTAAATATAATGGCTGGTATTTCAATTGCTCAAAAGTAGCAAATTATTTCTCTTCATCTTGTCACCTGCTGTATTATTTATAACCTCTCATTACGAATAGATGCCAGCTAGCTTCAAGCAATACAGATATCAATTAGTATGGGCAGGTATAAGCCAGCATATTTGTGTGATAAGAGTACATTCCTCGCTTGATTGGCGATGTTACCTAAATTGAACCACAAATTCCTCATTGGCCCCTCACTTTCAAATTTTCCATACGTGTAAAACGTAGTGCATACATTCCGGTCCTAGGATCGCAATGATCGTTCCCATTCATGTAACAATAATGTTAAGAATTGTTCGAACAGAGATAATCTAAGAAACTGATGACTTTTTGCCACAATTAATGCAAGTTCCGGTATTTGTAACTTGGACAGTGTTCATCACCGTCTATTACCTCCATCAGAGTTCCTACACGTGGCCCAGGCGTCATTGTCGGGAATCCCCGGCAACAAACAACAACAAACATATCAAACTGGGTAAAATGAAACATGTACATCATGTTTGTCAGCTAAAAAGGCAAAATAAATTGAAAGAAATAATCAACCAGTGCTTAGGTGAGTGACCTGACCGTGCATTGCATAATTCAATTGGCGCTTTGCTGCACCAGCTTCCTTTGAAGCTAGCCAAGCAGAGCCGCTCTCTCTGCAATGCGACTTGGCCACATGGGGGTCACAAATATCCCGGCAAAAGAGGATTTAGCCAGGTTGGGGTAGCGGACTTGAACACAGCATGTCGTGTTCTAGGATCTCAGCAGCTACTGCGTCAAATTTTATATGCATCTTTTATTATATTTATCGTGATAACTTTGCTCATTTTGCATTTGTGCTAGAAACGAGGGTATGGTAACCCAGGTGCCAGAAGCGCTGTAGTAGAAAACCCGGAAGAACTTGTCTCCGTGTATGAACAAACTTATATATATATATATATATATATATATATATATATATATATATATATATATATATATATATATATATATATATATATATATATATATATATATATATATATATATATATATATATATATACATATATATATTTATATATATATTTATTTATTTATTTATTTATTTATTCATTTATATGTATAAATAATAATAATAATAATAATAATAATAATAATAATAATAATAATAATAATAATAATAATAATAATAATAATAATAATAATAATAATAATAATAATAATTTTTGTTAAAACCCCGAATTCGAGGAAAAACTACATGATTCATCGAGATAATCACAGTAAGACAATCCAAGTGAAACACACAGAAGTTAATACAGGATCAAACAAAATGCACCGTAAAATTAAAAAGCTTTCGTCAGCATCGATACAAGCATGTGTTCTTCCCCATACGGTTTAATAAAATTTTCGTGATGCAATAAAAATCTTAAAGAGTCGACTATGCCGTCTTGTCTGTTAAAATGCTTGCAGTTAGGCCGACTTTCAAACGCTAAAGACACTGGAGAGATCCCACTTTGGGTTACGTGATCTAAAAGTGTCCCTGGTACAGCTGAACCAGTTAAACCATATCCGGAAAGCAAATACAAATTCAAGTCACGTACACATGTGTCAACCTTAAAAATATTATTAAACAGTGATATGGCACGTTCTCTAATTAAGGACTCGACAGGCTTTACATTTAGAGCCTTCACTAAGACACGTATGGTGATGTCGCTTCCCAATCCCTAGACACTGTTTAAGGAGACAGCCCTGCAGAGAACTCCATTTTATTTATAGATGAACGAACAAGATGAACACATTCCATGCCGTACAGAAGAGCAGGGGCACAAATGGTGTTTCCAGAGATGACACTTTGTTCGGGAATCTAGCCCACGGTAGACCATTTCAACTTCTCCGAGTCCATAGAAGGTTCGTCTACAACTATTGATACGGCGGACCACGTGACAACCACCAGAGCTATTACTAGTAAACAGGGCACCCAAGCTCTCAAGCTTATCTACAGTTTCTATCTCATTTTTACCTAACCACCATCTTGGTTTAGTTGAAAAGGGATGCTGACCAGAGATAAAACATTTTGTTTTAGCAGGGTTAAAGGAGAATCGAAAAAAAAATGTTTTAGCAGGGTTAAAGGAGAATCGCCACTGATCTGCGTAACGGTAGCATATATCTAACAGACTCTGAAGTCCAGTTACTGTAGAGCTAAGCAAGGTAATGTCATCTGCATAAGCGTACGAGTTAAACTTGTATTCTCCGTTCCACCTCACCATGGCGGACAAAGAGTTATACCAGGTAAAAAGAAATAGCCAGTGCTCAACTGGTAAAACACCCAAAGTTTATGGAACAGCCCGTCATGCGAAATGCGGTCAAAGCACTTCTCCGCATCTAAACTTCATGTCTACACAGCACTTCCTTTGGATTTGGAGAAGGCACTAATATCGTTAAGAAAACTATTAAAAAAGCCAGTGCCGCGACTTTTACGGAAAGCAAACTGTGTGTTTGACACTTTGTCTGCTGGTAGCATAAACAATTCCACTAGTTTGGAGTGAACAGACGACAAAGTAATAGGTCTATAACTGCTGGCCTCATTTGGGCTCAAAGTCTGTTTCTTTAGAATAGGTACAATAATCCCGATACGGAAAACAAGGGGGGCAACTGTTTGAGATAATATTACAGAATACAATGAAGCCAGTATGTTACACAGTATATCCGACTTTCCATAGACGAGATGTTCGGTGCTGACCCCCGTCGTAACCTGGAGCAAAATTCATATATATATATATATATATATATATATATATATATATATATATATATATATATATATATATTTATATATATATATCTATATTTTGTATGACTTGCCTGCTAGGGTGACCTTCAGGCCATTTTCTGCATCTGCCTGGTAGCCTAGCCCAACAATCAATAGCCCTAGGTCTGCTTAGCAGGCAGGCTCTGACATGTGTAACAAAATCTGGACTACAATATGTAAAATATGTAGTTTGTCTATATATGTAAGTCACACCCAAAACAAAATTTGCAAAACAGCATTTCGCTGTGTGAGAGGATATGGATTCCTCTCTCTTTCATCAGTACGCAACAATCCCCCCTGTTATGCAATTATAAGTACCGATATTGAGTACAGATTTCGTTTTCACGCTAGTGAAAGAAAGGTCTAATATCCAGAAACAAATCTGTGCTGGTGTATAAACTGAGGGTTGCCTACACGTTTTGCGCAGTCAGAATTTCACACCAATTTCAGCAAGAGATTTGATTGTGTTCCTTATTTGTGTGGTGCTAACAGCAATGCGGGACGATATTCTTTCTGATTTTGTCCCCGAGTCATCGTCAACAGAAGTCCGTTCTATAGAAAAAAAAAAAAAAAAGCAAAACAACAACAACAACCCCCCCCCCCCCCCAAATGAATTGGTGATCCGCACAGGCAAGATGCGAGGAGGGGGGGGGGGGGGGGGCAATTGCTGGTAGCACTCGCAATTTGCTCGTGAGCAGAGGTTACATTGCCTTCAATCCTTACTGTATGTCACCGCACTAGCAGCACTTGGCATCACAGCTACAAAACATGAAAGACCAACAGGAACACATGCTTACAATGCAAGAGCAATACCAGCAAGCAGATAGAGACCATGAACAAGATGAGGCTCATACATGTACTTTACTCATCTTCAACTGATCATGATTAACATACTAGAGTCAATCAGGTACCTAAAATGATAAACATTACATACAAAAAGGTATATGAATACACGAATAGTTGCTCCAAAAGGTACAGTACCACCCACCGCCCAACCCAACCCCACCCCTAACCCGTAATGCATCTTATACTATTCGAGATTGAGAGTTAACATGCCTCATGACGGAAATTTCAGTTCAAGGTTTCCCACTAATGACCCGTTTGTCAATTCATTTGGCTCTTTAAACCTAGAATTTTCAAAAAAATTACATTAAATCTTATATAATTGATTTGTTATTAATACAGAACTACCCATTAGTAGTGATTACATAGGCTGTGAAATACAGCGAATTTATAATTAATAGGCCAATTTTTTATTGCTGAAATGGGACAACGAAAATCTGACCAGTTTTCAGGTGTGACGCAATTAATAGCGTGACTCTTTTACGTCACGTCGTTATATTTGCGTTTGACTTGAAGTAGAAGAGCTGGTTTAATCAGTTTGATTGGATCAGTCCGTCAGGTAGGCCTCGTCGGGTCAGTTGTAAGACCAGGCGCTGTAGGTAAGTGTGGGATGGTTTATTATTTTATTATTCAATTTTGCTAGGCCTAATCATGAGTGTTAGGTGTAGTTTCATCATATTTATGTCACGTGGGGCTACGTTTTCCAGTAGGCCTATTAATTAAGGAACATCATATTCGCTTTATTCCGTAATATATCAGCTCGGGATGTTTGCATTGGAAATGCAAACATGGTGTCGCCAGTAAGCAGAATGACTTGTCCGGGGATTAATGGCACCGAAACAAGTCTTACGCTGGTTCCCCGCTGATGACCCGATTTTTTAAAGGCTAATAATGCCCTAAATTTCAAATTGTATGAATATGATGTGTTCCTTTCATAAATTAATTTGCTGTTATGATTTGGAACAATACAGTTTTTCAGTGAATGGTACGGAATTGGACTTTGCTCTTAGAATATCGGACTTGATAGAGTTCAAACGGTACATGGGCTTACAGAATTAGGTTTCTTAAGTTTCTCTTTGTATTAAATACCCATAACTCAAAATACCAGTTCACAGACTTCCATATGGACTATCTTACTTTACATGTATTGATATTAAGTCCATCATGATGGTTGCACAACTTGCTTTTCTTATGTCTGGAGAAAGCATTGTAACAATTATACAAATAAAATGTATTTTATCATCAACGTTTTTATTTTTTTATGTCTTCGCATTGTAAGGGATATTTGTTTTAACTTGGCAACTGATTCATCCTCTAAAACATATAGCAGCACAGCCTTGCGCCTTTCAGTAGCACAGATAATGGTGATGGAGGCATTTTCAATTTGACTGACCTCATCAATATCAGCAGATACAAGATCACCTTCCATTTCTTCCCCATTTGTTTCACACATGCAATGTAGTATACAGCATGCATGTATCTGGACACACAATTTGTTCAAATCAACAGTGTCATTACGTTTTGAGAAGAGATCTCCAACGGCTCTTAAGTCTACCGAATGCACATTCTACTTCCATTCGAGCACTGCGCAAATGGTAGTTGAAGTGGGTTTCTTCGTTGCTAAGGCTCTGACTTGGAAAAGGTTCAAGAACCACCTGCAAAGGGCATATGCAGCATCTCCAAGAAGCACCACTGGAATGTTAACACCACCATTTTGCTTAGTTATGGTCGAAAATAATGTTCCATTTTTTCCAGGAGCATATAAGGCAGTGAGCTTCAAAATTCGTGCCTCGTGTGTACTCCCTGGCCAACCAACATATATACTGGCGAACTTACAATTGCAATCCACTACTGCCTGCAGCACCGCTGAATAAAGTCCATTTCTATTGTAGTAGTCCTGGTAATACTGTCTGGGGGCAATCATGTGCACATGGGAAACCATGTATTGCACCACCACACTTTCGAAATCTCAACTTTACCTCGAACCCACTGGCAACATGGGCAAGATCTTCACTCTGTGGCCATTTTAGATAAACTGGATCCAAAATCTGCAACAAAGGACAAACTGCATTACAATTAACCTAAAAGCATAAGAGTGATACAAATCTCTAGGGCTCACCTGCAATTTCAATAAAGATAATTGACTGAGCAGCTCAGAAGTGTGAACTTATCAAATCTTCTGAATACTAAACCAGCACATGTATTTCCAGTGATTGGTCAAATGGAGCCACAAATAATGTAAATACATTCTGTCTTGAGAGTTGATTTTTTCTGGGTTTATATTTTTGCATCATTTTGTTTTTCCTTCGATATGACGCATGGATATTGGAATATTAAATGGAGAAGTTTTAGTTATAAGCTCAAAATGTATATGATCATCATATAAATATTAGTGATATGCTGCATATGTGGTCATTTTTCTTTCAAAATGAACCACACTTTTAATTATGTTTCCCCTTATTTATATTAATACAGGATGAAATCATTTTCTATTTGGTTCATCTTTATGTGGGGTGGAGGAACATGCGGACAAATCTGTTTATTGCTCTGCAAACTTCATTGTTCATGATACATGCTGCATTCTAAGATGTTCCGAAGAGATTTCTGGTATTCTATGCTAGTTGTGAGTCTCCGTATTGTAATTGCAACGCTAACTTCAACTGACAGGGATTAGAATTATTGTATGTGATTCTCAATAGTCTCCCTTATTACATTGCAAATTGTTTCAAAATTTGATTTACACATTGAAAAGGTTCTCCGCCTGTCTGCAGCATTCCAGGAGTGATTGATTACGTTTTACCAATGCAAAGATTCTCTCTCTCTCTCTCTCTCTCTCTCTCTCTCTCTCTCTCTCTCTCTCTCTCTCTCTCTCTCTCTCTCTCTCTCTCTCTCTCATTCTCTCTCTCTCTCTCTCTCTCTCTCTCTCTCTCTCTCTCTCTCTCTCTCTCTCTCTCTCTCTCTCTCTCTCTCTCTCTCTCCTGTTCCAGAGAAGCTGAAATTACCAGCCTCAACAAGCGCATCGTCTGTAACTTGTCCATGGCTTTATTTCTGCAAAATGCCTTCCCCTACGTTTCCTAATGAGTATACAGAGCTGTTGTATATGCCAAATGTGATCAGCCTTCACCTCAAATTTGTTTCTGTTGTTGGTTTTCTCCCTTCTTTGCTGCTTCAAATAATTTAGAATAGCACGTGGGTCCATAGCTGCCGTGTATCCAATCCTATGTCGTTCATCCCTGTGTATTTCATCACTATAGATAGGTACAGTCCTTTTAATCAATAGGTTCACAATTAGCACAGTACAAGCACATTTAGCTAGTGTGGAAGCTTCAGATTCCATGGACCCTACTGATTAACTGACATGGAGCAGTTTGGTCATGTCACTCTCGTGTAGTGTGATAGGGGTCATAGTCTGGATCCTGGCCTTCTCAGTTGGTTAGGCTCCAGCCGAAATTGCACAGCATTCATCTGCCTTCTCTCTCTAACTCGGGTGCAGAGGTACCGATCTTATATGCCTGTGGTAACCTTCTGACGTCCTGGTATTGGCTTGTCTACCACTGCTCCTCTGCTTCTTGAAATATGGCCCATAAAAGGCGTTTGTTGCAGCTTGGCTTATGTTGAAAGCTGGCCAACTTCAACTTGACTTCTTCCAGTTAATCACCTATTGCAATGGCATGGTCTGGAATAGACAACCTTGGCATAGTGTCAGGTCTTCATGTCAGGGCAGAGCTGTCATGTTCTATATCTACACCCTTTACTGGTTGTCATTTGTTATTTACTTATGTTTTAAAGAATGGTCAGGTTTAAAATGACATGTATTTTGGCCAGGAAATATCACTAGATTCAAGCACTTTTTCTCGACACCAAAGTGCACCGCCTCAAAAAGGAAGTAAAACTGGCTTCACTTCGGCACTTATGGTTATGCAAATATAGCCATGTAAGAAGTCATTTTATGCATTTCCTGTGGCACAACTATTTTGTGTGGTCTAGGAGATCTGATGTAAAGTGACCCAGCATACATCCAGGGCAAATTCATGCATATAAGTGCCATTTTTTGCCATTAAACACTCCTAAGTTCTACCCTCCACAATGTAAATAAAATGTGCGATACTGAGGTAATCATGCTAAATTAGTAAATTAAAGTATATGAATACAAGTTTCGTTTTCTAATGGGTATACATAAAATCCATGTTGCTCGGTCAGAAAGTCTTCACATTGTTTGTATGAGTTTGTATGCGAGTGTGCACATATGTGTGTACATTTGTGATAAGCGAGTAGGTCATTTTGCATTCTTACAACAATATTATGCAAACGTTACTCCGTTTCACAATTAATTACCTTTTTTTTCAGTACAACGTCACAGGTTACCAGTTGTGTATGCTGACTCTAGTTCTATGGAGAACCCTTTGAATTGCACAACATTTCCTTGTTCAAAGACCTTGAGCTTGGAAAGGAAACAATCGGAGAGGCTTTCCTGTCATGCGTTCAGATCCAGACCAGCATCTACGATTACATGGGATGGTGCTGAAACGGTCGCTGTCAATACTTCATGTGATGGTGAAGATGCATGTAGCGTGAGGAGTGAAGTCAATGTAACGATTCCTGAGCAAGTCGACTCTAAACAGGTCACGTGTCAAATTGTCATCCCCTCTGCGGCACCAGAATTGGAGAACACATATAATATTACTATAGTGCTGCATGAAGAAAAAGGTAATTGATGACTTTGATTGCATATGACATTGCATTTATTGTGAAATTAGATGAATCACTCATCAATTAATCTAGATTATATTCCATGTCCCCAAATTCAATGAATGCTACTTTTAAGGGCCAAGATACAGACAATATGTCTGTGAAGTTTCCATCTGGTATTCAAATACATGAAGAGAATAAGCATAAACTATCCCACCTTCACGGTACGATTGAGTAAACTTTCATTTCGCAGGATTGCCTTACCTCATGGCAGTGTGCAGCCCATATCACATTATCTCGTTTGAGCGAAAAACATGATGACCCAGTGGGCGAGGAAGGTCTTTGTATGTATGTTGCTCACAGAAATACAAATGCTAATTATGATGAAGATCTGCTCAGATATTAGCAGCAAAACGGTAGCTATCCCCTCATCTGAAAGAAGGGAGACTTTTTTTTACAACTGACGCAACGTGCATGGTGTAATAAATGCCAATTTCAGATACTTGGCAATTTGGTCTATATAACGCATGTCAAAACATGAAAATTTTTGTCAAAGCGATTTAAACGATATTCGGATGTGACAAGCACACAACCCTAGTATTGACTACATGGTTCCAAACAACACTGAAAATACCTACAAAACGCATCCATAGCAGTTTCAGCGGAACAATATACAAGATCTCACAAACCGTTCTTGATAGCTATGCAGAATTTTCACGTGCGCTGTTTCAGTGTTTGGCATTGGAAGAAAACGACAAAGGGTATGTGTATTCCCTATCATGCTTGCCTGCACATATCTTTTTGAAAAACTGACCTGCCTCTGAACATTCTAATTGGGTCTATTGCACCAGATCTGTCATACATTACATTATGTAGTTCTGTAGCTACTTTACTTTTACATTTGAGATGCTCTTGGACACACTGGAAGTACTATTTTCTCAATACTTTAGTGGCAAGCTTCATTTGATCCTGTTCATTGTGTGGTTATCCTGGATTTTACGATTTCTTTGCAATGTTACGCGAAAGTGATACAGTTACAGACTATAAAAGTCTTTAGTATATTTTATATTTAGATTTCACAGCCATGTGTGGGTGATAGGCCTCAGATTTTATTATGAGCTTGACTCTGTCAGATCTAGCAGACGTACAAATAATGCTCTTAGCTCTAATGTACCTTTGACTGTCGCCTTAGGAATTATACACTCCTGCCACTGCCTTTAGTGAATTAAACAAAATGTCCTAAGCATTGGAAGTGACTGCAAATGAATATTGATCTAGACCACACAAGCCATGATTACTTGCCACTGCAACGTTGCATTATAGATAACTAAGCCAGATGTTAACAGCCACCCCAATAGTGATATGAACAAGCAATACATGTATACATTCTCTAAAACTATTTATAAATACAGATACACTTATATATATATATATATATATATATATATATATATATATATATATATATATATATATATATATATAGAGAGAGAGAGAGAGAGAGAGAGAGAGAGAGAGAGAGAGAGAGAGAGAGAGAGAGAGAGAGAGAGAGAGAGAGAGTTTTATTTCCCGCCCACAAAGTGCGTGGGGGCACATGTTTACTGACCACTGTCGTGATTGGCTGGTTGTGCATCCCAACGGAGATAGTCCGTAATTGTGAAAATACTGTGTTTTCAGCATGCATTAGCTTCTGTTTACATAATGTTATCTAAGTCAGCATTGCTGCATTGCAGAATTACTTCATTGGTGGTCATATAGGTGCACTGTCTACCAGGCCAGGTGGGAACTTTATGGTGGGGAAGGACAATGATGTGACCCTGGCAAGAGCACAGTTCATACACCTGTATAAAGCTGACATCCAGATGTTGTTTCGTATTTTAATTATCACAAATTAACGAGCTTGGAATTATATGACAAAAATCCATCCATGTTTTTCTGACATTTTTATCTGTTAAATGCCGTTCACGCAATATTAAAATACCATTTTTTTTGACTGAAAAGGCTGATATGAAAAATAGAAGGATTTAAAACTGTGGTCTGTGGCCATATGGTAATGGTGATATGGTGATGGGCATAGTCTGTGTCTCCTTTCATTGGTCCGTCAGTTCCTCCGTCTGTCTGTGCTTTCAGAACAAATTTTGTCCAGGGTAAATCTTCTAAATTAAAAATGTTAGCCCTGTGAAATTTATAGGGTTGGTAGATCATAAGTGCTAAGTGCGCACGGAGACTGTTCTGTGTGCTTAATTGTTCACATTGATTTACCAAAGTTCATTTCGAAACCTCCGCATCACAAAGCAATTATTTCTGGGCCACATCTTGTAAACTATTAATGCCAGCTCTTTGAAGTTTTCAGAGTGGGTAGATCTTAGGTAGGAAGTATTCATAGGATTAAATATATTCGGCTGATTATTTTCTTTAACTGGAGATCAATTTATTATCCAACATTGTTAAGCGCCTCAAACAAACGTTGTTTAAATATTAGCCCTTTGAAATTTTGAAGTTGGTGGATCATAGGTAATATGTATGCGTCGGCACTGTTTTTTTTTTGTGCCTGATTGCTTACATTGATCTATGAATTAGCAAAATTTCATTAGGCAATCTCGAGATCCGAAAGTATTTGGACCGGGCTATATTTTTGAAAAACTATAAATGTTAGCCCTTTCAAATTTTCAGGGTTGGCAGATCTTAGGTAAGAAGTGTGGATAGGATTAAATCTATTAAGTAGATTACCTTTTTCATTACTCGATATAATAACAAAGATAAGTACGTTCTCTTTTCTTTTTATCCCTGCCTTCAAGGACGAGATTGTATAAGTACATAAACGTCCGCACTACGATATCAAATATGAAGAGCTTTGGGCAAAATGACGCTAGATGCGAATACAGCTTTGCTTATTGCAGGAACTTTGAAAATGATGAGTTAAAACGGCTCTTAGACTGATCATTTTGTGACAGATATGGGCTTCAACAGCAGTTTTAAGGCTCGTATATCATTTATTTGTTAATTTCTTTTCTGTTCCCGAAATATATTCGAGATTATGTGTGGCATGAGTGTGTCTACACAGCCGGCCTTTCAGTGCACGGACCAAGTGCACATCAACTTGTCATGCTCATGGATGTTTCGAATGATTGCCATGCAACTTTATATTACGCGTTGTTACAATATTAGTACTTTGAATCAAATACAAGTATTTTTATTTGCAGTCGGTGTATTTTGTCAAACTTATGAACAGATAGTTGGGATAATCTGTTTTATGCAGTTACGATTGTGGGCGATAACATGACACTTCAGAGGCCATAGTAACCCTGATATTTTACCTAAAGCTGAGAAAACTTACGAAAGTTTCAGAAACAACTGTTACAATACACCAATTCTGGAGTGTAAACATTGAACAACAACGCCATTTTGACAAACTAGTTTGAAAATGATTGACCCAGATGGTAACTGACACTTGAAAGGTACTGGCGAATTGTTGACATTGTGTTGACTGATATCTGATAAGACTTGGAAAAAGGAAGTTTTGCAGGCAAGATTTCTCACTAGATTTCCACATAAGTGCGGTTGGCCATTGGATATACCTGTCCAAACTGAAAGTAATCCCATGCAGTGGCAAAATGAATGTCAATTTCTTGCATCACTAGCATACAAAACCGTTGAAAATAATGAGAAACTCTGTAATCATGCATTTACATCAGTTTTGTTTAATGTGGGGACAGTTCTGCCAGTTAGTAGACTGAGGTGTGGGTGGGGGGCTAAAAGATGAAAAGTGGTTTGTCCAGGGAAACCCCTGTTCCCTTTTTTTCAAGTTAGGAACCTGTTTTTTCCAGGGGTCGGGGCTGCTGTGGTTGTGTGATCTCTGCCTTTATGTCCATATAACCACCAACAGATATTTTTCATGTGTACTTACCACCATGATTATTGTAGGCGGGTCAATGGCTAGCGTCAGCAGCTGCTAGTCAGTTTCATTTTTGATAAGTGATTACAATGGTTTTCGTCACACGCAGGTGGATATGTCGCCTTCTCTTAGCTCATACTACTATAGGCTTTCACCCACTAACAATTGATTTGTATGCAGGCACCTTTTCCCTATAACACGAAATGAGTATATATAATTCCAGTTAGAATTCAATATAATCTTACTCATGTACAGTATTTTTGGCTGACTGGTTTGGATCAGATATTAACCCATTGTAATTAAAGTATGGGTGTTATAACTGCAAAATCTTGTGTGAGTAATAATAATATGCATCTGTATTTGAAGGTAAACCAATGGGTTTTCTAGAGGAGCAGGGAGTTCTTGTAGAACTTTGTTTGGTGCTTACCCTTTTATCAAGGTATGCTGAATAGATATCCAGACATTTGACACATTTCTGAAGTCATGAAACAAGAATGAGCAAATATACACTGTGTATGCAGCTATTTTAGGCCAACCATAGCCTAAAAGGAAAACCAGTCACTGGTTGTTGTATTGCAACTGGTTATGTCATGCTATAAAATCTATTGCTGAATTGCTTTTAAAAAGACAATTAGTCATACCATAAGCCTTCTGATTGGCTGTGGTTTTGTTCTCAGCTTGGCTTTCATGTGCAAGTTGGCACCTTTACACAGACACTCCATGTGTTTCGAGGTACTTTGTTTCAATGCACCTTTGATGATCGTGGTTGGTTTTTAGTCAATTTTACTTGGTGCGCATAAACATTTTGCACGGTCATTCACTTGTGCTTAGTTGCATTTATCTTGGGCCACTGTTGTTTCTGGTGGCTTTGGCTGTGTTTTTGCTTTCAAATTCAGCACTTGCTGTTGCTGCACTGCTCATGTGGAAGGCATACAAAGATCAAGATGGAAAATTCCCCTACCTCCAACCAATTTGACATATGCACCATTTCAGAAAAAAACACGGCTGTTCTTGAAGGAATTCCTGCCTTGGCCCCTTACTTGTAAAACAAAAGTGTCCTGGTTTTTCTCCTACTGCTAGATTCCAGCATAAAGTGTTATCTTGTGTTCAGAATTTAATTAGTGCGGTGAGCTGTGGAAACAATACAAAAGCAAAGCATATTCAGTTGCAAAGTGCTCTCAAATATTTGACTACAAATTTCACTTTGCTGCAGTTGTTTAACCGCCTTGGTCACGGGGAGCCACACTTCTAACTTCAGAAATTTGACACAGCAATGTGCCTGCTTAACTCGGTTGCTCAACCTGATAATAATGTCCCATTACCCTAAAGATATCCAGCCACATGTACTTTTAACAGTGGCATGGGATAACATAGATGCGCTTGAGGAAACACTATAAGGTGAGGAACTTCTTGCAGGGTTAATGACTAAGTGTGTGAGCCTAAATGTATACAAACCCAAATAAGTCCTATTCCTCAGAATTGACAGAGAGGTTGAGCCAACAGATAAATACCTAAATTTGAGGGGAGCGTGTTGCTTCACCACTGAGGCAATATGTGCAGGTGTGCAATGACGATGTTGCCAAACCTTCACGTCTCAAACATTTACTTTGGCAGCTGACTAGTATCCACTGTATTTCTATCAAACAGTTTGGTGCATCGACTGGTTTAGATTCCAAGTAGAAAATGTTAAGTCAGTGACTTAAGATTCACCGGGATACCTACCCACAAAAGTTCCAGCGACATAGATTTCCAGTGTCCATAAAAATTTTAAAAAGTTCTTTGCATCTATGAACACTGCATATACCGAGTCTGGTAGGGTTTCCAGGAAGGAGAGGCTTGAGTCTAACCCCAATGCACAAATTCCATGACAGGCTGTTCATGACGACTTAATGACATTCATCCATATGAGCAAGAATATAAAGAAGTGGACGACAAATGGCAAAAAAAAAAAATGGTCCGAACAGCTGACCAGAACTTGTTTGCCTATATGATTAAAATGGCTAAGAAGAGACTTATTGAGATCAAAGAAATGTTGACACACCATGGGCCTCTACCTTGGTATTCCAAAACAGAAGAAGGTTTCTTCAGAAAAAAAAAAAAAAAAAAAAAACAGTTCTAACCAGAGACTTGAAGAAGGTTCCCTTCACTTAATCTTCTCCAGAACACTCAGCATGTATCATTGATTGTATGAGCCTGTTACAAAATGCTTGAGCAGATCTATCAACACTTGGTAGTGTAGTAAAATTGCTTTTGAAAGCTGCACTGAATTCAAGTACCACTGGCAAGCATGTAGATATTGTCTTTGATGATGGCAGAGTGAGGTTCATAAAGGTATTTGAAGAGTGCAAGCTTTTTCTTTTGTTTGAGAACATAGGGTGTTACATATGAGAATGTTTGCAACAGTGGCTAGTAGAGAGGAGTTAACTGAGCTCAAATGCACTCATGCATAAGCAGACACATGTGTCCTGCCTCATGCAACACATGCTACAAGAACAGGATATAAAGCTGTTCTTATCAATGCAGAAGACAGGGATGTTTATATAGCGAGTCTTGATTGTACCAGAAGAAACGCAGCATGTATGTACATTCAAAATAAATCAGAAGATCATGTACAGTACAAATATTTGGCAAATGTCATGTAGGTCTGTTAGTCACGACTGATCTACCACTGTTTTTGGGGGTCCGGGCATTTACACGCTATACAGTCAATGCATTTACACACACACACATATATATGTATACATGTATATATATATATATATATATATATATATATATATATATATATATATATATATATATATATATATATATATATATATATATATATATATATATATATATATATATATGTATATATATACATATATATATACATATATACATACATATATATACATATATAAATATATATATATATATATATATATATATAATATATATATATATATATATATATATATATATATATAGCTGAGTATGTGGTGAAAACTACAATTGCATTTGACATTTTCTGGAACAATTTCATGAAATTGTCAGCAAGTTTGTATATTAGAGACGGGTCCGTGCAAAATTTAGACAATGCTACATTTGAAGAACTGATTTACATGACAAAGTTACAAAGACAAAAATATAGCTACCAGTGGAATAGCATTGGTGTGCACAATGACTCAAACGAGTCATGAAAGCGAAAAACATATGAGCGACGAAATCTTCGACACAATGGTATAATCATCAAATTGTAAAATTTCACTGCAGGGATAGTTCCCAACATCTTGTTGAACTTTTTTAGGCTCTGTGTAAAGCAGGTGCATCAAGATCCCTCTTTAAAAATGTGGCAAATTCTACAAATGGCCGTTAGTGTCATTGATACCTCCAGTATTAAATATTACTTGAACTTTCGGTGCTTGTAAATGATAGAATAGGGATGTGTTGCAGTAGAAAAAAATCTGGATATATCAGGGACGACAGATGCAGCAGGGACACAAAGAGAAAACAAAACATGTTTCATTTTAAACAAAACCCTTTTATTTTGTATGATTAAAAATGACATTCCAATTTATAACATATCTGTGTTCATAAATGGCAGGCTATGCTGGCGAAGAGCAGGCATGGAAAAAGCAGGGATTAAAACTAAGATCAGGTTTAATGTGCAAGTTTTGACCATTGATCGAGGATAATTCCAGCGGTTAGCTAGCAGCTGTTCATGCAGATATCCAGTGTCATGAAAAGATTTGCAAGAGTGGAGGACAGTGCACAAGCATGGTTTTCTGGCAAAACATATCTAGCGCACGATTCCCGAGAAGAAGCCTAACATGTAAATTGTGGATGACGGACCCTCACACCACTAAAACTCAGCTGACTGATAAGTTATCATAGCTTATAAAAGAACTTGTATTTCTCCACATTTGAGAACTTTACAAAAGTGACATAAAATTGTAGCCTGCAGGTCAGTGAAATTAATTTAGGATGCAAGATATCATGGGCGGAATTGTAATAACTTCACTTCAAAAAATAGGCAATTTTGTATCTAATTTTAATCAAGCAGGGTGAATATGAATAATTTTGCAGATGTTCTGCTCTGTGGAAACAACTGGCTTGTCTATACGGCCAGCAAGACTCAAAATTACGGTATTTCTCATTAGCCAAAATGACAAAAGTTTATGAATTATGAAGTGTTTTCATGTCTTTAAGCAAAACTTCTGTGTTTGAACCAAGTGCAAACAATCACCAGCCAGTCACATATTTGACAAGCCTTTAGCCGGTGACAGGTGCTAATTAAATTTCAAGCGCTGGGCTACTACGTCTATTCAGTAGCCAGAAGATGTGAACTCCCAATAAGAGCATATTCAACTAAAACAAGGGGACCATGATGGCCTTGTGTTCAGCTGACTGGCAGCTGGAGCATCACAGCTGTATATGCACTGTAGCCAGACGTATGCCACGTTTCAACAACAACAAGATCGACGTCATGGTGTTGACATTTCTCAATCTATGAGTGAACAGTTACATTCACATAGGTGGCCCTGTGATCTTGAGAATGAACTCAAGATCACCCATGCATTGTGTAAGTCTGGCCTTTCCTTAGGAAAACCACCATGCATAACAACAAGGGTTCGGTTCAAATATTTCTCAAATTATAAAATGAACTATAAAATTTATGTGAGTGGCCCCTTTATGTCGAGAAAGGGTCAAGATCACTCAAAAACTGTATAAGGTTGGTCGTCATAAAAGACAAGCATATGCAATGTCAATGCCCTACCTGAGATAGTTACCAAGTAATGATATGAACAGTGAACTACACGTAACTTGCCCTGCGACCATGGAAATGAGGTCAAAGTCATTATTTGTTTTGGCCAATGCTTCATCCTCATATCCTGAAGTGTCCCTGGGCACTTTCAAAGCAATACGAAACCTTCATTTTTCACTGCGATCCTGCTCACTTGCTGTGTTGCCGGAACAACAGACTGATATTTCCACCATGATCAGGGCAGATTTGCATTTCATACTGCAAACATATTCATAAACAACACTTTTTCAACCAAAGGAGCGCCCATATTTGATCAATTTAGGCATCCTTTATGTTTAAAATATATGTAAATGCATTTTCTTCAAATTAATCTGTGTTCGTGTCGTTTAATTTATTGAGAAATTACTTTTGACCATACTAAATACATGGGTATACCCCTATGCAAGTGGCTCCCTTTTTTGTTCAATAGGTTTGAGAGTAGGACCGCATTTAAACATGAATACATCCTATTGGCCCAGTGTTTTGAGAGATAGAGATTTCTTCAGATATTCCCCCCAAAAAGAACAAAAATCTCATAAGAAATACCGAATTTACTGAACCATGATTGTTAGAACAAAATTGGTAAAATTCCTGCTATAACATCTTCCCACGAAGTTTTATGTGAATCTGGCCAACGGTTGTGGTGAGTAGGTAAAAACTGTGACTCAGCATAGCAATTCCCATTGACTTGGAACCCTCGTTGACTTACATGGTATGAAATAGGCATCTTTGAATTACTGACAAGTGTCAAAATTGAAAACCTCGAAAGAAATCAGGAATAATAAGCAACATCATCTATTGCACACTTTTTTAAACTTCTATAAGAGGAATTTTCACCAAGTGTCAGCATAAATTTATCAATAGTTTTAGAGTGGAAAGGGAAAATAATAAAGACCAAAAAAATCTTGAAAAAAAATCACAGAATCATCTATTGAACAAAAAAAGATTCTAGGGATCCCCAGAAGTGTCCATATGCATTTTAATAACAATTGGGCAAGGCTTTCAAGAGAAAATATTTTTTTGAGATTCCCCCCCCCCCCGGACTAACACAAAAATTCATAACAAAAATCCCAAAATCACAGGACCGTGCCCATTTAAACAAATTTGGTAGAGACTCACCCAAGGCACCCCCCCCCCCCCAAACAAGTCTGAAGTGAACCTGGCTGACAGTTTTGGAGATGAGGTCGAAAATGAGAATAGCCATCGCAGTACCCATTAACTTATATAGTACTCAACAGGAACGTACGCATTGACAGATAAGTACCCGAATTGAAAAATTCGTAAAAAAATCAATGATTCACAGCAATGCCACTTGGTAAACAATTTTGTTTGACTCTTCCACAAGGAACATTTCCAGCAAGTTTCAGCACAATTTGGAACAAGGTTTTAGAGAAAAGGGTTAAAAAATAGTAAAATCCCACTCACATTCATAAAAAATAAATAGGAAAAAATGCAGCACTACCTGTTGTACAAATAAAGGTCTTATGGTTTCCAGAAACAGTTTTGTTTGACTCTTCCACAAGGAACATTCCCAGCAAGTTTCAGCACAATCTGGAAAAATGGTTTTAGAGAAGTCAAAAATAGCAAAAACGCACTAACATTCATTAAAATAAATAGGAAAAAATTGCAGCACCACCTGTTTATTAAAAAAAAGGTCTTATGGTTTCTATATGCAATTTCAAAGCAAGTGTCGAAGTGATTTTGAAAAAAGTTTTTTTTATGATTTAACCCAAAATGAACCCCTCTCGTGTCGCCTGCACAGAGAATAGATGAGCAAAAGGTTTAGGCCTCCCATGGCTATAGGATTCCTGCAGATCTGAGACTTTTTCACCGTAAACATTTTTCTTTTATACAGAAACAATTTTTTCTTGCTGCAATTACATCGCATAAAACTTACTAAAATATGTATGTATGACATTTTGTTTTGATGCCGGCATTTTTGCCACAGCATTTTTTTTGTGATAAGAGTTTGAAGATATTTGTATGAAATGTTCGCTTCGTAATGTATGTGAAACATTGAAAAAAAAACACCTACCATTTTTTTGCGAAATAAATCTGCTCAATATATACCTTTGCTACAACAATATCCAACATTTATACTAACTTACATATATATACATTCAGTAACCTTCACAATGTGCAGTCACATCTAGGATATTGGCTTTGGAAATTAATTTTGGAAATCTTTGAAAAATCTTGTAAAAACGCTTTTTATTTTGCATGATATATATATATATATATATATATATATATATATATATATATATATATATATATATATATATATATATATATATATGTATATATATATATATATATCCTTGTTGCATATATAAAATCAATAAGAAATTGTCACAATAGCCATTTGTGGCCTCGATATAACATCTTTACTACAGTCCAGTCATATGTGCCATTCACCTTTATCATGCCGAAATAAAATTTCTTGGTTGTTGGTCGGAATATAAATTAGGAAATACTGGAAAAAAACAATATCTAACCGCTATGCGCCATTCCTACCGTACGTGCCATTCATATTTATAATATAACAATTAAGTAAGGATGTTAGTTTGGAACATTTATTTGGAAATGTTTGAAAAATATTATACAAACATTTTATAATTTACGCAAATATTATAATGATATTAAAAAACACAAGAAACCCTAAACAAATCAAAACAAAACAACAACACAAAAAAAAACAATAAAAAAACATGATTTGAAAACATGATATAACACTCATAGGAGCTTTTCAAAATGTTACGATAATATTATGTGCTCTTTGAGTAAAACCTGCTTTCTTTTTTCTTTCGACCTTCACAATATCCTCGTTTGCCTACAAATTACATTCTTGTTCAGAGACTTAATGGCCATATTATTAACATACCCATACAGTATGTCTGTGTCATCGTCGCCTCTTCACACTGTTGATTCCCTCATTATGTGTCTACAAATGCACTTTGAACTCTCTACATTGTCATGTATACCATTAAATTCTATGTGAAGGCATGGCGTGAAGAATATTTCCTGCTTGTTGTCCTGATCATATGTATTGTTCATTTGCCCGGTGGAACAGCCTCGAGTTGCACTGTGTGTGTGTGTGTGTGTGTGTGTGTGTGTGTGTGTGTGTGTGTGTGTGTGTCAATAGAAAGGGTAAATATGCACTTTGGTCAAGCAAATGGAATATATTAAAACAGTTGCAGAACAAACCCATACCCTTTAATTTTGAGGTAAAAGCATCTACAGTTACGCCCGGCTAAAAGTTAACAGCCAAACGCTTTTTTCGCGTTTTGCTGATGTTTGGCTTGTGTTTGGTAACGTTTAAAAACGTTTGGAATGTGTTTGGAAAGTGTTTGGAATGTGTTTGGAAAGCGTTTGGGAAAAATCTCAAACACTTTTACAAAACGTTCGAACACTTTCACAAAGCTACCGAAAACGTCTCCAAACGCGTTCAAACACTTTCCAAACGCGTTGAACAATTACCCGAACGATTTTAAACACTTTCACAAAAGCATTAAAACACTATGCATTTCAAACACTTCCATTTAAATGATGAAGCATCTCCAATCGTATTTTCAACAGGTCCAGCAATATATGATGTACCTACATGTAAATGTGCACTTACCCAGCATTATAGGTTGTATATATTTATATAAAACACGATCCAAATACGTTTACCCAAGTGTCTAATTCAACTAAAATTAATTAAAGACTTAATTCTTCATTGAAGATGTCATGAATACTTCATCTTTCAAAGCTGAAATTAGTTTACGTCCACTGAAGCAAATTGGTAGTGTCATGAACATATCAGAAGGTACCTTTTGTTGCGTTTTCCGCTGTATCACAGGCATAAACCAGTTGCAATTTGTCACGCAAACAAGAAATCAATGATATAGCCTACTATATATACACATGCATTGTAAGTGATACATGTACAAACTGTTAGATAGAACTGATTTTTTTGAAAAAGCATAATTTCAACTTTATTGTGAAATATACATAGTAGAGCTTTTTGGCTTATCCATAAATGAAGGCATGCACATGTTGTTGGGATTTTTATGTGCTAATAAGCTTTTAAGACACTTGTTAAAAATATTCCTGTCATTAGAATTGGATTACCAAGTGTACATGTACATGTATCACATACGTTTGGCGCAAAGTCTAAAGTGTTTGAAAACGTTCGGCTTTCACCAAACGCGTTCGGCAAAGTGTTTGAAAGCGTTTGGCAAAGTGTTTGTAAAGCGTTTGGAGAGTGTTTGCAAAGTGTTTGCTACGCGTTTGCAAAACTTTTGACCTTCACTGAAAGTGTTTGGGAAACGTTTGGGAAACGTTGGTGCGTTTGGCGTTTGTTAACTTGAACACGGGCGTAACTGTACACTCAAGGCATGTGAAGTTGTGAATTATTCGTGTGTGAGTGTGTGTACTGTCCAGAGCATATATGTTTAGTTCAATAATGAAAAACGGTGAGTCCTATGTTAATCTGAATTGTGCTCAAAATCCAACAACGTGACCCGTTTTAGCTATATTTCGGAAAATAAGTTGGAGATAGAAAGGCAATAATTACCAGATTGGAAACGAAAGACTCTAGTCTTACATTTCTATGTTGACCAAAGGTCTTTAATATTCGAAAGTTATCTCAAAATGTTAATGTGAAATACGGAAACCCTCTGTAGTATGTATGTATGTATGTATGTATGTATGTATGTATGTATGTATGTATGTATGCATGTATGTGCATATATATATATATATATATATATATATATATATATATATATATATATATATATATATATATATATATATATATATATAGGGGTGTTGGTATTTTAAATATTGCTAAGCAATAACAATGAAAGCAACATTAATAAAGTAGAGTTTCTTGTACTGTGCAGAAATATCTTCATTATAAAATCTCTTATTTTTCGTTTTTTTATAAAATTAATCTATGTTGTTGTTTTCAGAAGATGGACGGGGAGTCAGAGCTGGAGCAGGGGCCGGACTTTATGTTTTACTTGGACTATTTTGTACAATCATCATTATTATCCCAATAGTGTGCCTATATTACTGTAGAAAGTCGCGAATGGGATGGCTATTTTCCTGTTGTCCTTCAGATACAACCAAAACCAATGAAAACGGGACAGTGGATGATGTTCTCATGCCTTTGAAATCTGAGAAAAACAAATGCGAAGTCACATCACCAAAGTTTGGTAGATAATGCCCGTGCTGGTAAAGTGCAAAAAGGTCACTTACTGGACAAGGGGGCATTTTCCTGAAACTGGGGTAGGAAATTGCTTGGAAACAAATTAAATGGTCATTAGGTGGGGGGGTTTTTTTGTTTTTTTTTTTGTTTTTTTTTTTTGTTTTTTTTTCCGGAAACGGGGTGGGCTTGTTACGATGCCCACCTTCTGAATGTTAGCAGAACTCAACAAAGAATGTCAACAAAAAAACAATGGTTTTGGTTGCAATGTGGTACAATATACTAGGTTGTAGGTGCCTTTGCATGCAAGAGTGAAACTTCAAACAGAGTGAAATATTCCACTTTTAGAGATAAAATAATATTTTTTCTTTGTAACTTGAATGTGTTGAGGGGAGGGGGGGTAAAAGTTATTTTTTTAGGAGATGGTTGCAGCATTAATTGAAGCACCAGGTCTGTTCAATGATATGACATAAAACGTGTGTAGAGCATCAATGCTCTTACTGCAACATCTGGTTTTTTTTTTGTTTTTTTGTTGTTTTTTTTTTTTTTTTCGATTTTTAAAATCTGATCCATTGGCTTATATGAATGCCAAAGCTGTCTACGTTTGTGGTGAATTTATATCTATGTTCATCCTAGTTTTGGGGTTTTTTTTGTTTTTGTTTTTGTTTGTTTGTTTGTTTTTTTTTTTAACCTGAACCATTGGCTTATATGAATGCAAAAGGTGTCTACTTTTGTAATGAATTTATATTTATGTTCATCCTAGTTTTAATCCTGCAAAATTAATCACGAATGAAAGCCATGACAAATTTTATGAGGCCTCAGTTGCTTGTCATAGTTTATGCCTTTATCCATGGATGATCTAAGTCTCGGTAACTTATCAAATTTCTATGTCAACACTAGTGTAATGGTTTTGGAAAGAAAACGGTAATTAAAATTCACGTTTTTTGCATCTTGTAGCGGTTCACTATAGAAATTTACCTGTTATTTAAAATAAAAGGTAGAAACTACTACTTGTTGTAGTATATAACATTCTGGATAGGAATGTTTTGGTACAGACACACGAGGTGTATCTAACATATGTGAGTAGCCACAATTAACCACTTTTGTTCAATCAACTCACTGATCTGTCAGCTTTTTCAGCGTTTTAAGTGAGCAGTTTGCTGACATAAATAAAACTGATAGCACCGTACAAATCAATGTTAAATTGAATATAAGAAAACATTGTTACCATGAGGATTGTTTTCTCTGGTGAACGAAAATGTATAGCTCCGAAGTTACAGGGAGGATTTTTTTCAAATATCTGAATCATTTAAACCTGATAACCCTTTAATGTTAAATATTTCACAGAGTTGCCAGCAACTGCTTTAGTCAGTGTGTTCAGTGCGCTTTGTGTAAAGCTGTTGACCACTACCTATTAACCCTAGGGCCATACTCTCATTTAAAAGTTCCATTGAAAACACAAGGTAAAAAAAAGGTTTCAAAAAGTGACAAAATTTTACACAGCCAGCCATTGATAGCCTGTTATATAGGGAAAGTGTTTAAATCTGAAGCCTGAAGTAACTTTGAAACTGTTCCACAAAAGCATAATATTCACAGTTTAATTGGGCTGTTGTGTGTGGCAATTTACGCTAGTTGTAATAGAGCGTTATTTGATACATAAATGGAATTATCAACTAAAGTTTAGGGCGACATAATTTTTCATGAGTATATGCATATCTTAGTATTGAATACCCAGTTGTGATACATGATGAATGTGCAAAATGTTCTTGATGGGTGGTCGTTTGGTGTCTGTGTGTCCATCTGGGTAAGTTCTTCATCTACAAAAAACAGCTCAACGTGTGAGGGGGCGTCCTGCAAAGTATGGAAGACTGATGGTGCGTCGTGAATATCTTGTCCTATTGGAAAAGGAAAACTGGATTTCGTGTAAAATCACAAGTATTGCCACTAATTTGACCATTGAACGATTCCTCAATAATAATGTTGACTATATTATTTCATATACTATTTTATTATTGTTTCAGGTAATGGAAGCGAATATATCAATGCAATGAATTATGCATTCACGAAGAAATTAAACATTCAAAGATACCAGATCCCAATTTTGGAAAGCACGTATGCATAAAGTTTGCATATTCTGACCGCAGGGAGGGGGGTGGGGGTAGTCTTCAGGCAAGATTGAGCGATAAACGGGCATGATAACCCCACACCCTACTGGTATGTCAGGAATGAGGTAACAGTAACGTGCTCAAGCCAGTTTGCCATTTTCCATCATAGTGAGTGGACACCTTTGGAAAAAATTGGATATTCAAATTATTTGTTTCTTCACAAGTTTTAAAGATCAAACAGCGCAAAAACGGTCAAAAGTTTTGAATCAAAATTGTATGACTAGAAGCTGTAGGGGAACGTGAGCATGCCGCCCGAATCGTACACAAGGAAAAGAATGATAAACACTGATCGCGTCCAAAACAAGGAGGGTCTCACCACGCATGGTCAAGGCAAGCACAAGTGCCTCATGGCTTCAGAGACACAGTCAGAAATCCATATGAACGTGTAGGATCCGAGGGATGGAAATTTGATCTCTTCGTCCTACCCAGACGGGCAGAGGATAGTTTAGTTCAGGGTGAAGGGCCCATTAGAATAGTGAGAGAATTTAGTTAGGAACAAGATGCATCTCTACGTACATACTGGCAGCAAAATAGCGCCACAGGAAGCTTGGTCACGTGAGCATATGGGTAATTCATTGGGGGAGGTCTTCTTCAGCACTTCAATGGCGCAATTAGATGCTTTTAAGGCAACAGTATGTACACTGTGCACCCCAACTTACAAAAAAGGGAAATCGGAGCATGTAGACCTTCTTCTGCAATGTAGAGCTTTTATAACAGCTTAAGACGAAATAAAGGCAAAATGCTGCCCAGCATTACACTGGGAACATGCCGCATTTAACATTTCATCCTATGCCATGTTGCTTACCGAAGTTGGGAGAGCAAAGGAGAAGTGAAAACAAAACTGTAAAAATAGGAAAGTGGACAGGCGCCATGTTTGTTCACAAGCAAATAAATTTGGAGAACACACACAAGGCAATGTTTCAATTCGATAAAATACGCCACTATTGCTTGTCAAGCAGCAGCCAGCCACCATACAAGAGGAGTTTGAGTATGAGTATGAATTGACTTGGATTTGCACAATCGTTTGTAGTTAACTGATGGAGGATTATATTATTCTGTCCTTGTTAGTCCCCCGCCCACTTGGTGGGGGACTATAGGTTTGCACCTCGTCCGTCCGTCCTTCTGTCAGTCCGTCCGTCCGAAGCTTCTCCGGGCCATATTTCCAACACCATAACACCCACAGCTACCAAATTTAATGTGTTTGTACTTCCTACGATAGAGGTGTAACGTGTGCCAAAAGTAGGTCACTAGGTCAAATATCTGGGTCACAGAATACATATGTATGAAAAATCCTGTCCGGGCCATAACTTTTTTGTCCTTTTACTTAGAGTCATGAAATATTATACAAATGTGAAACTTAGTCTAAGAAAGTGTCATAAAGCAAAACTAGGTCACTAGGTTATATATTTCGGCCACCACGATATGTAAATATACAGAATTTTCAGGTTCTGACTGTAATTTTTTTAACTTTTGGACCTCTTTTTATGAAACTTTACATGATAATGTACCTTGACTCAAAAGGGTGTCATGAGGGGAAATTAGGTCACTAGATCAAATATATAGGTCACAGTATAAAATTCTGTGTAAAACCTTGTCAGCACCAAATTTCTTATACCATGATACCTACAGCTACTAAATTTGTTATGTGCTTACTTCTTGGGGTGCTGGAGTGTAGCATGGCAAAAGTAGGTCACAGGGTTCAAAATCTAGATCACAATGTGAAATCCATGTAAAAACTTGTCGGGGCCATAACATTTTTGTCCTTTTACTTAGATTAATGAAATTTTACACAAATGTGAAACTTAACATGGAAATGTGTCGTAAAGTAAAATTAGGTTACTAGGTCAAATATTTGGGTCACAGTAATACATAAATGTACAGTATTATCATGTCCTTACTGTAATTCGTAAAAAATTTTGATTTCTTGTTATAAAATTTTACTGATAATGTATTGTGACCTAAAAGTGTGTCACGACGCAAAACTAGGTCACTAGGTCAAATATCTAAGTCACAGTGTAAACTCCATGAAAAACCTTGTTTTTTGCAAAAGTAATAAAATTTGGATTTTGAGTGGTTGGGCCTATACATGTTGGAAACACTACAGTCTGTATTTAACGAAGAATAATTCAAAGGTTGAGGGGACCAGTTAAAAACCACCAGCTGCCTTATGTGGGTGACTGCCCGTCTCAAGTCAAGAGTGAAATTTGTTTTTCACATTGGTATTGGTAGATGAATGTTGATGCTTTGGTAACTCTGGAATCTCTTTGCTGTCATTGTTAAGTTTGATATTTATGAATATGGGTCATGTTTTTCTACATCTATAAGTGTATCATACTAGAGATGTCCGTCCATCCGGGAGCATATCTCTAACCCCCTTAGAGATAGAATAATCAAATCTGTACCAGAGTTTCATCATACCAAGGGCATGTGCGCTGCATATTTTTTATCGTTGAAAACAGGGCCTAAGAACATCCCCATTTTCGTGTGTCTGGCAGCAGATCTCAAAAACCCTTAGAGACAGAATAATGAGATTTACACCAGAGATGCATCATACCAAGGGCATGTGCGCCATATTGCTTTTGACCTTGAATTATTTGCAAGGTCACAGGGCCCAAGAACATATCAATTTTTGTGCATCCAGACATGTTGTATACATTGCATTGTATACCTTTCTTCTGAATATTGTGGCGGGGGACACAGATCCTTTGGATTACTGTGCACTTGTTCCGGATGGACTACAACAAAACACCCACAAGTGATTTCAATTAGGGGAGTGAAACAGCTGGTAAAGATACAGGGCTACCGCAGCCCTTTCGGGGGGGGGGAGGGCATACATAGAGTGCCAATTGGGTACGCTGAGCATTCAACGAAGGAATTTGTGACAGAGGTAACTGCACTGATCTCCATGAGTGTGCTATTTGTGGGTGAACAAACCAAGGGCAACACCGACGTTTCTTCTGTGACTGACCACATCCCCAACAATCATATATGTCAAAAAAGGCGAGAGTCCCATCAAAACGAACTGGCTCAATAGATTGCTCAGGCTTTATCCTAAGCCATGACCGAAAAACTTAAAGTGGGTTTTGCAGAAAGATTCCATTTATGATATGAGAGTTGCAGACAGGAATCTACTTGTTCAAATATAAAATCTATTGATAAAAATCTGCAAATCTCCAGGCAAAAAATCAGAAGGTAGTAAACTTAGGCAAAGTGGCAGGAAGTTTCAGCACTTTTCTGAAATGGGTCTTCAATAAATGTATACTCGTAGTGGAAGAGATGACAGTGTTGCGATGTAGACAGGTAGTATTTTTATGTCTAGAAACCGACACAGAGTTGCAGCAAGTAAGCATACCAAAGGAGAAGTGAAGTTTGAAAAGAGCACTAAAAAGAACCAGGTGACCATCTTAACTTCCTATGCATGGCAGTGCTGGGGGGGGGGGGGGGCTTTCTTCAGCTTCTGGTAGCTTTGACCCACACCAAATGTTCCTTTTGTTCTTTTTTGGGCAAATTTTGAAAAAAAAATCTCCTTATCTGAAACCGCTCACCAAATTGCTTTGATATCACACAGGAACATTCTCAGTGACTCTTAGTTCTTATTTTGTTCACCAGGTGGCGCTACATTTTTTTCTAATTTTTAGCTCAGCTGACTTGTCAGTCAGCTCAGCTTATCTTATGGTCCCCCGTCTGTTGTCCGTCAACAATATGGTAGAGCAATAACTCTGCGTTCTCTCATTTACCGCCATGTGGCGCTGTGGACAGCTTTCATCTGGGTATTCGATAGCGGGTCAACCGGAGTAGCGTCGCATACTATGATGCATTAACGCATGGTGCAAACTGAGCTTTTTTCTTCGCGAATGAAATAACCAAGTGTAACTCATAATCATGATAATGTTATCACTAATAAATACTTTTTGTAGAATGTAATGCAATCAAGGAATCAACGCAATACACATTGTTGTGGAGTTTGATTTCAATTTTAATTTAACTTTTAACACTACCTGCCGACCCCCCCCCCCACGCCCACCCACACACATACAGTTACACTGTAAAACTTGGGAATTCATCTACAATAACATATTCTGATGAGGTTGTCTACTTGTCTTTATTTTTGACACAATGACAACACACCCGGCAAATAAAATACAATCGACTTCTTAATCTTAAAACGCGATGAAGAATGTTGTTTTATTCTACTCGATCCTCCATTATCGCCCGCGATGAACTGGGTCACATTAAATCCTTGCAACAGGAGTCTTATGAAATCCTCACGCTGTTGAGTCCATATTATGTGCTATGTCGATATTTTGTTATATGTGATCATTGCATTATCTTAATAACTGTCGAAGAATATTCTTTATTATTGCATTTCTTTCGACCATTCACATAGTCGAGTACGTGGCACTACGCAGGAATATAACAAGCAGAATGCGGTTCCCGGTCACCGCGGTTCAAATGGATTTTTCCCTTTTTGAACACAAATTACGAACAAATGCATTCATGCACTCCTATAATACAATCTTATCTTTCGTGTGTGTAAAATTTATTAGCAGATATTACGTGAAAAGGAACATTTTTGGCACTTTGATTGCCGATACGTACAATGTTATCACAGTGTTTGCAAATCCGCCGACACCAATGTTTACCCGCAGGCGAGTACCCGGATGAAAGCGATGACTCGCGCCGTGCAGCGGAAGTTTCTGGAAACTTAAGAAACTGCTCTTCCCTATTCACATTTTCAACTTCTTCTCCAAAGCCGGCAGCCAGATCCGCTTCAAACTTGGTGAGGATGTGCCTTGGACTCGTGTCTACCAAGTTTGTAGAATGGTCACGGTCCAGTGATTATGGGGTTTTTCATGACTTTTTTTTTTGTCTCTTTTGGCAAATCTTAAAAAAATCTTTTTCTCTAAAACCGCTCACCCAATTGCTTTGATATCACAAAGGAACACTCCCAGGGACCCCTAGTTCTTAATTTGTTCACCAGGAGGTCCTGCAATTTTTTTTTCTATTTTTTTATGAATTTTTGTGTTTTGTGGCTATTTTTCGACTCCTTCTCCAGAACAGTCACTCAGATTAAGCTGAAACATGCTGGATATGTTCCTTGCAGAAGGGTCAAGCAAAGTTGTTCGCTATGTTGGAATGCTGTGGATTCCTGATTTTTAACGACTTTTTTAATTCGGCAACTTTTCGGTAAATGCACCTTTCCTATTGATAACCATGTAAGTCAAAGGGCATTTGGATGCTAATTAACATTTTCGACTTCTTCTCCAAAACCGTCATCAAGATTTACTTCAAACTTGGTTGGGATGTACCTTGGATGGGTGTCTACCAGGTATGTTCCAATGGTCATGTTCCAATAATTTTTGGATTTTTTATGATTTTTTTTCAAAAATCTTTACAAAAGTTTAAAGTTAGTACCCCGATGCTGCACTTGTCAATGTTTCTGGGGTCACAGTGCAACATATATGAATTTCACTCTTCACTATAATTTGAGAACTACTTAAACCTTGATGTTGCACATGTAAGTGTTACTCTACAAAGGTCAGACTCCTTTCACATCCGTGAGATCATATACTGAACCAAACAAATAACGCAACTTTTTCATTTGGGTTTATTTTCACATTGGAACTGTATTTAAAGTTCAGAAATATACGAACCGTTGTAAAATATCAGTCTAAAATAATGCACCAAGTAGTGTGACTTCAAGGTCGAGTAGCCTGACCTTGCCACGGGGTCATTGTCATGAATCAAGAGTGACTACAGCAGGCTATTTTACGCAAGTCTCTGACACCTGAAATTAAGGTTGCTAAGTCTTTGATTCTGGGACAGGAAAAGGCCACATTGAAATCAGCCCAAGCATAACTGTGTGCGAGGATATGAAGTTTGGTGGTTGTGCTGAATCAAGGACAACTGCAGGATTCAGTGTTACCCACATGACTAAAACATTCGCACCTTTACTGGTTAGGTGTAGCCCCTCACGGACAATAAAAGGGCAGCATGGGATTCATTTGGCACAGTATTCCAAGAACTATGGGTCGATTATCAACAGTAGATCGGGAGAAAGGAATTGACATGCTACAATCTGGTTTATCTGTAGCAGAGGTGGCAAGAAGACTGCAAGTCCACAAATCCACTATATCCAGACTTCCTACAAGATTCCAGGAGACTGGGGCCACAGCTGATAGACAGCGTCCTGGGAGACCAAGAGAAACCACACCTGCACAAGACAAACACATCCAGGTGTCACATCTGTGGAACAGAACTCGACCAGCCACTAGAACTGCACAACAGACACCTGGCAGAACCAATAACAGAATATCTGCCCAGACAGTCCGTAAAAGACAACAAGAACACCATCTACACGCCAGGCTTCCTTACAGGGGTCAAATTTTGACACAGACAAGAAGGCAAGCCTGACGACAATGGGCTACTGCCCATACTAGCTGGACCCATCAGCAGTGGAGAGATGTGCTATTCACCGATGAATCCCGCTTCACCCTGTATCATGCCGATGGTAGTACACGTGTTTGGTGACGAAGGGGAGAACGCTACTCAGATGCCTGTGTGCTGGAATCAAATATATTTGGAGGTGCATCAGTGATGGTGTGGGGTGGAATTTCATTCACATCCAAAACCCAGCTAATCTTCATTGAAGGCAATCTTAACGCTGCCCGTTACAGGGATGAGATCCTTCAGCCTGTTGCTGTCCCTTTCATTAGACACCACCAACTCCACTTGCTTCAACAGGACAATGCTCGGCCCCATGCCGCTAGACAGACGATGGATTTTCTGCTAGGAGAAGGAATTAACGTTTTGTCATGGCCAGCCTTCTCACCTGATATCAATCCCATTGACCATCTTTGGGACTACCTTGACCAGCGTGTTCGGAGACGGGATCCAGTGCGCGCCAACCGCCAGCAGCTTCGCCAGGCTCTTCAAGAAGAGTGGGGTCGTGTGCCCCGGCAGATGGTGCAGCAGATAGTGTCATCCATGCGCCGACGTTGCATAGCAGTTACAGATGCTGATGGTGGTCACACACAGTATTAGTGGACATGCCAATTTGTGAACTTTACAAATCAATGTTGCCCTGTTTATTGCCAGCTGGTCGTGCCCTCGTTGACAGTTTCAAGTTTTTGTATTTCACATGTTATGCCAAAAAGACTGCAGAATATGGATCTTATTTGTTTCTGTGATATGAAAGTAACAATAAATATTTAAGTTAAAAAGTTTAAGGGTTGCGTTATTTGTTTGGTTCAGTATATATGCTTCACCGTGTTGATAGATTAATATCATGATAGAATTTCAAATGCGGTGGAAGAATAGTTCATATAACTTGACACTCTCGACCTTGGTGGGGGGGTGGGGGAATTTGTGAATCTAGTGGGGGAACCGGGCATTAAGAAATTGCTCGCGTGGCAGAATTTGATTGTCCATGGGGGGGGGGGGGGGGGGGGCTTTTATAAAATGTAGTCTAGAACTTTAGCTAGGTATTTGGTTTATAATAATTATATGTTGACCCGTGGAGGGCTTCAACCCATGTAGGGCTTTATAATCTAAATTTCAGACAACCTTTCTCCTGCCTCCGTTGGGAAAGGTATGTCAGTTGCTCCTGCAACGTCACTTTGCAAGGGCTTGAGGAAAGTTATTTTTTCAGTACTTTTGATATATTATCTTAAGCACAGAATGTAGTTGCTGAATATAATATTTTATTTGATATGTCAAATCCCCTGATTAGCAATTTCAAGCCTTCATATACTCATCGTTTGCTAATGTTACTTATTTTATGAATATTTATTTTGTGAGCATAAGGTACTGCGTTTACTCATTGAAAAAAATTTACGGCTCACCACCAAGTTGCTTTCTCATGTGTTGTTTAACAAATTAGTTATGATGTAATAAATCTATCAAAATTGGAGAATCCAAATTTTAACATTAATTCAAGCTACCTACACGAAGGATGTAAGAATTGTAAGCAACTTTTTTTTCAGTGGCATCCTGTTATGAATTTATTATAAGTAAATGTGACTCTGAAAACATAATAGAAACATATTTGACATGAAGAATATTTCAACTAATTTTACAGAAATCATACTTTGTAAAAAGGGTATAACTGTTACTTCAAATCTGAAATAATTTATTTTGGGACTCATCTAGTGACAAAACTATTGTCCGTTATCTAAATATCCAAATTTAAGAAGATATTAGGATCAGGAATAGGTTCATCACTCTTCCAATGGATTTCTTGTTATAAACCCCTTGCAAGTCTAAGAACTTTTCAACATTTGAATAGGCGATGTCGTCAATATGAAGTAGATATAAACTTTGTACTTAAGCAAACAGTTCAGGAAACATCGCCTTTTTCATATATTTGAAAGCCACAACGACAGCAAAGACATTCTAGACTGGCCAAAGCATAAACTTCTATCTTGCAATCTGAAAAACAAATTTCATTCCTGACTTGAGAAGGAGAGTCACCCATAAATATTAAAGGGTGGTATTAATTATTCCTCTCAACCTTTGAAAAATTCCTCATTACCTACTCACAGAGTGTTTCCATCAATATAGGCCTAACCACTTAAGCCCAGATTGTATCACTTTTGCTGAAAACGTCAGAGACCTGAACGGCCAATCACTTGTTGGTTTTTTGTGAGTCAGTGGAGTTAATAGCAAAAGAAGAAAGTAGGCCTACATCGTTTTTGTAAAAAATTGTGAATCTTAAACACTATAAACACGCTCTGCCTCTTTTATAACTATGAATCGTTCTAAGTAGATTTAGCGTAAATTTGAATACAAGCCACATCAAATATAGATCAGAAAGTAAATATACCTCAGAAACTATTACCCATATTCAGATATTTTAACCGCACAGCTTGATGATCCAAAGGAATGATGGAAATCAATAGTCACTACCTTCTATTGTCACAGACAGAATTCAATCTGCCAAACATGGCAGTTTATAAATGGTTTGGTGATGTAGCATAGAAGCCATTCTAATAATTGAAATACTGCGTGTCTGTAAAATTGAGTTTTCTTATTTTCAACACCCTTCCTACCTGTTCATAACATCAAGGCCGAGGAGTCCCTAAAATTGCTCCTGTGCATTTTCAAAGCCATTTGCCGGGCAGTTTTGAAGAAGAAATTTATTGAAGACTTTTTTAACAAAATGAGAAAGTTACTGAAGCATGATAATTTAAATATACTTGGCACGGACCCACCCAAGGTATATCCCTACCAAGTTTGAAGTAGACCTGATAAGAGATGTGGGGAAGTCAACAAGTGCCAAGTATTGAAGAACCAAGGTCTGTAATTAATTTGAAGTTCATCATGCAAATTGGCTAAATTTGCTGATTATCGTTGCTGGTAGACATTTGTGATTTTAAAACCTGGATTTCACCTGAGACCAGCAATATTGATAATATCCCTGGTCTCAAGTTCCCGACGTGCGTATTTCAAACATGTATAGTCCTTGTAGCGATGGAATTAGAGCTTGTATCTCCAGGTTACAGACGTTTATCTAAAATAACTTGGCTTCATCCACATGCAGCCATGATCTCCACAGATCATTTGGTTGCTTATTTACTCATATGAAGAGTATGGAGCACGAGTATTCCAATAAGGCTCTTTTCATGACAAATCAATGAAAATATAATTTGAACTTTTGAGAATCATCTTTGTGCTCTGGATTATAAATGTGGGAGTCAGCAAAAGTTAAAAGATAATTAAATTGAATAAATAATGTACTGCTCATTCCTAGCGGTTATAAGTGCGAGTTGACTATGCTCAATATGATCTTACTGTACAGTTCGTTGTTCATTACAACATCAATTATAAACAAAGCTAAAATGCCTGGAGCCATTTTGACCTACAGAAGCTCATGGTACCTGAACTGAAAAAGGACATTCGAGGACGATAAACTCTGGATGTTTGTAATGTTATTCACCAACCTTTTTTATTTCCATTTATCCTCATGACCTATAAGCTTTTGCTTTCTGACTGCTATAGTTCATTCAATAGTCTTTTTCCTTTGAATACATTCGTGAAACCATGTACGTTAGGAATGCAATTCCCAAACTTGCAAATATTAATGCATTTTTTGCCTGAGACAGAAATCAAGTTTTGTCCTGGTTTAACACCTTTTGTCCAAATAACACTTGCACCATATTAAACCCCTTTACAACAATATCACCGATAGCACAAAGTCACAAAATCTGTTGCCAGAAGAGTTTGGTAAAGGCACACTCATATACTGAACCCCAATGAAAAGTATCCACTTGCCAATTTTGAAGTATTTTATTGTTTATACTTGAAACATTTCATACCTAGACGTGCTTAGAACTTAACAAAGCATTCACTTTTCTGGCGTAAAAATAATGTCACGCTCTACCGACATTAACGTCACTTACAGGCAAAAAATGTCATTAACTGCCCTAATTGAAAGTCACACAAATTTTTCTGTTCAATATGGGATGTGGCCACCTCGAGCATCAACACATGCTATACATCTGCGGCGCATACTGCTGACCAGGGTTTGAATTCTGTGTTGGGGAACATTATTCCATTCTTCCTGCAGAGCTTGGATCAGCTGGTTTCGGGTAGTAGGCCTAGGTGTCCTCCGTTGAATACCTTGGCCTAACTGATCCCACAAATGTTCAATAGGGCTCAGATCGGGTGAGAACGCTGGCCATTCCATGACATTGATGTTGTTCTCATTGAGAAAGTTCATTGTTAATCTTGCAGAGTGTGCACGTGCATTGTCCTGCTGAAAGATCGCCAGATCTTGATGCTGCTCCATAAATGGGACCATGTGCGGCTCCAGCACCTCATCAATGTACCGCCTAGCATTGAGGATCCCTTGAATGACCACTAGGGGTGTCCGGTAGCGGTTGCTGATGCCTGCCCACACCATGACAGAGGGTCCACCCCATCGATCTGCCTGACAGACACAGGCATCTGCATATCTCTCCCCAGTCCGGCGCCACACACGTTCTCTGCCATCTGCTCTGCTGACACAAAAACGGGACTCGTCAGTAAAAAGGACGGTATTCCACTGCTGGCGAGTCCACCTGGAGTGTGCTCTACACCACTGCAGTCGTCTCTCTCTTCTGGGTTGGGTCAGCAGGTTACCCCTGTAAGGTCTTCTGGCTGTTAGGCCACTGCTCCTCAGTCGTCTCTCCACAGTAGAACTACTGACAGGACGGTGATTCACCCCTTGAGTCTCACGGGCTGTTTGGGCTGCTGTACGGAAACGGTCTCGCAGGTGCATCAGCCGGATGTGACGGTCTTGGCCAGGTGTTGTCACTCTTTCTTGGCCAGGCCTAGGCCGATCATCTACGGATCCAGTTTCTTGTTGCCGTTCAATTAGTCGTTGGATGGTGCGCCGAGTACACCCCATTCTTTGTGCGATTTGAGTGATTGGGACTCCACCCTCTGCAAGCCCCAAAGCATGGTGTCTTTGACCTTGGCTCAGACGCGGCATGATCGCCTCAACACACCTGAGACCACTGGCTTTTTTCTTGGCTGAACATCCCTTTTTAAAGCCACTGAAAACATCAGGTCATTTTAGCCATCCAATAGGAGTGGTGGTCAGAAGCCATATTCGGTGCACAAAAGTCACATGCATTATGTAACAACCCAGCAAAAGTTAAAAAGTTGTCCTGAATGACCCTGATGTAGGCTCCAAACCATGCATATATGCACACACAGTACTTAGTAACTTACAAAATTAATGTGTTAATTTTTTTATGTGGATACTTTTCATTGGGGTTCAGTATATATAAGTGGCGGAGAGATTCTACACTTTCATCACAGAAACTGCATAAATCAGTATCCACAATATTTCATCGGTAGAGTTTATCTCCGGCATGTATTATTCTGTGCAAAAAAGGCATATTAAAAAGATCTTATCTCTGTGGATATGGTTGAGGAGGAAATTATCTTAAAGCTGGTTTTAAGATCATTTAAATTTAGTCCGCAATCTAGGTCCCTTTTCCATTTTTTTCAACCTGTAGAGAAAAGTCTTCAGTATGTAAATTATGAAAAAAATGGGACCACAAGTCTAGGTACTTTCCGAATATTCATGATAATGTCAATTTTCTTGTCCTTTTGTTTAAAACCGTTTTCCCTTGAAATCTGTATAACAGTTTTTCATTTATATGAAATGGCATCGATTATTCTATAGTAAGTAACAGAGCCCACTTGTAGGTCAAAATTCTGAATGAACTATGTATATGACAGGAATATATTATTTCTCTTTCATAGGTCTTTTACATAATAAATACTACTCTCGTACCACTGTCTATCGAATGGGTTTCCTATTTACTTTTATAATTGAATTGAACTAGATACTTTGTTTTATTTATCTCAATAATATTTTCTGGTTAATGAAAATTAAACATGCTCCAACTCATCAGACCTTCACATCAGAACTTATTTTTCACATAATAAATTATATCTTTAGCATTTTCTTTATTAAATTTACATTCTGATAAGAATCTGTCTTGACACCGAAGCTGAAAATGAAGTGTTTCCATCTCGCTTCAGTGTCTGATAACAGTCTTTTTTCCCAAGCACATTTGAGAGCAAAAACTTGTGAGCAGAGATGTGTCAATGCTAAACCACCTTGTTTCGTGCACGCAATGATGTAACTGCGTTTTCTCTTATCTGGGTTGCTGTTCACATATAGTTGCGAATCATACTTTCCAATTTTTTAAAATAATTTTTGGTGGTGGTTTTTTAGGACAGATTCCATGTATAAAAATTGTGATAGAGCTGATAATTTCATAATAAGCATGTACATGTACACACACACACACACACACACACACACATACACACAAACACACATACATATATATATATATATATATGAAGTGCTCTTTTATCAAAAGAATTGAAAATTATATTCCCCAATTTTAGTCTTTGACAATGTATAGTCAAATCTAATATCAGGTATCAACCTTCATTATCGTCAGTAATATTACGGATCCCATATTCGAAATTGTTTTAAGGACAGGTAAGACACCAAAAATAGATTACATTTTAGTCAATCCTAACTCAAACTGTATTTGCGTTAGAATAACATATCATATATGTGTGTAATTGTCATACTCTAACGAATTTATATGGCCCGTATTTGGGTGTCTGTGATGTTAATTGTTGAATAAACAATTGAACGTTGACCGCAAATCACCCACCCCATAAATGTCGATATAAGTCACTAATTATTTGTGATAAAATCATAATTACACTTGCATCTTAATCCTGATATATTGGCAACAAAAAACGATCCTACGATTTTTTATGTATGGTTTCGTGTTTCTGTTATCCATCCTCAAAGTTTGACGTTTCAATTTTCCCTTTAATTTTCAGGATGTTCATTTTCTTCATTTCATAGAAAAAGAACGAAGCAAAATTTAGAAAATCGCTGAATTGTTTTTGCAGTTCAGACATTACAATATCAAAAGCCGTTAACCGGATTTAAATTTCGCCCAGCCGTTTTCTTGGAATAACCATTCTTAGGTGGGGTTCTCGTCCTATTATCCTTTCTGAGAAAACAAGCTTCAAAGGCCTTTGATGTTGATCATTTGCCTCTGAAACAATACCATTTGCTCACGTTGAGCTGATATTTGTAGAAAACGTAGAAAACATCGTCCCTCAACATTTTTGGGAGGTTGTCAATCAATTTTTGGCCAATCACATGAATAAAAAGAGCCTTTGAAGTAAAGAAAGCATTATTCAGCGATCTGTCAAACGGCGACAGCGACAGTCTGGTTTCAAAGCGTGACGTCATGGAGGCGGCCCTTCGGGCCCCGTCACCACAAGCCTGGCAACGAAAGTTGTGTTGCCTTGCTTCGGTGGGCGGCCTACGGCCGCTCGTGGTCTGTGCACGGAGGGCGGATTTGGTCTTCCGCCCCCTACCTCTTCATCCTGTTTTTAGGGATAGCATTTCATTGTATTTACTCCTATCTGTAAACTTTATGTAGTTAGCTTGTTAGACTTGTCTGTACACTTTACTTAGTTAGCTTGTCAATATTTTGTAGTTATTTTGTCAATGAGTTTTATTTCTCTTTCCAATCTGAATTTTGTAACGTTATTTTGTGTGTTTTCTCTGTTGTTCATGTTTATGCTTATTTCGATGTGTTTATTTGCACTTTTATTTCTTCATCCCTGGGTTTCAATAAAATATTATCATGTACGTAGGTATTGTTGATTAAAGTGTCAGTTTCTTTCCCCGCCTGTCTTTGGTGTGCAGGACCACTGCGGTTACCCATCACGGCACGGCTTTTGAAGGGACATCGTCAGACGATTGCCACTCCTCTTGAACATTTAAAGTCTCCCTTCGTTAGAACACAAAACAAGCAAGATAACAATAAAGTAAACCACTAAGGCTATGATATGTTAGCATGTTTGCATCTTTTCCCTGCCCACAAACATACTTCCGGTATGTCGCCTTTTTTCGCGTTGCCGCCCTGATAACACTCTCCTTCTGCCATGGGCCGTTGCTACCTGCAGCCACGTGACAGGCTGTTAAGTATGATTGACGGGTGGCATTGTTCCGTTTGGCGGCTGAAAACCAAAATAATGACACATGGACGTTCAGATGTCCACATGCTTGTGTGGTTTTTGACGTTTTTCTCATATTTCTGCTGTAGTTAAAAGCTTGAAATTTTGACAACTAATAGAAAGGACATTCATCTTGTAAAAACCGTTAAATTCTCAAAATCGGCCATGCAAAGGTTTTTGGTGTCTTACCAGTCCTTAAACAGAGTACCTACACCTATGGCATCAGATTTGCCATAACAAAAACATATTGTAACCACATTCAGAATACCACTGTTATTCTATGCTTGGTGTAGAGTGGAATTCCTAAGGCATGAATATAGGAGTTTTCCTTTTTTAAACCATCTAAATAAATGCCTTCCTTCAACAAAATCCCCTCACATTGAAAGAAACAATACCTTTATTACATTGCATTCATCATGAAGACAAAAAAATTGCTAACTCTGCAAATAAATATAGTAAACCTTGGTATACCGCATCTGAACTGATTTTGAATATGTTGGTGAAATGTTAAAGAAACTTTTCCCAGCAATTCTTGTAGTTAGAGGGTCTGTGTGCAAACGTTGAGCCTGTTTGGGGACAAAGAAAGTACATAAATGGGCATTCAAAAAGAGTAAGGTCATGATTGAGCTTCGCAGACCTCAGGCCAAGACACTAGGGAGTGCTTCTATGTATCCAGATCCACACGCAGTCCACCGCATTTGCAAGCAAAACTAGTAAATAGTACAATCCGCCACCCCAATCAATCAAAAATAAAAATGAAATAAATAAAATAAAATAAAATAAAATAAATAAATACAGTAATGGCAATTGCCCAAGATCTAGTGGGAGCCCGGGAACACGGAAGAGTGCCCTTACAAATGGTGCAATAAAGTAGGAGCCTATGTATGTAGCGATGTCTACACGAAGTCAATTTAAATAGGCAGTTAGCAATGAACAGGTCCACAGACCAACAGAAACAAAAGGATAAGAAAATGTTTGTTGCTTCCCCTGTCTTAAATTCTGGACAAGCAAAGGGCATATAGACCACCCTGGTGAGGAATTGTGACTAAACCATAATGCCACCAGACAGTTTTGATGACTCCAAATATACAATAAATAAGAGGATTTTCCCCACTGTATTTCCCTCTGAAATAAATCATAAATGTGCTGTGCATCTTCACGTCAACAGGTTGCTGTATTTACATGTACCTGTTTACATGCGAAAAAGATTGTAAATGTAAATTTTCGGGGGGTACGAGCTGTGTGCAGGACAAAAATGCTGGTTTATATCCCACCAGCATGATGCTGAACGTCACCCTAGACAACGGTGACCTTTACATCCACATGCTAAATGATGACATGTCTTGATTATTAAAGGCAAAGTTTGGAAAAACCAGTCAACAAAGATATAAATATGTGAACATTTTTCCACTAAGGTAAATATCGATAATATGATAACAACAGAAAGGTTTATCTGTACCGTCAAAGTACTACTACCTATTCACAAATTATGAGAACCATACCTTCAGATTTATGATGGCAAAAAAAAAATAGTTTTTACTCATGCCGGTGTTTTCCCCAATGTCCAAAAGTGTCCGTTTTCTGCCAAGGTGAATAATTATGAATTAACTGTTTGTACTTTATTTGTAATGTGTGGAATTACTCCAGATCGTCGTTAAACATGAAATGATACAAGATTGAAGGGGTATAAAATATCAGCCATAATTGTTAGGTTTAACTATTTACTATATCATTAAGATAACATTTCGAGTCCTACTGATACATTTATAATATACTTTAGTTTTATCCAAAACCTTTGAAAGCAATTGCTTTAACTTTATTTATGAATATCTGTTTTACATTAGAAACAAACGACTTGCGTCAAAGTTGTAAAAAGTGGTACGTACTCTAGCACAGGGAATGAACCATGGCGCATGGGCACCATTAGCTGAACCAAGTGGTACATTACTTTCCATGGGAGAGTAGTCTAATTCACTATGTTAAATTCCAAACCATCATGTTTATCATATAATTTAAACGTTAATTTGCCCTTATTATTATTACTATCCATCATTGTCTCTAGAAATTAGCATTCCATGCCATTGACGGCAGTTTCTATTACTTCCAGGGTATATTTGTGAAATATATTCTCGAAAGTGTTTTTTATTGATGCGTAATATGTCATTACCATATCTTAATGTCACCTAAAAACATTTCTTATGAAATTTGTTACTTTTGGCAGCTTTTCCAGAAACCGATGTTGATATTAAATTTACAATAAACTGGGCAAAAGAAATGTGCAATTGGGACCCATTGGAATACAAACTTTCTGTCCAAAAATGGATTCTTTTGAATCTGAATGGAATAAATGTGTATGAAGGGGACCAGTTACTAGATGCAATTTGCTCTGAAGTTAAATAGATTTTCTGTACCATTCAACTGCACCAATTAGATCTTGCAATCAGATCAAATCCCAAGCCTGAAAATGCTTGTATATAACCACAATAATTAAACAAAAAGTTGGCATAACCAGTTTATGCCTTTATATATCAAGTCCACGAATTTTTTAGCAGAGCGAAATTTGGAAACTGCTATAAATGAGAACTTAGTATGAATCTCATGCAGTTTTGGCAGGTAGTGAGAGAGTGCCCATAGTCATAAATTCCAAGTCCAACAATGACAGCGAAGAGATCACAGAGTTACCGAAGAATCAACATTCATCTTCCAATACCAATGTAAAGAAACATATTTCACTCCTTACTTGAGACAGGCAGTCACCCATAAAAGGTTACTGGTGGTTTTAAACCGATCTTCTCAACCTTTGAAAAATTCTTCATTAACTTTAGACTATAGTGTTTTCAAAATGCATATGCTTACCCACTTCAAACCTAAATTTTATTACTTCTGCCAATAATAATAATAATAATAATAATAATAATAATAATAATAATAGTAATAATGATAAGTAGTAGTAGTAGAAGTAGTAGTAGTAGTAATAGTAGTAGTAGTAGTAGTAGTAGTAGTAGTAGTAGTAGCAGTAATAATAATAATAATAATAATAATAATAATAATAATAATAATAATAATAATAATAATAATAATAATAATAATAAACTGGTAGCCCTCGTACTTTTTGTTCTCCTGATTTGTCAGTCAGCTGAGTTTACTGCTAAAGAAGAAAGTAGGCCTACGTTTTTGTGATATTTATGAATCTGGAACAATATAAACACATTCTACCTCCATTATAACAATGAGTCGGAGAACACAGCCCAGAGCACAACATAACCAATAAAGTATTAATTAAGTAGTACAGACAAAAAACATGATTCACATTCATAAATTCCCAACCCAACAATGGCAGTGAACAGATTCCAGAGTTACCAAAGTATCAACATTCATCTTCGAATAGCAATGTGAAGAAACCAACTGGTTAAGAAAACAAATGCCCATGTCCATGCCATAGTTCTCCTAATAGTTCAAATCAGTATGGTCATATATTTACTGACGACGTGGCTATTGTACCAAATAATCAACTACGTTAATAAATTTGAAACGGTTCTCAATACTGTGAACAACCGAAAGCTGGTAGGGACAAGTAGAGATAATAATGGAAATTAGGATATACTGGGCAAGGAATAAAAATTTGATATTTTGGTCTTAGATGAATGGATCAGGGAAATAAGTTTGATTGTAACAAACGGAATAAGAACATTACAGATAACCAGCAAACAAACACCAGACCCTGTTTTGACAAATATCAAGGGTGTTCAGCGCATGAAAGAGATGCATGGTAAATATGTGTGTTTTTTTTTTTAATCGGCTGATTAAGCCTCCAATAATATTACTGTCATATGCAAATAGTTTTATTATAAGGTTCTCATTGATCAGTGAGGCCTGTTGCCTAAATCAAGTTTTCCCACATACGAAAAATTGAATACTTCATCGGATGTTATTTTGAACGAACTTCGACAATTTTTATCTTCAATCGGCCATGATTTTTTTGGAGCCGCGCCCCCTGGTGCCAAAGCTCTTTGCTGTGCAGAGTCGAGAAAAGGGCTCCTGTTTTCCAACTTTATACCTCATTCCAATTATGGCAGTGCTCATATCTTTTAGGGATCATGTTGCAGCATATCAGGCAGATTTCTGGTGTTGATAAGAAAAAAAAAGCATAGGATAGGGTACGAATTATCTACGCGTATGCAAGGGCTGACTAAACTTAATGTCTCGGCAAGGGAAAACCACAGATACATGATGATATAGACCCAATGTTCAGCGAGTTGAAATATCCTCCAACTGCATGAACAGAGTAAACTGTCCTCTCTTTTCATGGCTTATAGTGTCAATATAAAGAAAAAAGAAAAAAAAGTAGAGAAACCCAATTGGCATCAAATGCGTCAAGACACAGGCAGGCTACCTACAACTTTGATACCTAACCAAGGAAATTTCTTAACGTGGTCTTGATCTTCTAGTTGGAAAAGGGTTTTTTTTTTTTTTTTTTTTTTTTGTTTTTTTTTTTTTTTTTGTTTTTGTTTTTTTTTTTTTTGGTTTTTTTTTTTTGTGTGTGTGTGTTCATATCTGAAAATTTTGAACTAAACGTTTCATTGGTCAAATGGTGTTTTAGGTATAATGCAAAATTGAAAACGTGGTTGGTATAAATTTCTTCCATATTTGGTATCACACAAAAATAAATTAAAGCACACTGCATTAAATATTCTTTATTTTGTTAAAGCACAGAATATGCATCATCATAAATATTTTGTTTTGCAAACTCCTTTTGTGCTGAGAGAGCTGTGATGATCTAACAAAGCCAATCAACTGGGTGTCAGTGAACATTACTCAAAAGACTGCTCTATGAGCTTTAACCAGACCCGTAGTCCCTGTGTTTTACTCGCCATCGCCGTTCTCTTTTTTTTTTCCTTTTTTTTTCTTTCTTTTCGTCTTTTTTGAAAAATCAACACAAAATTCAGACATGAAAGCTAATCATGCTTTAAAAGCTGAAACACTGAAAGACCTTAATTTGAAATATACAACAGTACCAACAATTTAAGACCACTGCCATGGGACACCATCTGGCATTTGGGATTACATTTCTGTAGACTCAGCAGCCTATATTCCATGTCATTGTACCCATTATTTTGCCGCAACTGACCAATGTTGGCTGGCAAAACGGTGGTCTTAAACAGCAGGTACTAATATACAGGTAAATGTCAACAACGATTAGTTGATCAGTTGCAAACTCTAACGTGTGGAAATTAAGCCTAAGCATACTGCTGGCATTTTGACTGGTGGATAGCCCTGTGCATGTCAACATTGTATGCCCAGATCATGTTGATGTTCGACCTAAATTATTATCATTATTATCAGCTGTTTTCCCTCTGAAGAATTTACTTGCTAGAATTCTTATCAATGAAAGCCTTCATCCTACATTATGATCAGTGTAATATTACACCTTGATCCCACCCTTCTGTCCTATCTGAGAAATCATAGGCTAGCAATGTAGGGTCACAACATCACAAAATATGCATGAACATGCTTGTTCGCAGGATAGAATACTTGTTTTAGCAAAACATTCTGGACGGTTTGTCACTGTTTGATTCGATGTTTTTAATGCTAAAATATGCTATATATATTGTCTACCTTATGTCATGTTACACACACTGGCCATTAGTCATTTTGGAACTCCTTATTGCACATGGCTAGCTTTTAACACTATAGGCAAAGTTTGCAAAAAGGCATAGGGCGATGAGAGCGCAATGAAACTTGTTTTGAGAGACCACCACTAAGGTAGATATTCATAATCTGTATCCAGTGATCGACCTCTAATAATGTCGTCCTAAATGCTCCAGAAATTGGGCCATTAGCATCATTTCTGGTGTGGGCATGGGGGTATTGTGTGAAAACATAACTGATATACTCAGTACACAAAGGAGTGGACCTCATACCAAATGCATGCATGTCTATGGAGGCATTATATAAGAGTTACCACTGTAAAAAGTATCATTTATAATTGTATTAAAAATTAAAGACAAAACCTGAGATGGTATGCTGTAACGTCCATTTATTTACACATTACCTAAAAGATGAGAATTTTTTTCTGACATCAGTATTTCTTTTCATCGTTCAAAAGATGTAATATGATACGAATAATCATTAAACAAGTCAACAACAGGAATAGATGTGTCAGACAGGAAGTGCGTTTTCACACAGGTACCAAAATATTTTGCTTAAATGTAGCCTTTTTCACATCCCCTACAAAAATGAAGATTTTCTGCTGATACGATATTACTGTCATATATTTTACAAAAGTGAAAGTCCCGCATTTTTAACTGTTTTGTGCATCAGGGACATCTAATAGAATACAGTGTTAACAATATAGAGCTTTATGAAAGCGGAAGATTTAAAAAAAAAAAAAAAAAAACAAGAAAAAAAAAAAAACCAGAACACTTCATGCTTCAAACAATGAGAAGGCTAGTTACAGATCTATATAGTAATAATAAAATGATAAAATATCTAAATTATGGCACCGAAAATTGCAGGTGTGTTGGAATTCAAAATCCATGCTAAACTGAACCAATTCTCGTGGTATTGTGTGCCTATCCTATTTTATCTGTCTACTCACACAAGACAGTCAGACTTGGCCATGGAAAAAAAACGTATGGAATTTTCCTGTACAGATATATTCTGAGTGAGGTGTATTGTGGTATGAAACAGATTAATGAGGCTACCAGGTTAGGGTTGAATGTTGCTCTATAAAATGTACAGAAGTACTAAGAATTGCATGCATTAAGAAACTTACCAATATACTGAATACAGTTAATATTGGAATCTCTGAGCCATATATGGGTATAAAATCTGGTTGTGCAGGACGCCTGTGTCATCTGTATGAGCGAGAAGCCTGCTTTAATAAGGTACAGTGGTACTTGCTATTAAAACCCCGTAGTACCAGACAAAAGTAGTCGCATATGGCAGGTGGTCCTAAATTACAGGTAAATTAGCAATGAAATGAGAGTCAAATGTCTTATAAAGGGAGTCTATAAAACTATCACAGTCTCTCATAAGAGGTGTGTTTAGAGCAGGTGCCATTGTACAACAAGAGGACACACAGACTGCACTCAAAGCTACAGTATCAAAAATAAGAAAAAAAATACTGTCCCACAAGACTGAAAACCTGAGGTCTAAGATAAAATCAAGTCACGTTTTAATGATAATGGTGGTAGTCTTGGTGCACACATTCAACTTCGAAAATGCAAGTGTATTCTTCAACATTAATAATGTAAACAGCTACTTTCATGCATTTTCAAATAAAAAGTAAGCATCTAAATTTTGTATGAAAAATTTTATTTTCACAAATGTGGTAGAATGTGGATTTCTCAGCATGCCTATAAGTTGATTCTATCTTCATCGTGTGACTATATCACTGCAAAAAAAAATTAAATGATATATTAGTATCTTTGAGTATATAGTGGATGTGTGGTACTTTGCAAAATCTGTATTTAAGACATGTTTATTGAAATTATATTTGCAAGCAAATTTTCAGTAGATCTACCTACATGCAGATAAAATGCAAAATAAAGAAAAAGAGCAACACTCGCTTCATCTCATGACCTGTTCTAGTCCCCATCCAATAATTGAAGGAAACTTTAACTAGGGCTCACGCATCCTATATTTCAGATGTTCACTTGGCTGACTAGTTATCAGATGGATTTCTAATTTGAGAATTACATCGGGTTTTCCTGCCACAGGTACACGTTACATGTACTGAAATGTTTTTCTTCACTACAGGCAAAATAATGGCCTTGAAATATTTTATTATGGTTGTTATGTTGACGAAATATAATCATTGAGTGCTCTGCCCTCAAAAAAATTCAAACCCTGATGCCTGCCCATAAAAATCAAATGCTGCTCCTACATGACCATCAATATTTAGACAGACCCTATAATAATATTACTATTATACATATATATATATATATATATATATATATATATATTTATATATATATATATATATATATATATATATATATATATATATATATATATATATATGTGTGTGTGTGTATATATGCTTATGTACATACATATATATATATATATATATATATATATATATATATATATATATATTGTAAATTCAATATTATTCAAATGACAAATTCAGACCAACTTGAACTTAAGGAAAAAGTGGTAACCACCCAGAATAATTTCTATCAAAGCACGCATATTCACATTGATATATTTATATGATTTAATAGTTCATCAATGAGACTCTAATCAAGTTCCATATCTTAAAACTCAATACATGCAGGTTGAAGCTAATTCAGAACATGGTAAATGGTCATTGCTGGACTTTCCTATAAATTACATGTCAAACCTTAAAAATGAGGTCAACATATAAGTAAAACCACTGCACTCTTCAAGTTTAACTAAATATAGTACATGCTGGCTGCCAAGAGACTTTTTACAGCTGTAATTGTAAACATTTATGCATTACAAGATGTACATGTTGCTTGAGAAGATCTCAACGCAAGAAAATTCTGCATAAGTAATAGGTCAAGCTATTTTCCTTGCTTATGAGGCCATAAATAAAGCCAGTGATCTCTTCAGCCAATCAAGTAACATTATAAGTTCACTGCCTGCACACACTCTATCGCCTCAAGTATTTATAAACATTCAGACATAGCATGCGCATTGGAACCCACCCCTAATGCTACGCATACCCCCGTATTCCCCTGTCCCAAGAAATATCAGTAAGATTACATTAGATCCATAGAAAAATTAGCCTTCTAATGTAAACACAAATATCCATTTAAACAGTCTTAATAATTGATTTGTGTAAGGCCAGTTCAAGGGATACTAGGTGGATAGATTCATCAAAATATCAGTACTATATTTCGAAGGGTTAAAGCCCATTTTAGATGTATACTAGCTGCTAGTGCATGGCACTCAAAGCAGCAATGTTCAACTTGCACATACATTCAATTTATTTCTGCTATGTGGATTAAAAATAGAGCACCAGCTTCAACAGCAGCATTTGTGACAAATTGCCATGGGTTATATATAAAATGCTCCATCCTGTAAAGTTCCATGACTGAAGGTCAAGTAAGTTTGAAGACATAAACGTGGCATTAGTTTTTGAAATGAACGGCCGGATGGATGGGCGAACAAGTCGAAGCACCATAGCAAATCTACAGAAGTAAATTGGTTTACCTTAATTGCACGCTTTCTAAATGCATGCACAGATTGCCAGCAGGTGAGCCACATAAGTGATACAACGTAACCTGGCTAGGTTCCTCGTGCTGTGTAGCCTATACCCAATGTAGTCCTTTGTCAATGCCTGCTTATTTAGATAGGCCTACCTGACAAATAACATACATCAGATTCACCACCATCCGCTAATAAGCTGCAGGGTCCCAGTCTTTTTACAAACGGATGCAACTGCCTTTCAGGCCCTGATGTTCAGAAATTAGGCCTCAGCTTTTGCATATTATTATTATTATTATTATTATTATTATTATTATTATTATTATTATTATTATTATTATTATTATTATTATTATTATTATTATTATTATCATTATTATTATCATTATTATTATTATTATTATTATTATCATTATTATTATTATTATTATTATTATCATCATCATTATTATAATTATTATTATTATCATTATCCCTGTGTCAAAGGTAGAAAAAGGGTTTAAATTTTCACTGTGTCTGCAAAAAAAAAAAAATACAACTCTGCCTGAAACCAAAACCAAACCAAAAAACACATAACTTGATCACCTTATTATCCAGCATAAGGTCTGATGAGTCCAACCAATGATGAAAACGAGTTTCATTGCCTCAAAGCCTGTATTTGCGTGGAAGAGCTGTTGCGTTTAAATTTGGCAAACTGAGCGATATAAGGAGGTGAGATCTTGGTTGTACTTCGTGTGCATAGAAATTCTTAAACGGATCTAGCCCATTGTTGAAAATGAAAAATAACGATAAAAAAAGTGTTGGTTTTGGTTTTGGGCTCCACTGTCTTGTCAGGCAGCGGAGTTTATAGGATGGTCCTTTGTCCGTCTCTCGTTTGTCCATCCACAATTCCCATTTTCAACTTCTTGTCCAAAACCGTTTGCCAGATTTACTCCAAACTTGGTGGGAATGTACCTTGAGTAAGGGTCTATAAAGTTCTTAAAATGGTCATGCTCCAATGATTTCTGTATTTTAATCATTATTATTTTATTTTATTTATTTATTTTTGTTTTTTTTTTTTTGTTTTTTGTTTTTTTTTTGTTCCGTTCGGGGGGCAAATCTTTAAAAAATCTTCTCATAAACCACTTATCAAACTGCTTTTATATCACATAGGAACACTCCCAGGGACTCCTAGTTTTTAATTGGTTAACCAGGTGCGGCTGTATATTTAAGGTATTTTGTGTGTTTTGCTATTTACAAATTCTTCTCTAGAATCTTCACTTAAATAAAGCTGAAACTTGATCGATATTTCCTTGTGAAAAGGTCAAACAAAGTTGTTGGCAAATTTTTACTGCAGTGGATTCCTAATTTAAACAATTTTGTTTAATTCAGGAACTTATCGGCACATGTACCTTCCCTAATGATAGTACTATGTAAGTCAATGGGCATTCTCATGTAATTCCCATATTCGACTTCTTCTCCGATACTGTCATCCAGATTGAGTTAAATACCTTGGGTGGGTTTCTACCAGGTTGGTAAAAATTGTCATGCTCCAGTGATTTTGTTCTTCGATTTTCTTTTCTGTTTTTTTTTTTTTTTTCTGTTTTTTGGGGGGGGTGTTTTTGCTTTTTTTTTTTTTTTTTTTTTCATTTTTTGTTTTGTTTTGCTTTGTTTTGTTTTGTTTTGTTCCGATTATGTTTTGTTTGTTTGTTTTTTTTTGTTTTGTCTTGTTTTGTTTTCTTGCTTTTTTTTGGGGGGGGTATTTTTTTGGTTTTTTGTTTGTTTCTGTTTCAATTTTTTTGTTTTATTTTTTTTATTTTAGTTTTGTTTTTTTTTTTTTTCATGTTTTTATTTTCTTTGGGGGGGGGGGACTCGTCCAAGTGCTTTTGATATCATACAGATACACTCCTAGAGATTCCTAGATTTAAATTGTTCACCAGATGGCACTGCGTTTTTCTTTCAAGTATGTATGATTTTTAGTGTGGTTTTACTATTTTTGACTTCTCCAGAACGGTAACTCAGATTAAGCTGAATCTTGGTGGATATGTTCTTCTTGGAAGGGTAAAAAAAAGTTGTTTACTAGGTGGCACTGCTATTGATTTCTAATTTTTTAAACTTTTTTTTCAATTCGAGTATTTTTTTTATAAATGACCCTTTGTTATGGAAAACTGTGAAAGTCAGGAGGCATTCTAATGCTAACTCACATTTGGACTTTTTGGATGAAAGTCAATCAGATTGACTTCAAACTTTGTGGTAATGTACCTTGGACGAGTCTCTATCAAGTTTGTTTGAATGGTCACGCTCCAGTGATTTTTTTTTGTCTAAGTTTTTATGTTTTTTTTTTTTTTTTTCTGAAAATCTTTTAAAAATGTTCAAATAGGATCGTATTGCATCGGGATTTCTCTTATCGGTTATTACTTAAATAATTTTAGCCAGATTTGTGTCAAGCTTGGAAGGGATGTACACTTGATAAGTGTCTATTTACATTGCGCAGGTGGTCATGCTCTTGTGAGTATTCTTTTTGGCCTCAATGTATTTCCTACTAACCTGTCATTTAGGATGACCAAGTCATGTCATTTAAGAAGACAAAATCTGGTATTAAACCATGGAAAATTCCAGGGTCTTATCTCCATAATTTTGTTTGGAAGGTAACGAGCAACAGTCTTAAAAATAATTTTTACCATTTTTTTTTTTTTTTTTTACATTTATCAATATCATTAACACTAACACAGGTTTTCCAATCTGCCGTTTGAAGATGGCTTCTAAAAATATTAAAATAAACCCTTTTATGTTGGCATCTGTAGGGTTCGTATGCTTCTTCCTTTCTCTTCATAAACAAAAGTTTTCTAACCACAGCTACGTGATTAAAATAATATATTGGTAGCTGCACGCAAAGAGCTTAATACAACTTGGAATATTTCAAGTCATTTGATCCAGGCAGGTTGCTTTTAGTGTGAAAACCCCTGTAGGTTTTCTAGACATGTAACGTAAAAAAAGTTAGATTGGACATAAATAACAAGCTTGCGAACAGCATACATATCGGGGTCCAGGATGAAGCAATATTATATTTTATGTTCGAATAAACTGGGACTCAAACCTGCAACCTCGGGCACCAGTCTCCTAGCTGAAATGGTAAACGCACATAACCACTCGACCAAATCCCCATTCTTAAAAAGAATGGTTCAATGGAGGTAGTTATATGCCAGTGCCATATCACCACGGTTATGCAGTATAAATACTGAGTCGGCATTTATTACCAGGATCGGGGATTTAAATCCATCAGCATTAAGGAAATGTCGAAAATATATATTTAATGTTCAGAAAAAGCAAGACTCGAACCTGCAACCTTTGGCACGAGTCACCTGGTTGAAATGGAAAACGGACCTATCCACTCGACCAAATCCCCATTCTTAAAAAGAATGGTTCAAGGGAGGTAGTTATGTGCGAGTACCATATCAACACGGTTATGCAGTATAAGTACTGAGTTGGCATTTATTTTCAGGATCAGGGACCTAAATCCACCAGCAGTAAAGAAATGCCAAAAATATATATTTTATGTTTGAACGAGCGGGACTCGAACCTTCAACCTTTGGCACCTGTGGCCCAGCTGAATATGATGAATTCTTGTGTTGCGCACAAGATCTAGGCTGACTAGGAACTGATCTTAAAGGGAACCTGAGAAGTTTGGTGGTCGGTACACCACACTATAAAGAAAGGTACTATTTCGTTATCTTATTTGACACCATACAATTCTAGCAACTCCAGGTCTAGTCTTTAGGTAATATGCAATGAAGTAGAAACATATGGCCAACACCACTTCCAAGAGCACCAGGGCGATCACGTCGGAAAATACCATGAAAACTGAATATTTTTTACTTGCCTAGATTGAATCAATGGTATATCCAAAGGAACAAATCAGGTTTCGTTTTTACTGATTTCAATTTGGAGGTTTATTGACCAGACCAATACCATCTACAAAAATATTCCAAAAAGGAAGAATAAAATAATCGAAGGATTTCAGTATTTCAAGTGTCGACACGATGTTTCATCTGTGGATATGGATCGATTTAGGCAGGTGTCTTTTTTGATAACAGTTCCTGATCCATTCTGATTTTTTCTTGGTGGTCATTTCAGAAATTTCAGTGCCTGTGTATTATTATATTGCCTGGATTGTCTATGGACGCCAGAGAGATCTTTGCATGGGATTAACATGTTATATGACATAGACTATAGAATCATTATTCCTCAGATTGATAACCAGTGTTATATGACACAGACTATAGGATCATTATTCCTCAGATTGATAACCAGTGTTATATGACACAGACTATAGAATCATTATTCCTCAGATTGATAACCAGTGTTATATGACACAGACTATAGAATCATTATTCCTCAGATTGATAACCAGTGTTATATGACACAGACTATAGAATCATTACTCCTCAGATTGATAACCAGTGTTATATGACACAGACTATAGAATGATTACTCCTCATCAAAAGCTTTTATGAACAGAGTATTTCTTTTGCTACTAGTATTTCGACTTTGTCAGTACAAATCTGGAATCTGAATCTGGCCAGTTACTGGTTCTATCCACTATAGAAACTTGAAAACTGGACATCGTCGACTGGACGTGGTTATATGACACCAAATTCCTGCAATTTGTGAAACTGGTCAATCGTCAGGTATCTAGTTTATGCAGGAGGCCTTCCTCCAACAACAACACTGTAAAAAGTCTCAGAGTGGCAGAGGCAATGGTGGTGGTAGCTGCAGGCAATTCGATGGAAATTCAATTACAGCAGTGGCCAAGGCAGTGCAGGTCACAGAGGCTATGGAGGGAAGGGTAGCAGCAGGCCTGACTCTACAGCCAGCTGCCTGGCACACCTATTGGTGGTGCTCCTGTCATCCGCCACTTTTCACACTGATCACTTAATAGCCCCAGCAAGTGGGAACCAAATTGTCATGCTATGCAGCCAAATGGTGGTGGCACAGCACAGATCAGTACATTTCAAATTGTGGGTGTAAGCTACATTCTTACTTTTACGAAGTTAGGCCCACCCCTTGTCAAACCGTTCTTTTCCTTTTTTAAGGAGATAGGTTCACTAGAGAACCTATAGGAAGCAGTACAGCTTTTGGTGCAGGACGGGGCAGTAGAAGCAATCATACACCCTAAAACATCTGGTTTTGCAGTGGATTCTCTTTAATACCATAAAGAGTTAAGGGGGTGGAGACAAGTGAGAGATACTTCCAGGTTCAACACTTTTCCCCACAAAAAGATATTCAAAACTGAGACAGCAGATTTCATAGGAGCTATGATTTGTTCGGGTCGCTGAATGACCTTTTGAGCTTGAAAGACACGTATTTCACATTCTGATAGCTAAGCTACCAAGTAATACCTGTATTTCTTGGTCAACAAAGCCGTATATCAGGTTCACACCCTTCCCTCTTGCAAAGCTCTGGCTCCCCTCTTTTTCACCAGGATAATGAGTATTGTATTCGATTTTTATCACTAGGGCATGTGTATTTATATCTTGCTAGCTGTTTAGCTGATAAGCTCCTTTTCATGTGCAGGACATTGGTTAGATATGACACACATGCGCCCCTAATGCTACATTGTTCGGTACTCAGTCGTGTTGGAGGTGCATGTTGGAATTTCCTCCAAACCTGTCTCTAACCTTGATATCTATATCTTTATGAATTATCAGTCATTACATCATTTGTGACATTACACGTTAATTTTGATGAATATTGAGTCCCATTTGCATGAGCAAACTTATTGTTTTTGTTCCGGGAAGTGAAAAATGTGTTTGTGGTTTTCCTACCTCTGGCACTAGAGACTTACCGGACAGTTTGGCACAAGGGGATCCCATGTGTGGAGTACTCATACTAAAGGTTTGCCTACATTGTAACAAATATGGAAATCCCTATAAATTTAAAAACTGAGGACTCCAGGCGTGTATGAGTGAAAGCGTTTTTATTGTGCACCTAATTACAATGCAGTCTCTGAGCTAGAACTGTGATGCGGGTAATATTCTGTTTGCCAGATCTAAACAGTGTATGAGTTACTTTGACTTCGCTCCAAAGTTCACAAAGTAACTTTCATGGATGTTACTGCACACTTGATAACTTGAAAAACAATTTGAGTTAGTACTGGCTACTGAGTGATTACTTTCATTTTGACAGTCTTCAAGAAAAGTGACATTAACCTTGATTCTGTGCATCCAAGATAAGCCTAGTAGGGGACTGTCACAGTCTACTTCTCTATTAAATTAACCTTAGCTGACTTGTCAGGTGGGTGGTTTTATGCGATGGGTAATGATCCCTCTTCCTTCTGTCCATCTATCTGCCCATTTGTACGAAATTTATATTTTCGAATTCTTCAAAATTATAAGTCACATTCACTTCAAACTTTGGAACTGGTAATGCTTGATGAATTTTTGTGCATTTGCCGCATTTTTGACTTTCTCTGCAAACAACTTCATGGGGATGGTGCTAAACTGCAGTAAAAATGTGCATTGTGGAAGGGTCAAATAAATTTGTTCACCACGTGGTTATGCAGCAAATCCCTGTTTTGAAACTACTGGGTTTTTTTTTTTTTTTTGTTTTTTGTTTTTTTTTTTTTTTTTTCATTTGGGGTACTTGCTGGTGGCTGCATACTTTTTTTATTACAATAGAATTCAATGGGGAATGCAATGATAATTCACACTTTCGAAATCTCCTCCAAAACAGCCAGATTCACTTCAAACTAGCTCAGGATGTACCATGGGTGGGTCTCAAATTGTGATGAAATGGTAAGGACGCAATGAGTTTAGATTTTTGTGATTTGTTTCCCCAGTTTGTTTGTTTGTTTCCGTTGTTTGACATTTTTTTTTTAAAGTTGCATTTGTTGAATTGCTTTGTTTCCAATTTTTTGCATATTATTGTCCGTTAATCCCTTTGTCAACTTTTGCCGAATCCTGTAAAATATCAACAGAATGTGATGCAGCTTTTGGTCAAGTTTGCAAAAAGAGTAAGGATAAGGATTTTTGCGAATTTGTACCGTGTCAGAGTTTAATGTATCTGATAGACTATCTAAACCCAAACATCTGAATTAAGTGATCTGAAGAAATATGATCTGCTGATGCACATACCAATACGGTGAACTGTTTGTAGGGCAACCAAATGTGACGTGAATAGTTTCCTATCCCTTGCGATGAGACCTACACTAGGGTAAACAATTAACAAAAAAAATTAACATGGTCCAATAATGTAATTCAAACAAAGTATGCTTAACTTTCAGAGTAGACATACTGAATTGCTTATATAGGCAAATTAGACAACTTCGTTTTCAAAATTATTACAGAGAGAGGTGTCAGTCTGACATCAATTCTAAGGTTTGTGCTACATATGCAAAGGATTATATTAAAATAAAAGTTAAATTTGAACTTATATTAAATAGGTAAACTACAGAGCTTTGCCTAAAGTATCGAATATCTTTATATGTATCCAAATAGAAGTGTCAATTGCAAGTCCCAATTCACTGTTTGTGATGTGCTGGCATCCAGAGAAATGAAAATGAAGGTAGTAAAATTTTGATATTTTTCTTTAGCATGCTCAATATTTTATGCTTGCAGGCGATGCTGCGATTTTTTTTCTGATTTTCACAATTTTTTTGTGTTCTTGTCTTTGTGAGCTTCATCTCCAAAAGTGAGACCCAGATTATTTCAAAACTGGATGGGAATATAGCCTGTAGGAGGTTTAAACGATGTTGTCCACTAAGTGGTGATACTTTGCAGCCCTGGGTTTACGATTTTTTTTTTTTCAATCCGAGTACATGATTGCTGATGCATGCATTCTTATAGCTTTCAATGCATGTCAATAGGGATTGTAACAGTAATTCATACTTGTGACTTATTACCCGAAAGCAGCAGCCAGATTAATTTCAAGTATAGTGTAGATGTATCTACAAGCTACTTCAAAGAGCCTTGTTCCATTGGCTTTTAGCTAATTATCTTTTTCTTTTCTCTTTTTTTTTTTTTTTTTGTTTTGTTTTGTATTTTGTTTTTAAACAATCATAAAGTGTCCTGTCACTTTTTGCCTCAAATAGAGGACTTAGGCACTGTTCATGAGTCAGGAAAATGATATTTCAAAGAGTGATAATAGTTTTACAGCACAGTTACTTTGCTATTATTTTAAAGGTCACCGGATCACTTCAGCCTGTGTATCCCTCTGGTTAGTTTTGTTAGGTTTTTATTTTATATGTTTTGTTCTTTTTTGGATTTTCTGTAACACTTCTTCCATAAAACGTATTTCCAGTTGCTGGAAAGTTGCAAAGAAACACTCCTCGGTACCCCTGCTTGCGAAACTAAAAGCGTAAAAGCAACAATATGGCTGTCTTTACAAAAATGGGAGATGATTTTATTTTTAATACCACAAAACAACGATGTATCTTCACAAGAACACATAGAAGTGAAAGGTTCTCATTTATTACACTCGTACTAAAGAAGCGATTTAAGGGAAGTAGCACTCAACAGGTGAATGCCTGTTACATGTTAAAATCAGAGCCACTACCAATGAAAGACATTTCCTCAGAAACCAATTTTCGCAACATGATTCAAATTTTTAAAAATGACGTCAATCGCACGTGGATAGATATATCATATCAAAAGAAACTGGCAAATCAAGATAACTGTTTATTGTAGAAAACTGATTTAGACTTGGCATTACGACTCTTCGTTCTGTGACTTTTATGCCCCCTCCCCACTACAAAAAATTGAGAAATAGGACAACATCGCTGCACCAAAACAACATTCCGTAAAATCAAAATAAACTATCTAATCAATGTAACTGTCTATTTTAAGATACTGTTTTAGACTTAGCTTTTCAACTCTTCTTTCTGTGACTGTTATGCCCCTCCCCCCCCCCCACACACACACAAGAAAAAGAAACGTACACCATCGTCCTAGGCCAACTTCAGCATTCTGTAAAAAAAATCATAGAATCATTTTTATCCTTAAAAAATCGTTTTTGCAGAGGGGTCTATATTATCACCTCACATAGTTTGCAGATCTTCAGATTGAATATTCTGCGAACGTGCTGAAATGAACTTATCTATTTATACCCTACCCTATAAATCTAGACACCCATACAATTATTGGAAATGGAGAATTTAATCGGTCAAACTTTTAATTTAAGTAAGAAGGACTAGGTCAAGAGTCTGTGGCATGCCTCAAACCATCTTGTCATCATAAACAGAGCTACTCCGCCTTCACACGGTACGGTGATAGGCACATTGCTCTCGCACGTTGAAATGTGTCTAAGAAAAAGATCACAAAAATAAGGAAAAAGAAATCTGTGTGTTCTTTATTTTATCTCACATCTCTCTAAGTGTTTAATTCAAGGCCCTAAGTACATAATACCAGCCTCTTTCTTTCATGACCAAGGGTTTATCTTTGAGCTGTCTACAACCCGTCGACTTTTCATGCTACCATGCAGATCTTGGAGATAGCTGGTTTGTTTACCTTGAAGGGCAAAGGGTTGACTTTCGTGTCAGTGCTCCGAACATGTGTAAATGTGTAGTGGCACTCACTGGCGAGGCAGAGTAAGGCTTTAACTCATTTTTTTTTTCAGTTTCGACCAAAGTCGATATGCTCTTAATTTACATACAAACGCTACATTGATGTTCCATGTTAGCCAACCTGTCACTCAAATACACGTACGCCTTCAGTTATCATTTAAAATAGATACCATAAGCGTGGTCTAGGCATCAGTTTTCTTCAACATTCTATGGTCGCAATGAAAAAAGGGATTAACAATCCGCGCCGGTTTTCCACATGCAATTCATAAAATAAGGTCAGTTCTACGATGGGATACAATTTCCACCCTTTTATGTTGTAACTCACCATTGCAACTGAAATCTAGGAATCAGAGTCCTATGCCAACTTTTACAATCATAGTATCAATTCCTAGCCATCAAGACTTCAGACATACTCAGAGCTCCAAGAGGATTAGCATCCAGATGGTCAAGAAGCTTTTGCTGGAAGTGAGATGTGGTAATTTTTAATACCCGGCAGATCTTTGGACAACGCACATAGTGAATGTATTATTCGTAACACGATTGCACAGTAGTAATATTAATGTATAATTTGCCTCTGAATATACAATTGTACAAACATTTCTTTCATGTCAAACACACAAGTAAAAAAATGAACTAGTGTCACCATGTCTTGTAACTTACAGCAACGTTTTTGGTGTTTTGCCCATAATGGTCCGTTTATGCATTATTTCATAAAAACAAACAATAAAATAAAAACAAAGTGATGCACTGACGTACAATGTATATATATATATATATACTATCGAGTATATGATGGCTCATCTTTATGGCACGTGACTACCCCTGTGACATTTTTTTATTCACTTTAGAAACAAGACGTGTGTCATGGTCATACGTTTCTTTCTCCATAGGAAGCAACTGTTTTGAAATTGATGGTGTCTGGAGGCATGACACTGGAAGTCTAACATCAGACCACAATGTTCCCATCACCCACGTTCGTGTTGGAGACATTGGCACAGTTTCCAGAATACCAGAGCAAGTCATCTTCTTCATTGGTCCTCTGATATGCCACGATCTAATTGGTCAGTTTTAGTTACAAGGTTTTAGCTGTGTTAATAAAAAATGTAAACAATTAAAGAGTCTGGTGCTCTAAAGACCAAACAAGATATAACCTACGCCTTTATGCATGTGTATGAAATTATAGTAATAAGGCTCAGTGCCTGGTAATACCGAATAGTGACAAGATCTTTGTATGATACGCTGAGCCATTTAAGGTAGCGGAGGGGATTGAGCCGCGCGCAGCGGTCCCGCGACTTTGACGTTGCATAGATGAACTATGTTTCACATTTCACCCACAAAACCATACATTTTATTCATTGTTCAGACATGTAAATTTGTTAGAAAGAAGTTTCATATCGATACGATAATTTTCAAGGGTTTTATACACCCGTTTACAAGAGGGTATCAGATTTGACATTTTGTCAGCATTTCTTTAAAAATAATCGATGCAAAAGTGTATTACCTATGTAAAATTAAAGTATAGACCAATATGCAGGAACCGTATTTTTTGTTTACAAATAAAATACATAATAACAGAATTATCGAATTCTTTTATCATCATTTTAAACATCAACAGTTACTTCACTTTGTGAGCTACAAAAGTCTCGGAAGGGGACATCTGACGGGAAAACAAAAAAAAACGGTTCCCAGATAATATATTTATCTTTCAAAAGACGATTATTTGAAGCAGATCGATCAATTAGCTTTTTATTGACGCTGTCCACAAAATTGATTCATAAGCAGAAAATTTCATTCCGAGAAATCGGCGTTGAAAGATTTGAGGCCCTTTTTTCGCACATTGTAGGCCATAATGACAATACAGCTTTCCAAATTCGGCCCGTTTTGGTCTCAGTACTTCGAAGAAAGGTCAATCAACATCTTTGATGTATAGTTTACAACATACAATGATGTTTATTGGCTTAAAAAAGCAGTTATTTACCCGAATGACATCAAATGCAGCCACACTCGAAAGCTTGTCAGTCGGGTTTCCACGCGAATGGGACAGCTTCAAAGGGGGATTCGAAAGCGGTTTAGCCACGTGACCCGAAGGTGCCATCACCTTGACCCTAGCAACATTGTTTGCATATGGCGCCGCTTGAACAAACGGGTTGCAGTTTCACAGCTTGCTCTGCTCAGAAGGCTGCCCGGTAGGCAGAGGTTGCTCACTCACCTCTCATCACCTTGGATCAAAGAACAACTTGCCGGAGAGAGGTCTATGTCGTTCTGAATGTAGCTTATAAATGCTAGATAGGCGGTCAACATGGATGATCGTGACGTAACATTTAAGACAATAGTCCTGCTACTGATAAACAAACACTCCAGGATAAATTATACTTCAAAGAAGAAACAAAACACACACACACACAAAAACAAAAACAAAAAACAAAACAAAAAAAAAAAACAAAGCGAACGTTTTATATGTGTTGAGAATCCATTAGTTTCAACGTTGTATTGGTGATGAAACTGCACTGCTAGATTGAATAGCCTAATCCATTGATTTGCTGAAGTAGTCTTTCATCAGACCCTGACGGTTACATAGATCAATATAATGCACCAGACCACGCTCAGATGTAACGTGATGACGCTACACTTCGTGCGCAACGGTAAAAGTTCCTTTCTTGCCTTGCAGAAGGTGATGACGCTACACTTTGTGCGCAAGGGTAAAACTTTCTTGCCTGCCAAGACGGACTGGGTTTCCTTACCTGGCGACACGCACTTCAAGCGCAATTTAACAATTACGCAGAGCGAGTCTGTCTGGCAGTCAAGAAAGTTTCCAATTCCCACGAAATTGAGAAAGGGATGGGCATCGTGAGGGAGTGTGTTCTTCGTGGCCTTGGCTTGTGCGGTTTTTTTTGTGTTTTTTTTTTTTTTTTGTTTTGTTTTGTTTTGTTTTGTTTTTTTTTTTGTTGCCGGGAGCACAATAGAATACGCCAAGCCTATTTCATTGGTTCCTCAACATATTAGCGCCTTCCTTGTGATAAAGAATGCCATTCACATTGCCATGTTTTTCTCGCATATTGCCATTCGAAACCTTGCCATTCATGTAATATATTTTTTATTTTGTGGAGATAACTAGCCCACTGAAAGATAGTTGGCTCACCCTTGAACTGCAATAAACTGATCGAGACACAAAACCGAAACTTCCTGATGGGTGAGTGCGGGCGAGTGGTATCGGAACATGCCAAACAAAGACAAAATAATTTTATATGACCGATCAACCAGCTAAAGGCAGAGTGCAGAGTCGCTTTTCGCAGTCATTTAACAGTAATCTGATTATTTATGCCCCTGATGGTCAAACTTTTAAAGCTTTTTTTTCTGTCCCCTCGCTCAGTGTACTTCGAAACACCCCCGTGTGAAGTGGGCAAGTCCGTGCATGTGCAATGTGCCAGTCTTCCAGTTCCACAAAATGTGACAGCGCTACAGACGATACCAGTTTTAGTGGAGGCGTGTGCTTCATATAAATTTAATTCAAGGTTAACATTTAATGCTATTCACCGTTTCACATTCAGGTAAAGGCACATATAATTATTGAAGGCAGATATAATTATTTACGCTGAATCGAATCCCCGCTTTTACAGTTTGCGGCATATTTATAGCCAAGTGGTCCAGTGTTAGGATTCCTCGATCGTCATGTGTAATTTTTGCCAGTAAACATTAAAAGCAAATTGGTCTTGGATAGGGCAAGACTGTAGAAAAGGTTGTAAGCCTTTATAATGTATACAATGCCGTGATTCTGAGTAACGATTTACGCATAGGTTGAAATCGCCTTTATTGAAAACACACTGAGGCTCACGTCCATCGCCAGGTGCCGTTGTGACAATCGCCACCTTTTATCGTCCCTTATTTTTTATTTTTTATTTTTTTTATCACACTCTGAGAAGGAAAACATGAGCCCATCGATTTAATTATCTACATGGCCATTTGATCACCACAACAAACCAATTAATCAGTCCTAATCTTGTCAAGCAGTTTATACAAGAATTGGTAGCAGCGCACCTCAAAATGTCACAGTTGGTCGCTTGTCGTTGCTACGGTCGTGGATTGTGGAAAGCAGCCGACTGCTATCCAAACTTTGGCGGAGTAATTAGCATACATTTGTGAACAGACATGCTTATGCTGCAGCCAGCTAAAACATGGTCATGTTTTTTCCTTTTTTATTCACATAAATTTTGCTTTTTTAGTATTCATGTTTGGTGACAAGAAAGTTAAAGTGCCAAACTTTACGGAAATGGAAAAAACTCATTTTCTGTCGGGTCACGATTTTGCCGTTATAGCTCAATCCCCTCCGCTACCTTAAATGAAGAGATTATGTCACTTGAGTATATCCCGGACATCCCCTTGATCCAGATTGGTAAATCGAAATGAATAGTTCCATCTGTAACCTGAGAGCAAGGATGTGTTAGTTACTTTGCTCACGTTTTAGAGTATTGCACAATGTATCACGGAGTAGTTATATAACATTTTTGATTAGCCATACATTTACTTTGACAACTAAAAATATTTATACATCGTTAAATTACCGGTTTCGTCCAATCCCACATGCATTTTTCTTCCATTTTCAGAAAATTGTTGGCAGCCGTAAAATGTATCTAGGGGCTTTTATGCAAGAGAACCATCTGCAAGAGTCAGATATACATGTGAGCCTGGCTGGCTGTTGCAGGGTAATGATAATGTGTATTACAGTGGTTCCGTGTGGAGCAAATTACCAATCTGTTCCTCTTTTCCAACACCCGTGTCTACTTCACATCTTGCAACATTAGCTATTACCGTCTGCATGTTGGCAACTGCCATTTATGATGTGTACTCGAATGACGTATTCAATTCTTATCCTGGAGGGAAAGTAGTTTTGTGCCCTCATTGGTCGCAGATTTACCCAACGGGTATTTCAAAGACGAAGCGAGCTTGCCAATTCCGTTGACCACTACATTTTGCGATATGTACCCTGTGGTGGTTGGAATAGATTGTTCCACCGCACTGGACACGCCCTTATCTGACCCTTCTCCATGGGTATTGTTGACGTTCTCTTATCTGATTCTGTCTCTATGGGTATTGTGTACGTTCCCTTCTCTGAGTTGGTCTCTACGGGTATTGTGGCTGTGGCTGCATCTTTGCTCCCTACATTTGGTAACACGTTTCCCATAAATTTTGTCATTTCTGCCACATAAAAAGTTCATACCTAATCCGATACTTTCATTGTGAGCAGCAATCATTCAGCTGGCTCATTGTTTGCCTACCCATATGATATTTCCTGCAGCGGTAATATGGGAGTTGCCACCTCACCAAAATACACTTTTCATGGAATGCCCACTAATTTACCTAACACACCTGGTGCAAGTGACATTGATTTTTTTCCCGACATTATCTTATACATCTGCTCTATAAGCCGAATCGTTTTTACGAACGAATCAATGCGTATCGAAACAAATCCCACGCAGTCTACTCAGTGATACATTGCCCCAAAATCTAGTCCAAAACCAGATCCTACATTTTCAACTTAAAAAATATAAACATCAGTCTGCCACTCCTGATTTGAGTTCACAGAATGAGGAAACTGAGTTTCAAAACATGTTGTACCTGTTCACCTGTGCATCAGAGCATTCACAGTGCCTGCTTTGCTCAGTTACAGGAGTCGGTATGCAGCCTACCACGCCTTAACCAAAGATAATTGGTCAAAATAAAAAGGATAGTATATCCACCAAAAGAAGCAAAGCATGCCAAAGAAATCGGGTCCTTTTGAATATTTTTGTTATTAGAATGGCCCTGTACATTTCTAATTTTAGAAATACTAACATTTGTAAGGGACACAAAGCATGCAATTGATTACTTGCACATTAGTCCGCAAAATATTAGGAAAATTATTATATATTTCAGAAGACAAAACAAGATTTTTGATATGATACAAACCAAAAATACCACATATATTTTATTTACTTGTAATGAATACAGGCATATGAATTATACGTGACACTTCCTGTAGTATATACCCAAGACTTAGGCATCCGAGCCAACGGCTCACCACATTACATTCAATGAAATGAATATTGATTGCTTCAACATAGTGAAATTGTATATGTACGTGTTCCACATCTTGCATTGTGTATAGTAAACATATGTTTGTCTGCTTCAGACGTAAGGCTCGTGATACACTTACATCGATTTTGCTGACACCTGTTTTGCATGACAACTCGGTCTCGTGTGCTTCGGGGTATTTTGTATTCTTATTTGTTCTTCTTTTAACATTTTTAGATACATAGGCACAACAATTTTAAAATATATATTACATATGTCTAAAAAAAAGAGAAAAAAAAACTTGAAACAAACACTTCGCATGGATTGGCAGGTTAATTATCAAGTGCAATGGTTTCATAGTTGTTGCATTGGAAGACTATATTACAAATGGTTGTTCCAGTTCCAGCTTTTTCTCAGACAAAAACGACCCACAATACCGCCTGATGTAATAGACTGAGCTGCGTTACAAAATCTGTATTTGGGATAGTAAATCCAAATGTATAGAAGACGATACGGCTCAAAAGAACTGGAAGTACGATCATTATACAGAATAATTCCGAGGAACGCGTGTACACATACAAACTTTATTGCACATCACTGATATACATCAGTATGATACAAATATACCAAAATTATTACCTTTCTTGCTGTATTCACAAATAGTTGAAAAGTAAATACGTTCTTGACCACAAAGTAAGAAAGAACAACGACAAAAAAGAAAGAGACGGACAGAGAAAGAATGCAGGCAAGAAAAGAAGGCAGGAAATTGGGAGAAAAAAGGAAGAAAGAAAAAAAGAAGGAAAGGAAGAAAGAGAGAAAGAAAGAAAGAAAGAAAGAAGGAAGGAAGGAAGAAAAGAAACAAGGGAGGGAGAGAGGGATGGAGGGACGGAGGAAAAAAGAAAGAAAGAAAGAAAGAAAGAAAGAAAGAAAGAAAGAAAGAAACAAACAAACAAACAAACAAACAAACAAACAAACAAACAAAGAAAACCATTCCGCAGGTTTAGTGTTATCCTTGAGAGCAAAACATGCTTTTCTACAGTTAGCCACCAACCCAGTATATGCAAATATCCACTGTGACCTGTCATGAGAAACACAAATTGTTGATTGTGTATGCCTGTAATTAAACTATCTCGTTGTAGGTCACTAGAAGGTTGGTTTTTCTATGAATTTTATTCATCACAAATGAGCATGAAATCAGATTCATCTTCTATCTCTAACCCATAACAATGACAACATAACCTATATTCCACTGGTCTATTTTTGAATCATCTAATCTCACGTTTGAGATCATGGATGCTTATTCCTACTTTGGTAAAGATTCTACGCCCATGTTAACGGTAGTTCGAATTGAAACATTATTCTTTTCCAAATTTTTTTTTTTTTCATTTACAGTATGTCATTAATTTGTTGGAACTTTAATTGACACCACATATAAAGCCTAACTATCGTCTCTCATATGAAGTACATGAATTGTCTTTGAATTTCTGAATACATAGAAATATGTTGTTACCACCCATATATTTAAATATCTAGGCTTGTTAGACTTCATGAACACATTCTTCTGAAGTTGTGTCCAGCATGATATTTTTTTTCCTCAGGCAATATGAAATCAGACTATTTGGGTTACGTGTGTTGAAGATTAATCCAATATTTTACCCTGTGACAGAGCACCGATAAGAATTTGATACCTGCCCAGTTCTCTTTTTGCCACAGGGGTTGAGGCCTTGTGGTGGCATCCCAAGATAAATCTACAATGTTCACTGTGCTCTACAGTTGATTTTCACCTTTACTCTTGAAACTATCATAACTTAGGCACTGCAGTAAATATGTTTCTTAGATCATATGCATTCTTCTGTTGGTCATGTTGTTGGCTGTGTATTGATCATATCCAATTATTTTGAGCATTGTGTTGGTCCTGAGCTCATAGTTTGCAGCCAGTTTTGCTGTTTCCTTAGGCCGAAATGGCTGCCGTCTCCGTGGTATGTGCCTGTGTTCTGGGTAAGGAAGTTTCTCTGATGTGCCATCTCCGTTTTCGATAAGGTAGGTAACCACCTGTCAGGCAGAGTCACCTTTTGATTGTATGTTCTAGTTTGCCGTTCTGAAACATGCTTTCCACTTGTCAGCGGTTTAGGTATAATAATTTGTCTGTGGCTTCTTTTTGTGCGTGATTTCGATAACCTGACAAAAGTTCTCTCTCTACACTTTTGCAGATTTATCTGATTGGTTATTTGATCCAATCCTGAATAATAATTCATTGAATATTTAGGTCTGCTTTGCTTCCAGGATGAAATCTCTAGCACCAGGGATTGGTTTGCTTGATATTGTCCTCACCTGTATGTCTTTATTCTTATATATCCTCTTCGGACTGATGCGTTAGATGTATGAAGACCCAACAAGTAGAACGTTGGCATTTACTTTTAAAAGCTTGGCCATCATTAGGCTTATGAGTGCAGTATTCCAGGTGAAAGCAGATGCTAGTGCAGCAGGCTTGCTGGGATCCACTCGAGATTTGAAGAAGGTCTGGTTCCATCTTTGCCTGTAGCTGGGCTCACTGGTCTATCTTGACTGGTAATCGCTGCACAGACAGTGTCACTGTTGTAAGCTTGGATGTCTGTGACAGAGGCAGTATTTGTCAATGGTCAAGATCGTGAAATTTATAATAGTTCTTTTTCCTCCTTGCTGGGTTTTAGAAGGTCTAACTGCGTTTTGCACTCCTCAAGTTTCTCCTCTTAAGTCCTGATTGCCTCCATTTTTGTGCTGCTGCACACCTAGAGCACATATGTCTGATCCTATCATCTTTGTGTGTGCCCTGGAAGTGTATCTCTGCATATTAGCCATTCTCAGTTTGTTCTGTAAGTCAGGTATTCTACTTAATAGATGAAAAGTCTCCCTTAGGCTTCTCATTGCCATTTTTCGCTTCAGTTCCTGTATCATATGTTCCTGCATTGTAACGATGCCTGCAGACACTTTTATCTGCTAGTTCATAGCGCCATCTGCCATCAGTTTTTCCTGCTCAGCAATAAGTGCATTGAGTCTTGATCAAGTAATGCTTTTACAATTTTCGCGTCTAACACTCTGGAAATAGTATAATGTACGTGCCAGGATACATATGTTAATTTGTTACATAGAGTTCTTCTCTGAATTGGTTATTGCAGTTCGAGTTTATACTAGATCTGTTCCCTTCTCTCTATGCTGGGTTAGGTACAACGCGGCAATCTCGCGCAACTGTATCACATGTATCCAATGAAATATCTCTATTGAATCTCCGTTTAAATAGCTCAATTTCGTTGTCAGTTTCGTACGTGTGACAAATACTGACAACAAATGTTAGGGATGGGTCATTTTTAATTTTTGGAGCTGTTGTTTTGTCAGCCTTTCACACTTTGAATGGACCCATCGAGAGTAGGAGATGCGTGCAATTGCTTTGGTTCCTCTGTTTCCAGGGAGCTATGAGTACGTGGAAATGGTAAAATGTTTCACTAGGCATGTCTGGAGTCTATATTTCAGGAAAAGTGAGTAGAATGGATAGATAATCAATCCTCCAAACCTGGATCTCAGCCGTTGCATTGGCCGGTATGGGCGCTGCCATGTTGAATTGCAAAACACGTGGCGTGTACTCTGGAAAAACTCCAAATTCCCAGTGAAATTTAGATAAGAGGTGTTAATAACTTGCACCCACGTGACCAGGTGAAATCTATGTACAGTTTCAGTCACAGTTATAATGGTATTATGGTACTGAATAATATTTCATTCTCAAAAAAACAGTAGCCCATGGCGTACATGATTTGACCACATCCAATCAGGAATTTGTACATCACTCAGGGATGTACACAAAGTGTCATTGGTACTGACACACACTGACATATTAGCCTTGAGTACACATACATTTACACTAGGGGAGGAGCTTAGATGCTCCCGATGGCACAATGTTTTTCCCATACCCCTGTGTTAAATATGCTATGAGTGTATGGCTGGCTGAGCGGTATGATGCTCGCCTTTCACTTCTGCGACCTGTTTTCGATTTTTCGTCCTGGGCAGCATGTGGAAGAAGTTACCGCTTTAACCGTGCACCGTGGCTTTCTCCGAGTTATTCGGTTTCCTCCACCACAGACAAGGTAGGAAGTATATGCCAACATCCGTGCCATGGAGAGTGACTCGATAAGTCAATGCTTGACTTCTTTCACAATCCATGTAAAGTACATGTGTCTATAATTTATATGTATATACATGTTTGTGCATATAGGTTAATTCCAACCAATATTTTGCTGATCCTCATCAAATTCTGTAATCAAGGTAGACATGAGAAGTTGGTAACTTTCGAGAAATTTATCCTTCGGTTGTGGTATCCGAAAATCGCAATAAAAAATTGAATGCGAACTGAAAATATGGTTGAGCTGTTGGTGTAGAGTTCGCATAGCTAACAGAGAGTTGGCCAGTCAGAGAAGATGGCTGGTGATAACTGTAAAATACATACAGTGCCATCTAATGAGGGTGACATTATTGCCTTCGCAATGCAGCGCCTCATTGTGTCCTCGTTCATGGCTGCTTTCCTATAGGCAATGAATCTGATTGACCATGGATGATAAAATTCCTGTTGATAACTGAAACTGAAGCCACTCCTTCCGGCAAAACCATCTGTTTGCCCTATGAACTGTACACCTGTGGCGATCATATTCCATTTTCACTGCGATTTGTGGACAAAATCACCTGACCAAAGGACTTCCCCCAAGCGCATAGGCAAAACAGATTGGAGACATATGGTCAGTCAAATACTTGCAATTTACATGTTAATATGACTAATTGGGTGGTCTACTGCGGGCAAAACGATATATCTTGCCACCACATATTGCACGAACTAATATGCAAGCATATTCATTTCAGGCCTGCTGCGCCATGTAAAACCTAGTTCTGTCAACACGATCATCTGACAATGCACCAGAATATATATATATATATATATATATATATATATATATATATATATATATATATATATATATATATATATATATATATATATATATATATGTATATATATATATATATATATATATATATATACATATATATATATATAATTCCAAATGGTCTGTTGTAGATTCATGCACTGAGCTTATTGTAGCACATTGACATTTTGTCTTGAATAGGTGTCAGGATATGTTGATACTTAAAGAAAACCACATATCTTCTAAAATAGCTATACGTACATGATAAAATGGCAACAGGGTTAACGGATATAGAAACTCCTAAGCATTACACACTGTGAAAGTGGACTTGTGCAGTTCAGAAGGCAATACGCATCGTGAACGTTCAGGTTAGTTTCGTATTTTCTTGGATAGACGTTGTATGATTAGTTTGTGTACCAGAACTGTGGACCTATTTACGAACTAAAGACACCGCTCCGCACTTGACTTGCGAATATTTTCGCACTAACTTGTTATGGTAAGGTTTGCGATGGACTCCATGCTGTGACCAATGCTGGCAATTGGGCCTGTTGTATATTTAATATTATGCCAGTAGTACAAGGTGGGCTCCTACGCTGCACTATTAAACTCCTACTCTGTTACAAGACCTATCTAGTGGATTTGAAGGGGCACTCAATCAGATGTGCTAATTTTGTACACGATTGCAACCTTGAATACCATACTAGCACCTCTGTATTTTTTTGTAATCAGAATTAAAAAAAAAAAAAAACTGGATCAAGGGCTTTTGGGCCGTACCGTGTCCCAGCATATAGTACAACGCAATGAAGGTGGTGACAGTCACGTATATGTTCAGAACTATTTCTCTCGATGATATTTATTGCGTGAGTATTTGTTATATTTTCCTAAATTTTATCTCGTTACCAGCTATAGGTTAGCTTATGGACAGTAAAGAATTCGGAGTGCGGAATAAGGTGATGACTACCAGGAAATGGTTCTGGACAAAAAGACACATATACCAATCGGTATAAGAAAATGCAAATCCTACAATCAGAGAGATCGAACTGTTGCGTAGCTGTGCCAACAAACCGTCTTGTGGAGAAAAGGACGTGTACTTGGCAAATTTTTTTTCGCAATATGTGTAAATAGTTCCAGCTTAATTATACTGTAAGCCTAATTTGACACACCAATGCAAATATACATAAAGAGATGCGTTCCAAAGTGATTTAAGAGCTGAACACATTAAACACTGCACACACGTACACGTACACACTGGCATATATGATATATACGCGTGTAGTAATAATAGTACTTTATGCTAGAGTAGCACACAATGCAATATTGATACCGAAAATAGTTTTTTATTATGTGCTTTTGTCGTTTTAGTTTTAATCTAACGGAAGAAATGAAAAAAACAGTTTAATAACTTTTAACTTTGTTTGATTTTATTCTTATAGCACAGTGAATATCTATTTTTTCATATTATTTTCATGTATTGATTCTTTTAAACGAAAATTGCATCCATGTCTCTACAAACCAAATTTTATTGAGACAAAAACCTAAATTTATTTTCGCATATATATATATATATATATATATATATATATATATATATATATATATATATATATATATATATATATATATATATATATATGTGTGTGTGTGTGTCTGTGTGTGTGTGTGTGTGTGTGTGTGTGTGTATACATTTAAACTCATAAGTCAATAAACCAAACGCTACTGATTAATAGTAATGTTTCTTTGAGTTTGCTAGACAAATTTGTAAAGGGCTAATCTAATTTTGTCATGAATTATTTTAAAATCTTGTCAGATTCTGCAGCAGGTACGGTTTTACTTGCCCATTTTGCTACCAATTTTTAAGGTGCAGCTCCGTCCCTGTTTTGGTATCGTTACAGTATATAATTATGAATGTGTGTATATACGTAAATAGTATATATATATATATATATATATATATATATATATATATATATATATATATATATATATATATATATATTTATATATATATATATATATATATATATATATATATATATATATATATATATATATATATATATATATACACATATGTATATATATATTTATTTATTTATTTAAGCCGAAATTGTTCATTTTGTAAACGTCATTTAAACGTGAAGTCCTGTGTCAGTGTTTTTAAAAATGCAAATCCACCTGACCAAGGGGCGATTTGTTGTTTATCTGGTCAAGATGAACCCCAATAAAATCGGAACATGGCCTTATTCATCTGTAAATTCATATCAATGATTTTTCCTTGATATTACGTCATCACTTTGTGTCCAGTATATCTCAAACATACGAGTTATCAGGTTCGATTTGTTCACCAGAAACTCGTCTTTCAAATTTTCCACATTCTGACTGTTTTTGTTGTATGATTTTAAGTTAAAATGTTGACGTACACAATTTCTCGCTGGACATATCCAGCAATTTGAAAGCGAAAAAACATAGTGTGCTATGATTGAACCATGTTCGGTAATATGGTCACATTTTGGGCAGTCTTTACATTAAATACTACACTACATTGGGTTTTTATACATTCCATATACTATATAACAGGGAAATAGATAACATTTGACATTTCATGTTTAAGGGTGAGCAAACCAGCAAAGAAAAAGGCTAGAGACAGCAATCTCAGGTCCAGTCCAAATGTTCCACTAATGCGTCAGACTATCAATGTTTGTCCACCGCAGAGCTTGTTTGTACATTCGCGAACTGGAGCGACACTGGCCCTATCCAATAGGAAGGAACACCTTGCTCTGCCAGCAACACTACCTCGACGGTTCACCATGTTCATTGGATGCGGCCACATCACAAACTTATAAAATGAAGTTTGAATGACACCACTATCTATGCTAGTCTTGAAGAGCAAAATTTCACTTTTGTGTTTTTACTTAATTCGCATGAATTAAAGCCTACAACTTTGGGTCATGGTTCTTTGAATGCGGTTATGTCACAAACCTACTAATTGAAGTTGGAATGGTACCTTCGTGTCAAATTTTTGTTCGAAAGTTATTTAAGATCTTAATTTTGTGTACTCAACTTATACGCATAAATCAATAATTTTCAACTTTTGTTCATTGGGTGTGTCTATGTCACAAACCTTGATACTGAAGCTGGGATAGCACATCTACCCATAACAGTTTTCAAGCCTTTCAAGATTAAAAATTTGCATATTCACCTTATTTGCATTAATCAAAATTCTTTAACTTTTGTTTTTGGTTCACTGGTTGTGGTTATGTCACAAATCCACAAATTGAAGTTGGAATGGTACCTGAATGTACACTACTTTTGAAGCTATTCAAGATTTAGATTTTCTGTATTCACTTCATACACGGCATTAAGATTTTACATCTTTGGTGCATGGCTCATTGGATGCAACTATGTCACAAATTAACGAATAAAAGTTGAAAACGCACCATTATCTATAATATTTTTAACGTTATTAAAGATTTAAATTATGTATATTCACTAATTGCAGAAATTAAAATTTCGTAATTTTATATCACAATTAATTGGATGCGGCTATGTCACAAACCTATTAATTATAGGTGGAATGACACTTCTATATGCAATGGCTTGGAAGCTATTTACACCATGTTTAAAAATATCCCGCAAATGTGAAGCCACGCCCCCTGAAACTTGGACCCACATTCTGGCCCCCAAACACTCTTTGATAATCATGTATGACCAAATCCATAATGCCACGCGCCGAATATAACTGACTACGCGTGTTTTTCATGTTTTCAGGCTTCAAATCTACCCAAAATTGATCATTTTTACATGCACGCGTCACGTCTAACAACGCACACATTCTTCACATACCGAAGTGATTTGACATTGAGGGGAGGAAGTGAAAATTTCCCACAACCAAGTGACCACCCTACCAAATAGTGAAATGGCTAATCTATGAGACTATATTCGTTGCTTGCTTTAAACACTTATTAATATTATTTTTCATAGCTTTTCGTAACATTTCTTTAACCCGGCCGCCTGTCAATTATTGAACTTCCGGCTAGCAGGATAGCTTTGTAAATAGTGTGACGGCCGCAATTACACTGAGGCGATTCACGAATTTTCAAAACTATAAATGCAATACACACGGATACGTTAATATTATTGTTTTAGTCATCCAGAAAACTTTGAAAGCGTGATAAAAAGTGAAAGAAAATTAAATTTGAACACCGAACGACGTGCATTAGCAGGCTGTCATGGGGCAGCCATCATATTTTCAGCCAATCACAATGCGAACCAGTCATTTCTCCGAAACATTGCCAAGCAGGACTCGATAGGGATTTTGGAATTAGGACCTGGCAAGCAAGGACGTTTTTGTGATAAATGAATCGTATAAATGCGTTCCAAACCATTGAATGTCAACTTTTACAAATCTTTAAGTTGAGGTTGTAAGAATTTTGACCTTACTACGCATGACTTGTTGGTGCTGACTTTCAAAGCGCATATGTAAACAAAGCCTATCAGCAGCTCTCATCTTGCATTGGAGCAGGCAGAGGGCTAGTATTCCACACACTCAAACAGGAAATGGCGACGGAATATTACAGCATTTCCCAATAAAATGGGAGCACGTGCATTGGGCATTTTCAAGCTTTCCTTTACCCATAAAAGACCCTGCCATTGGGAGTACATCCCTTATGAATCGCCAAAGGCTCTTGTTAAGATTTAAATCTTTCATATTCGCCTACTTTGCATTAATTTAAATCCGACAAGTTTGATGGTTCAATTGACGGACCTTTACCACAAACCTATAAATTAAAGTTGGAATGGCATCTCTATCTATAATAGTTTTGAAGATATTCAACTTTTAATTTTTTTAATCTCCCCAATTAGCTTAATTTGAAAGTCTACAGCATTTATTTGCTGTCCATTATGTTGGCAGGTGTCACAAGTCTATCCATGAACATTAAAATTTTATGTCTATCTATAATAGTGTGGACGATATGGTGCTATCAACATTTTAATTGCCCCCACTTTGCATTATTTTAAACATCATGACAATTCCAAATGATATACACAATTCCATTGGTTCCTGAGTCTGCAAGTTTGGTGGTTTTCTGAATAACAGTATCTGAGAAAAACTCCGAACACATTCCGTCGTAGAGAAAAAAGAAACACAGAATTCTTGGAAAAGCCAGATGTCTGGGTTTGCACGCAGACATAGTCACACTCGGCCGGATGGACGCGCGCATACGCCATGGAAAGCTTGTCCCAGGCAGAGTTGCTTATTTGTCCACCCGGGAACTCGGGCTATACATACCCATTCCACTCCAGTGGAATACCTTAGCCTGCCAGCGACACTGCCTCAACCTTCTCGCGGAAAAAACAATACGAGACAGGCACTTTAATTTACCGCCACATGTTAAACCTGTTCTTTGTGGCAGGAAATATATATATATATATATATATATATATATATATATATATATATATATGTATATATGTATATATATATATATATATGTGTGTGTGTGTGTGTGTGTGTGTGAGTGTGTGTGTGTGAGTGTGTGTGTGTGTGTGTGTATGGAGAGAGACAGAGAGAGAGAGAGAGAGAGAGGGACAGAGAGAGAGAGAGAGAGAGAGAGAGGCTAGCTTTTTTCTCTTACTTTAAACCCCCAGGGGCTATCGGTAGCAAGTAGCGGCCTACGACAGTTACAAGCTTGCCTAATTGTACTTCATATCTGGTTAAGAAATATTATATTTTCATTGTATTCTCTTCACTTAAATACAAATGACTTTCATTTTCTTTTCTGACTTGCGCTATAATTTTGCTGTTAATATCCAAAGTTTCTTAGAAAGTTTAGCTACAATAATTTACAGCTTTTATACTTGTCTGTTTTGCTACTTTACTTGATATTTTGGCATCTCCTGTTTTAATATTCACTTTCAGACATTTTGGGCTTAAATGTTTTCCGCTAGGTAACCCCCCCCCCCCCCTTTCCGGGGTTATCGGCAGCAAGCAGCAGCCTACGAGAGTTACTTGTTTGCCTAATTGTACTTGGTTTAAACATATTTTATTCGAAAGAAAACAATTGGAGAGAAGGGCAAGGCCCTATATTAATCCCTCTTGTCGGAAGAGGACAATATCACAGGACAAACGAGACGTCAAGGGTCCAGAGCGAAGCTCTAAACTACTGGCAGTTAAAAGACACCGCCAGGAGGAAGAGCTCCGCCCTGGATCAACAAAGTAAAGAAGGACACCACCAGTCACAAGTCAGACAGTGGGGCGATTCCTTATAAAGAAGCAATGAAATTGCTAATTAACGACCATCTCATTGAAGATTCATAATTATGTAGTGCAGTTATTAATTACAAATGCAGGATTAATTGTAAATCAATTCATCATGTAACAACACCAGTTTGAAAAGTTTGGTTTTTAGAATGTAATCTTGGACTGCCAGGATTTTTTTCTTATTAATTTTGAGAGTGCCATCCGAAACGCCATATAAAACGGTTTCAAGGCCGAAAGGAGCATAGTTTGTTACGATCGTATGAAGGCGATCACGAGGTACAGCATAATAAGGACAAACAGAGAAGAAATGCCAAACGTCTTCAATCCCTTGATCGCAACGACAGTTTGGCGATTGAGTGACACCAATATCAAATAGATGGGCATCCAATTGGCTGCGGCCCAAACGCAGTCTTGTATGCAAAACTGCGGCAATTCTGTTGCCGACATAGTACAATTCTGTTTGCTTGAGTGACCGAGGCACATTTGAAGAAATTTTGTTTTTAAATTCACTTAAAGTAGTAGTGTTTCTCACATCAAGAGGTAATTGGTTCCATAGTTTTATCGTAGAAGGAAAGAAAGAATTCTCAAATAATTCAGTTCTGATTCTGAATTGAGGCAAGTCTGGGGCCTGTCTTGTTATATACCTTCTGTTAAGATTTTGTTCATTGAAAATTATACTACTAAGATATTTGGGAACCAGATTATTAGTAATTTTGTACATTAAAATTAGTTTACTAACTTCCCTACGTTTTGCCAATGTAGAAAGACCAGTTTCTTCATATAGTTTAGCATTAGATGTGGTGCACATGGCACCAGAAACAACATGTACAGCCGACAATTGAATACTCTCCAGTAGCAAATGCATCTGATTGGGTGCAGCCATCCCAGACAACATAACCATATTCCATTAAGGGTCGAATAAAGGAGGTGTAGATTATTTCTAACGTTTTCCTGTCGAGACGAAATTGGAGTGTTTTCAAAATATTTAGTTGTTTAGTGGCCTTTGCCACGATAGTATTAATATGATCGTTCCATCTTAAGTCATTCCGAAATACAAGCCCTAAATGATTATGTTGATCCACATGTTCCAGCTGGTGATCTTTGAATACTAACGGAGGGTGATGTAGCGGGTCTCTTTTCCGAGAGATTAACATAGCATCAGTTTTCTGGGCATTAAATGTCACCATCCAGTCATCAGACCAAGAATCAATAGATAAGAGATCACTATTAATCATATTTGAAGTTAAATGTGGATTATCAACCGAGAGGAACAGAGAAGTATCATCCGCAAAAAGTTTGATATTCGACCGCACAATGTCTACTATATCGTTAATAAATATCAAGAACAATAAAGGCCCTAGAACAGAGCCCTGAGGAACACCTGCGTTTATGGTTCCCCATTCAGATGATTGACCATTTATTACTACCCGTTGTTGTCGGTTAGACAAATAATTTCGAATCCAGTTTAAAAGTGATCCAGATATCCCATTACGTTCCAGTTTGTAAAGAAGACCAGCATGTCAAACACGATCGAATGCCTTGCTAATGTCATGAAAGACGATTTGCACTCCCTTCTGAAGATCAATGGCAAGACACAATTCGTGATATAAAGATAGCAGTTGATTAATAGTGGAATCGCCGGGTACAAATCCCGACTGATTTGCCGATAAAAGTAAGTTGTCCCTAAAAAAAGTTAAAAACGTGTTTAAAAATAGCTTTCTCTATAATTTTCCCAACACAGCTTAAGAGGGAAATAAGACGATAGTTGTTGCATAGATATGAGTCGCCCTTTTTGTACAAGGGGGTGACGTTGGCTGCTTCCATAAGCTCGGAAAAGTTGCCTGATCAAGAGAAAGGTTAAAGAGTTTGGTTAACGATACTCAAATTGATGGTGCTCCTTCCTTCAGAAGTCTAGCGCTGATTCCATCTGGACCAGTGGCCTTAGTGATATCTAAGCTCCTAAGAATGTCGAAAACTTCGCTATGATCAATTTGAATGGAGTCAAGTATGACAGCGGGTAGGTACGCAGTTGGAATTACTGGGGCCCTTAAAGTGTCAAGAAGGCTCTGACTTAAGAAAAAGGAATTGAATATTTTGGCTTTTGATAGGCTGTCGGTCACATGGCGATTTTCATGTATAAGAGAAGGAATAGACAAAGAGTGATTTCTGTTCATAAACTGTTTGACGGTGCGCCACCAAGCTTTATTTTTGTGCTTTGCGCTTTTTAAAGAAACCCTCAGTTTACTATTATGAACTTCTTCGGCACATTTCAGGTGATCTTGGTATTGATTACGAACATTATTATAAGCACTCCAGGCTTGTGGATCGTCTTTCTTATCTTTTGCCCTCTGATAAGCTCACAAAACCTTCCGCTTCTCACAAAGAAGCCTAGAATTGTACCATGGAAGATCAGAGGGGAGAACTGTTATTTGTTGGTTTGGAATAGTATGATTTGCCGCATCAAGGAACAATTTTGTCCAAATTTTACTGCACAACTCGACATTACCAGGCTCGAAGCAAACGTCCCAGTTTGTTCCATCAAGGAAATCCCTAAACTTATCGAAATCCGCTCTCTTGTATTCCCAAATTTGTCTAGTAAAAGAAGGTTCCTTTTTGCGCTGAAAAAGTACATTGGCAGCAACGACTGAATGATCGCAATTAGAGATTAGTGATAGGACACGTGGTTCTTTAATAAAATTTGGTATATTAGAAATTATTTTGTCTAAACAAGTAGAGGTTGTTGCTGTTATTCGAGTAGGTTCGTTAATGTGCAAATTAAGAAAATTGTGTCGCAGAATTGCTGTAACTTTGCACCCGACGTGGTGTTGAAGTCAGAATTTAAATCGCCAGTAAGAATAATATTTTGGATGTTACAAGAAGTGGCTAAATCGAAACTCTCTTGTAGTTTGTCCCAAAAAGAGATAAGTGAGTTAGGAGGTCTATAGACTACTCCAAGTAAGAATGTATTATTGTGAACTCTAATCTCGGTCCACAAAAGTTCGATGTCGGTAAGCTCTAGGTCGATGCGACGAGAAATTGCAAAAGCCTCAGATGCAAGGACAGCCACGCCACCCCCTACAATATTAGGGCAATCCTTCCGTATGATTTTATGATAGCCAGGTAAGTTAAAGTCATCATCAGGTGTATTTTTTGAAAGAAATGTTTCAGACAGAGTGATAATATCAAAGTCTGGAACAATATCGGTTTTTATGCATCTTAACTTGTCAGTAGTTAGACTACGAACATTTATATGACAGAGGGTAATATCACAAAGATCACCAACGGGCCCAGGATTTACATGAATATCACCGCTAAGAGTAACAATAAGGGAAGTACCGTCAATAAGTAGTCGCTGGAACGAATGAAGTGTTTGTAACATAAGAGAAAACAAAAATTTAAAATAAACAATTGTTCTCTCAGCTTACACGGGTATGTAACAACTATAAGACCATGCATACATAACAAGTAAATAAATAAATATCCAAACAAGTAAAAATAGCCTATAGATTTGAAGAGGAAAAAACTGGAATCCGGGATGACTGCACCCAAACAATGGTAATACATGTTAATGATATACTTAACAACGGCAAAGATTCTGTGATGGATAAAATTCACAGTATGTGGGCACAAAAGTGTGTAATAAACCAAGTGGTGAAAAGTCCACAACTCAGTGAGCAGAAGTATAGACATTAAAACTTTGAGCCTCTCATACATTACAAGTGGAAACAACGCAACAGCTGCATTAGCAAAGCTCAACTGCTTCCCCAGTATAAACAATTTATATAATTCACTGACTGGAAAAACTAACACAAAGTACATGGGGATTGACCCAACGCTTAAACTTACCAAGACTCGATAAAATAAGTACCCGTATTCAATAAGTTTGTGCTGTTCTTTTTCTGATTGTGGCAAAGGATTACATGGAACTGAATCTTGACCGTAGTTGTATCGAAGTAGTTCATCGTTCGGGTGCATTCAAGCAAGGCAAGCAAGCCATTCTTGTGAAATTCAAATTTTGTGACGATAGAAACTTGGTCATCAATACCAAGTCAAAGCTAAAGGGCACCGACTACGTAATTCATGAAGATCTCACGGGGCGGAACAGAAAACTTTTGTCCTCTTTGAAAAACTATTCCCAGGTAGACAGCGCGTGGTCCAGCAACGGTCGCATATACTTCAAGGCAGTGAATGGCTGTAAGACAAGGGCATTTCTTTATACTGATTTTGACCAACTCGTCGCAACGTCACAGGCTAAAAATGTTAATGATGAGGTTCCGTCTGAGAGCCGCTAAACTGGACATGTACTTATTTAGTCTGGGTGGTTAAGACACTGGACTCACTCTTTCTTCCGTTGCACATGTACTTATAATACATATATGTATAAACATTTTTTTTTTATAATTGTAATTTGGTTGACAATTTCCTGGACAGCTTGTTATTGTGGCTTTCTGCGCGTTCATTTGTCTCCGTGTACAGGATACATCACAATTACTGTAAATATATTGTGATAGTGATCTTGCGCAAGGGCCCATACCTCGGTTACAGTGATAATTACGATTGTGTGGTTGAGGCCCTAGTTTGGACCTCTACTACGTGGGATCGCAACAGACTGCGTCTTATTGTCACTGAAAATACTGTCCAATTTTACAGGCTCACGATCAAGCAAATTTTGTTCAGAATATGTTCATATGCATTGACATTTATTAACAAGGTTGACCTGCTATTTTTCGAAATGATAATATGACCCCGATGTAAGTTTCACGTTTAATATGTATAAGCCGGTGATATTAACTCTTGTAAAAGAGCTATTGCTACAACTGTCATTAATAATTTATGATATTAAATAGTTTGTGATGATTTACATTTCAGGTCGGCCTAATTCCTAATAGAAATCTATGTACTTTACTGTGTGTTACAATGACTATTGGGGCTCAGTGCTTTTTGGTCTGATTATGATTGGTAATATGGCCAACAACAGGTAGCACTGATCTTTCTTTTTCTTATCATTATGATTGGCGCTGTTTCGTCCGTAGAGTCGGGCGTTAACTTCGTACTTGTTAACTGCATCGTCAGCTGGTCATGATATGATGAGCAATATTATTTTGCAAGAAAATTTTTCTAGTTTAGTAAGCGCGTTTCATATGGTTTTACAAATGAAAAATTCGTGCTGAGGTATATTCGCTGTAGGTGACAACGTATGCTTGGTTGGAATTGAATTGTTGCGTCGGAAACTTAAGGTACACATTGTGCGCCTATTGTAGTCTCTTGGTTGGCGGATATTTTTTTTATTTTTTGTTTGTTTGTTTGTTTGTTTGGTTTTTTTGTGTGTTTTTTTGAGCTCGGATTTGCGATCCTGACGACAGCCTCAGTGTAACCAAATACATGTATATCATGCACAGTGCTGAACTACATGTATTGTATTGAAAAACTTTTCATAAGTTCAGTGTTCTAGTCAACCGCTACAGGTGGCAGTTTATTTGGGTTTTCTTCTGGGGATGGGGTGTTTGTTTCGTTAAACTTGTTTAACTTGGCAAGTTCATTTATTTATTGTCATCAAAAGCCATATGTTTCTTCTACGATATCGAAATTACACGTTATTTAGTTTTGGAGCACAAGTACATGTATGGTATAGGAGAGGGTCTCGTCTTTGCAGTGGGTGTGTGTGCGGGGTGGATGGGTGCATACACCTATAAATAGGCGCTTGCGCCCGTTTGCTCTTCATGCGTACGCTGTGGTGAGGAGGAGATTTTCTCTACAGTGGACTGTTTTCATTTACTTGCTGACAAGACAGCCACACGACACTTCTGTATACATTGTCATTGTTTTGCCATGACACTTTATCTAATCGAGAGGCATAATGTATATCTATTGCGTCTTGACAGACTAAGTTCTGTTCATGTAGAAGGAATTTTTATTTTCATAATTTTGTTCGCAATATTTGGGACTTAATTTTCTCATTATAACCAACCCAGGTGAACCCTAAAGCATACACCACTCGCCATGCCAATTAACATCTCTTTGGCAACTTGTAATATTTACTTTGTTTCAGTGTTCTATGTATAGTACTTTGTGTTATCTTTACGTGTAGGGGCCTTGTTAGGTTTTTGCTTATTACTCTATATTAATATTGCAGTGATTAGTATCGAACATTTGTACTATCTCAGTCATTGCTCAGGAGCGTCAGATTTAGATATCTTTATTACTGTATTTGCAGGATATTGTACCTACATACTATTCTGTGATTCATGTAACTTTCATTCAGGTTTAATTATCCTTTTCTTGTTTTTCAAAACATTAAGAATTTCCATTGCAGGACGTACATTGTTGCAGTCCTTTCTGGGATTTTGCTTGGTTTGTACAGGTGGACTAGCTGCAACTGTTTATTTTACAATCACTGGGACTGAATGTAATGTCCCAGCTTGTTTCCACTTCAGTTAAACACTGACGGGTGGTTTAACTAGGATAAGCTGTCCAGCTAGAAAGGTTACATATTGGTTCAAGGATAAGTCAAATTGTTCTTATCTGAATCTGTACTATACAAATTTAGTAATTATGATTTGTTTGACAGGTATTCTTCTTTCATAATGAATCTCTTAAGTTACAAGCAGAACTTCACGTATTTAGCTAATTCATCATTTTCCACGTTCGTATTTATTCATTATTATGTGGGTTGGCTTTGCTGAATATTCAGCTCAGACAAGGAGCCGCTACTCAGAAAGACATGTACGCGGGGAAGGCTCCGAAACATGTTCAGTAGTTGTCCGCTGAAGACCCTTTAATTTATGTGGGCTAATACAGCCTGTGCCAAAATTTTACAGAGGAACGTGTGCAATATGGACGATAGTATTTCCATATGTATATAGGTTAGACAGGGACAGGTTAGCTTATGGAGAGTAAAGAGTTCGGACTGCGGAAAAGGGTAATGACTACTTGGAAATGTTTCTAGGCAAAAAGACACAAATACAATATGTGTGTATATATAAGTACAATACAACAGCACTCGGGCAGAATATTGCGCGCATGCACAACTCAAAGCTTGTCCCGGACAGAGCCGCTTATTTGTCCGCTTGCCCAGTCAGCGAGCACTGTTTGCCATCTACATGAGAAAGTTTTACTATACCTTTGGTCATAGTCAGTAGGTATGTTCAAGTATAGAACAAGGAACTGGGAACCGGCAACAATTCTCATTTCCTTATTCTATTCTTGGGATTGGAAACCGGATCTGGGAACTGGTTCACGGTTCCCAGGTCCCATTTCTAAAGGCAGTCCTTAATCTATGTTGACAGTGGCCTATTTTCCAGTTCCTGGTTCTAATGGGGGTTTAACTGTATATTGGCATTTGCAATAATTGAGTTGGCAAGAACATTGGAATGTTTGACAATATATATATATATATATATATATATATATATATATATATATATATATATATATATATATATATATGTTCATTTGAGAAAAAAATCCTTGGCGAATAATGACTGGTCCCTTCTACTCTACGCGAGGTTTCTGTCCTCGCTGAGCTCACCTTAGGACACCTGTGTTACTTTTTGACAGATGTACCGTACAGTAAAAAGTGGAGCCAAAAAATTATTAAAAAAACAAACAACAAAAAACAAACAAACCACCCCTAGGAAATGGGAACTGGTAATGGGTAACCAAGATATCTAACGTGCTACAGACCAGTACTGTAAAGCACGAACTTGCAATGTCAAAACTAGGCACGGAAAACAAATCTTCATCATGTTAGTCATACAGACATTGAATGTTTTTATCCCATAATTGCATTGACCTTATCAAATGCAAACCAGATATTGAATAAGGTGTTTAATGATCGATGGTTAGGGTCCAATGTCTAATCAGCCAAATAATTACAGTTAAGGGTGCATTTACCTTCAACAGTTCAACTAACCTTTTTCTAATTAAATTTGCACATACAGCCGTGCATTTATATTTAACGATTCGATCCCTAACGTTGAATACAAATTCCCATATAAAGGTGCGTTTGCATTCAGCAGTCTAATTATGATCATGTTTTACAGGAATTACTGCGTTATAATTTCTCAATAAACCCAGTAGTTAGTGTTCAAATTCAATGATGAAGTTCTAACAAAAAAAAAATGATGTTTAACTTTAGTTTACAGATTTTACTGTAGAGGTCGCTTGTGGTATTTGAGACAAGAAACACAACGTTGCGCTGTGGCTGGCCAACCAATGCGCCCTGGTGAGGTCCCCATGCGCCTAGTGTTAACAGTTCGTTTGGGTGAGCAGATAAACAAACTGTGAACTCAGTGCAACTTACCTCGTGTAAAGTGTTTGGCGTTAGCTTTAATTTTACATCTTAATTACACAAATATATGCTCTCCGTAGTTTCTTTTTAGACTGGGTAGGTGACAGGTGGACTCTACCTCGGCCATCCCATTCTTCGAACCCCGGTGGCTTGAACGTGGAGATCTACTGAAAATTGCTATTTTGCTTGTTATCCCCGTTGCGTCATCTTAAGCTGCTCTCCCTACTCTCTAAATGTCTTTCGCGTTTGCGGTGTAGGTGCGACTTGTGATCAGAAACAGGGCAGTGGTCTGATAATGTGATTGTACTTTGCCCGCATGTCTGAACTGTTGTCACGTGATACACTATCTCGTGTGTCTGACCACCATCCTTGAAGGGCCATTGTTATGCGTTGATACATAAAACATACCAGTTAATAAGTTATAGTAAGGTAGCGGAGGAGATTGAGCTATAACGGCAAAATCGTGAACCGACAGAAAATGAGTTTTTTCCATTTCCGTAAAGTTTGGCACATTAACTTTCTTGTCACCAAACATGAATACTAAAAAAGCAAAATTTATGTGATAAAAAAGGGAAAAAACATGACCATGGTTTAGCTGGCTGCAGCATGAGCATGTCTGTTTACAAATGTATGCTAATTAGTCCGCCAAAGTTTGGATAGCAGTCGGCTGCTTTCCACAATCCAGGACCGTAGCAACGACAAGCGACCAACTGTGACATTTTGAGGTGCGCTGCTACCAATTCTTGTATAAACTGCTTGGCAAGATTAGGACTGATTAATTGCTTAGGTGGTCCAGTGTTAAGATTCACATGACGATCGAGGAATCCTAACACTGGACCACTTGGCTATAAATATGCCGCAAACTATAAAAGCGGGGATTCGATTCAGCGTAAATAATTATATCTGCCTTCAATAATTATGTGTGCCTTTACCTGAATGTGAAACGGCGAATAGCATTAACATGGCATGTTAACAGACAGAATTGCCAAAGCACAGCTAAAGTACTGGGAGTATATATGAGGAGTATATGAAGACAGGTAGTGCAGGAAAGTCTGATATGAAGTTGCAAAGAAAAGTGTGTTGGGATGGAGGGAAGGAATCCAAGCTTCTTTTTCAAAGTAGGACAGGAGTGATCAATCTAGAAAAGAGAAAACAGAAGTAGACAACAGGTAGTGATGGTAAATGTAAGGAATGTAGATAAGAGGCAGATGAGACAGAGGATCATTGGCTGTAGCGGTGTGATGCATATAGAGAGATAAGAGAATTTTTCAGAGAGTGGCACAAGGAAGACTATAATAAGAAGGTTCAGTGTTCAGAGGAAGAAGAACGTAAAGCATGGGTGTTAGGTTTGAAGGGTGACTTTTCTGGGAGGCAGGAAATGTTTTAAAAGTGTGTAGGACTACCCGTTAAAGTGCAGGGAAAAAATGAATTAATAGGGTTAGATAGCAGCAGGGTAAATTGGAATTTCAGAGTGCAAGGAAGAAAGGGAATGGTGATAACCCTTATAAGGGCTCCCATTGGGTCCCCCATGGGAAATGCCGGAGCGTTAGAGGCGGGGATAGGGTGTACCAGGTAAAGTGGTTTTTTTTTTCTGGGGGGGGGGGGGGGCACTACAAGCAGTGAATGTAGGGGGATATGTCCAAGACCAGGGGCCCACCACAGCTATGACAGAGTGTGGTGGTCCTTTGCCACCTCGTAAAACCTTGGACTGCCAAGTATTGATGGAAACATATTAACACCATGCATTACAGGAAAGAGCGCGATCCACAGATTTCAATTATAGTTTTTATATATCCTTGACAAGCCTTGATGAATTGCTCAGACCAGAAATTAAATAATTAGCGCAAGATCTGAACAAGCAGATGATTTTTGTGGCCTAGTGTTGAATGGAGGAGGTGGATCTATTTCTGACCAATCAGCATGTTTTCAGGGACGGTCTTTACCAATAGAAGCTGGAGACAGTGACGTCACACATCATGGCGAAGGTGAAAAAATTTTCGCGCTCCTGTAATTAGATGGACATTTGAGCGTCTATCGGCAAGAATCCCAGCCTTAAGTATATGGACATGTAGTGTTATGTACCTGTGATCACCGCCATATCAAAAGTCTATGGAAATTGTGAGTTGGACAAGAACAATTTAATGTGATCTTGTAAAGCCAAAACGCATGTGTTAACCTTTTGTAGCCGTAGGCACCATACAGTGACATACCAACTGTGATCATTCATATTTACTTACAAGTACTGAAATAGTGTGATTGTTCAAGGTAACACAGAATTGTGATAACTGTCTTTTCACCATGGATTTGTCAAGTGCTATAAGGGAATCGCTAGAGACGTTATACGATGATACCATAGAGGATATTGGCGATGCAGAGGCAAGTAGTGACAATACGAATGAGGGTAAACCCAAACCAGAGGTCAAAGGGCAAACCAACAAGAGAAGACGTCCCCTATCCTCACCCTCTCCACCCTCCCCCACAGCCAGCCATTCGCAGTTTCGTAGTGCGATACACAAGTGCCTACTGGAAGTATTGTGTGGAGACAAGTTATTGAAACTTTAGAAAATGAAATACAGAAAGCAATAAAGGTCCATTGTGATGGCGCTTTGGCTCAGATAACCGACAACCTTTGTGAAACATACGAAGCAAAGTCCACTAAACTTAAAGCTATGTCAAAAGAACTAAACAAGCTTGCAGAAAATGTAAAATCAATAAGCAGTGCCCTTGCAAGCAAAGACAAAGAGCTTGACCAGTTAAGGAAAACATGTGACGAATTGAGGAGGGACCATGATGCCTTAGAGCAGTACGGTCGAAGAATGAGTCTGCGACTGCTCGGCATTCCAGAGGAAAATACCGGCGGTGACGATGAGAACACTGATGAGAAGATACTGAAGTGCTTCAGAGATGAATTAGGTATCAACCTAAGCCTTGATGACATACAGCGATGTCATCGTGTTGGTCGGGTGAGAGCTCCACACTGGCCAAGTAACGGTACCGTAAATTCTACATCTGCATATCCCAGGCCCATTATCTTCTGATTCGTCAGCTACAGGACAAGGGCAAAGGTGTTCGGCGCCAAAACTCGACTGAAGGGATCAAGGTTTCTTCTGACGGAAGACCTCACGAAGCGTCGTTCCACCATAGCGTATAAGGCCAGATGCTTGAAGAGAGCCGGGAAGATACCCGACACTTGGACTAATGATGGGAAAATTAAAATCAAAGTTAAATTCCCAAACAGTTCTGCCGTCAGAGTTATACCAATTGACAGTGAAGAGGACCTACTGCCCTATTCCCAGTGAAATAAACGATGAAGTTTAAATCGAAATTGCGATGATCCTTCATCACGAACTTGGGACTTTGCAAGCTACATCATGCTCATCTCCCTTTTCACATGTCTTGTCACCCATGCCTTCATGGGCAGAAATATTATATTCTACATCACGACTGAGCTAATATCGATATCTTCTGACTTTTGTCAGTACCTGATACAACGTTGTAATACGTCGTTTAGATCTAATCTTTTGTTATCAATATTGAGTGAATTTTCAACATGAAATCTTTGCCTGTACGTGATAATTATCATTATCATTATCATATCTGACTTATTATGATATGATTTTCTTGCAACCGTTATGAAAATGCTAGACAGAAGTGCGGACAAAGAAACTTTGTTGTATATTGTCAGAACATATGAAATGTCATTAGTATTTTACCTTTGTTGGTACTAGTAATGCGAGGGCTAAGAAATGACAGTACATATCCTATTGCTAACATTAATCCTCTAACTTTTGAAAGTGCGTGAAACTTTTCATGAGGTACTGTTCAGACTTAAACTTTTGCTACAAACACTGACTGATATTTCGCCACTGAGTTTCGTTTATAATTTATTACTCTTACCTAACTTTTTGTAGCATTATTGTAACACAACCCCTCACAGAAAAATGTTTTTTTTTTCTTTCTTTTTTTCCCCCTTGCTTGCTCAACCCGGTCGCGGGATTCGTGTGTCCTCTGCTCTATGAGTGAGGGGACATGGGGCTGGTGCCTGTTCAGAAAGCAATGCCCACCACACACGGCATCGCTTGAATGATTGTTGTATGCTGTATTGGGGGGCCGAAATTAGGCAGTTGTACAATCACGTGCATATTGTGTTTATTACTGCATGTGAACTATGGTCGTGGTTCACACTCCCAAGCCTGTTGTATCGCCTCCGCGTTTTTTGAGCTCCACACTGTGGGTAGTCTGAGGTAAACTAATATAATGATATCTATATATCCCATATTATCCATGAATCTAAATTTCGGGGAACGGGTGTTTTGTTTTGTTTTTCTCCAAATTAGCAGCCCCCCAAGCGTATGCACTGCATTTGCATGTCCTTCGTAATATCTGCGCCGGCATCCATGGTGGATTGGACTCCGCGCCCTCTGAACTCCAGAGAGGGAACAGAGTGCGCGGAATCGGGGCTACCATGGGTCTACTTAAAAGACTGCATGCGAGCAAAGCACATACTACTCATTCTTTTCTTGCCCATTATACGGTTAAAATGCACGCATTAGACATAATATCGGTTATTCTTGCAGTGTTGTTGCTACTATGGTGAAATACGCTTATGACTAGCAGTGTACGTGTACTACAGTACCGTAATGTTTCAAGAAGATTGTACACCGATGACGCTTATATACGTCTTATTTACCTTTTATGTACTTTTGTACTGAATTTACTGTTGTATTCTATGTTTTGTTATATGTTTCTATGTCATTATACATGTCACTCTTAGTGGTTCCCATGACAGACTCTTGGCCCCCTTTGGCTTACATGCGTGCATACTGCATAACCTTCGTGAACTTTTTTGTCTACTCAACTGGCAAATATTGTAATATTATAATTTTTTCCAATTATTACATTGAACTGTTATTATACGTATGTTTAAACCTAGTTCTGGGTATATATGCAAGAATAGGCATGGTATTTCAGCTTCTGTGTCATCATGTTTTCAATTACATTTCAAATGCTGGTATGTATCGACCTATTGTTGGTCTTATGCTGAGTGATGAATGGATTGTGCAGACACTTGTTTGCTTTGTGTATGGTATTGGTGGACTCTACATAACTTACCTTACAGGAACGTCGGTCACTTGTAACTATAATTTACTGAAACTATGGTCTTGCTTGTTCTCTCCCTCTTTTGGAGATAGAACAATATATCAGATTTACCTCTACTGCTTATTTTATGGAGTACGTATCGTAGTCTCCCAAGGAACTCTTGCCATCATGCATTTTGTTATTAATGTTTTCATCAACATTGCTTGCGAAACACTATTTCGATATAGACATATCACGGAAATTGTATTATGTACTGACACATTTCCCAACATGTATCAGTTTGAACTGTGTATTTACTACTGGCAATGCTCCTATGTCTGCTTATACTTGATTGCAATATCATTATTACTTGTAACTCGGAAAAGTAAAGGGACAAAGACCCACCAGTACTCCCTACAGCAGGTATATCTTCTCATTAGGCTATACCAAAAAATTACTTCGTGTAGCGAGCTTTTTATGATATTCACATCTTTTCTTATACTAATGTCTGGTGATGTACACCCTAACCCAGGGCCACGTGCCCAACTTTCGGACCTATCTATTTGTCAGGCAAATGTCAGAAGCCTGTCACGGGACAAGTACAGAGACATCAAAACCAGTTGTGCGAACACTTACGACATAATAGCTCTTACAGAAACATTTCTTTCCTCTAATGATATTAGTAGCAACTACGATCTCCCGGGCTATTACTCAATCATAAGACGTGACCGCCCTGGGAGAGCGGGGGGGGCGGACTTGCCTTGTACGTTTCCCGGGCGTTAAATGTTAAGCGCCGACAGGACCTTGAAAACCCCGATATTGAAATTCTTTGGTCAGAAATTCGTTTTCACAACAAGAAGTTTCTTTTGGCAGTAGTATACAGACCGCCGAACTCTCCCGTCTCATTCTGGGACAAGCTCCAGGAGAGTCTAGATCTGGCCCGAGCAACAAGGATACAAAATGTTGTAATTGTGGGTGATCTGAATGCGGATCGCAGAACTAACCCTGGTAAAAGATTAATAAGTTTATGTTCGACGAATTATTTAACTTTGCACATCTCTGAGCCCACTTGTATCACTGAAACCAGCTCGTCATGCCTAGACCAAATTATTACAAATATCCCAAATTATATTCGTAATATATCTATTCTGCCACCACTTGCAAATTGTGACCACTGTATGATAACTGCAAATTTTTTATTCCGTATTAAAAAAGACATAGTTGATATAATTTATACAAATGTTCGCTTGTTTGCGGATGACACCACACTTTATGTTAAACTCGACGACCCTGTAACAGCTAGCAATGAAATGAATTCTGACTTGCAGGCTCTCTCCGAATGGGCCCGTGACTGGCTTGTGACGCTAAATCCAGGTAAAACCAAAGAAATGTTACTTAGTAGGAAGCGTCAGAGTATACACCACCAGGATTTGGTGTATGAGGGAACAGTCATGGAGAAGGTTCAGGAACACAATCATCTTGGTCTGGTTCTCAAATCTGACTTATCATGGTCAGCTCATGTTAAGATGGTAACAACAAAAGCCATGAAGATGGTATGCGTTTTGCGTAGCCTTCGGTACAAATTGAACAGATATGCACTTGAAACCCTTTACTTTTCTTTTATTCGCCCAGTGTTGGAGTATGGTAACATAGTCATGTGTAATGGCACACGACCAGACGAAACTGATCTAGAAAATGTCCAATTAGCAGCAGCTCGAGTTGTTACGGGGGCACGTAGATTCACTAGTCATTCTAAATTGTATGAAGAAACAGCATGGGAAACTTTGGCTCAACGTAGGGATAAACAAAAGCTAATATTGATGTATAAAATTGTAAATGATATTGCCCCTACTTATCTTAAGGAACTACTTCCTGAAACTGTCTAAAATAGAGTAAGATATGGTGTTCGGTCCCATTCTAAATTTACCCATATAAAAGCCCGAACAAACATCTATGGCGATTCGTTTTTTCCGTCAGTCGTACGTCTTTGGAACAGCCTGCCTATTGAAACAAGGAAATACAAGTCGCTGCAAAAATTCAAATCCAAAATTAATAGTAACAAGGATAAAGCAAACGAACTTTTTTATGCTGTAGGTAGAAAAAATAATGTTATACTAGCTAAATTACGGATGGGCTGCAGCGATCTAAAGGCTGACCTGTATGAAATAAGGGTAGTCGATACACCGACTTGTGTCTGCGGCCTAGGAAACGAAGATGTATTTCACTACTTTTTCGAATGTCCCCGTTACTCTGCACAGCGTAGTATCTTGCAAACCGAAATCATCCCCCATGCTCCATTTACATGCAAAACGTTGCTGTATGGACCCATCAATTGCCCTAAACAAGTAAAATCAAAGATTTATGATGCTGTTATCGCCTACGTCAAAGACACAAATCGGTTTCCTTAATAACTGTCACGGGAACAATTCTGTTTAGTTAGCCATACTATACCTATCTGTCCTGTTCAAACTGATGTCAATTTCTCTTTGTATGTCGTTGTACATGTATTGTCCTGTTATACCTGTATTTGCACCCTCTCTTCACTGGATTGTACTTCACAGCTTTTCTCCTTTTTTTTTTTTTTTTCTCGCGAGAGGGGTTCATATAGGCTGTGCCTGCTCCCCAATCGTTTTTGGAAATAAAATATGTTTAAACCAATAGAAGCTGGAGGACACAGAGAATCCTGGAAGCGGGTCGCCTTGAGCCCCCACGTTTCAACCCTTTCAAATAATGACCTATGCGCCGAAGCAAACTTGAAAGGAGGCATGCTGAGAGTAACGAGAAATGTACGGGATATAACATATATCAAATGGCCCGATTCAGGGAAGGAAACATATATGAAGACCGCAAGCACTTGTTTAATTGATGATTAATGATTTAATCATTTAATTAAATTTAATAGTCAATGATTTCGAAGTTACTACGGCGTCAGTGGCTTTGGAGGGTTCAGTCGTTGAGTGACACCATGATGACTTCTTTGCCTGTACCCTTACAGGCCTGGACATAGATATCCATGAGCCAGACAGTCATTATGGTAACGCTTGATAAAGCTAGATGTTATGCAAAATCAATACAAACTCAAAGCCATATTTTTTTTTTCAAATAGAAACGAAGAAAAAACTAACACACACACATAAATTGATTAATGGTGCTGTCAAGTTTCGTACCTGTACCTGAAACATTTTTTTAAATATACATGGCACAAGTTTTACTTGAGCCAAATTTTCCCTGATTTGATATTGGGTGTATGGCATAGAAAGAAAAAAAAAGAGACAGACAGACAGACAGTCAGACAGATGCTGATTAGTTTAGGAAGATAATGAAAATATTGATTCGCGCAATGCGAGCAAAGTGTCCCTAGGAAAACTGTTGACTAAGACTACATTTTGCATTAAACTAGGCTTACTGGTATTCGAATGAAAGGTTACTCAGTGAGGAATTTGAATCTTTTAACAATTGTAGGTTAAACGGTAATACGAAAAAAAAAGAAACATAGCCGTGATTAGCACTTTAAGGGTTAATGTTCGCTGTAGGCCCATCTCCAGTTTCCTTTTACGGCGCGGGCCCCTGGGTACTGGTCAAGCAGCCCAGAATTGAAAGGAGAGTTCACTCTTGCACATGGCAGCAGTCCTTATGCTGTGTCGTCTTTACAATAGTATGCTACTTTAGACGGACAACATGGATATGAACACAATGCCTGTTGTCACGCTTGTATCGTTGACAATATCGCTTAGCTAGTGTTTATATAAAAAGACAAAAATAGTGAAAGTTTTTCATCAAGCAGCAATGCCATAAGTGGGAAGAGTTCACAGGAGCTGAAATATTGGTAATAGAATACAGATCAAAACATGTCTTTCGTTTTGAGGACACAAAACCTGGGATATGTAACATTTTCATATCACTATGGACGTTTCGATGTTAATTATGTTCTTGTCCTCTCGCCGTGGAAGCATAACTACATTTTCAATTTGACAGGTCAAAACAAAGGAAATGAATAGCACCCAGTTTGAATTATGAAACTATTGCTTTGATCTTTAGCTGGCAAGAGAAATAATGCAGTGGTGCACTTGGTGTATTCTCTTTGCCATTGTTGCCCAAGCAACCTCAGCCACTGCAAAATCACCTCTTGAAATTTACAGGCCTGATGACCTGGCAAAAATATCATTAAACGTAGAAGCACTACACAGGGTCTACATATCTTATACATTTGGCATCTCTAATTCAATTATTTTTAAGGGTATGGAATTTCATCTTTTTCAAGACATTTTTCGTGTGTCAACCTGAGGGAATGATCCTATTGTCCTGGGGAAGATTTAGTAACCCACCCGCGGGTACCACGTTAAGAATGATAAGTTTTACGATATTACAGGGATGACACCTATTATGCAACTTGCATAGAGTTCTGATCCCCCCACCTGTTTATGTACTATAGCTCACGTATAAATATATATATATATATATATATATATATATATATATATATATATATATATATATATATATACATATATATATATATATATATCCATACATACATACATGTGTGTGTTAAAATTGCTTCATATCGGTCAAATAAATTTGACTATATTCTGTATTATATAAGGGGTTGTTATAACGAATGTGTGTTATTTTGCTCCCGCCCACACGCTTGAAGTTTAATGTACATATGTTTACCTTCTTACTTTGGCCAGTCAAATTGGAAACTGTACTGACCCACGTGGCCTAGTAGAATAATTTGGCCTAGCCGCCCACCCCCACCCCAAATTCGGCCACAATATAATAATTAGGTGCATGTACAAACACAGACTTTTTTTGTTTTCCCTCAAATACTTTTCCTGTTTTTTCTTTATTCCTTTCCTTCTTTCTTTCTTTACTCATTTGTTTATTTCTGTGTGCTTTTTGCCCTAAGATTGTCTCGGAATTTTTTTTTCTTTTTTTTTTTTTTTTTTGAAAAAGTGCCAAACTTGGCAAATGATTGTATTAGTAGTTGAATGAAACACTTAGCTGGAATTTTCAACATGTTGCAAATTATGCAAATTTGGGTCATTTAAAATTTTGAATATTAAATATTTTCAAAACTGTCAAAGGTAGAGGATACTTTGTAAAAGAGTAATGAATAATAGCAATTTTGTTTGGCCTTGTTCTGTTAGGCGATTTATTGACATTGTGTAATGAAATTATTTTATTTGTTTCAAAGTGTCAACATTTTTTTTCACGGCCAAATGAATGATTCATCCATACAAAGCAAGTATATTCGTTTGTTCGTTTGTTTGTTGCTCTAGTTTTTGAAATTGAAAGAATAATTACTTATACCTTTAGTCTCTCCCGCCGAGTATGGTAATTGGTTCATGTGACCGCTGTTAAAGTCATGGTTCCTTCTACGTTACCGCCGTTCGTTTCGTATGTCGTATGGAGAGCACAACTTATTTATTGTTTATATAGGCTATTAACTGACCCTTTGTGTACAATTATGTGATGATATGTAACATTTATTCTTTCCAAAGGGTCAAAGTTTTCTTCACTGCCAAATAAATGATTCATTCATTCATATAAAACAAGCACATTTGTTTGTTTGTTTCCCTAGTTGATATATTCGTAGTGAATAAACAACAAGCACCCGTCAATCATAAACGATAGGCTCAGAGACATATGTTCCTACCAATCAAAAATATGCTAAAAGGACTACTACCTGTACTTTTCCGATGTATTCTCCATCGATTGTGTGTATATTTCAACACAGATTCAATTCAATACCCTGATGAACATTGCATATTGCAATTGGATAAAAACTGACGAAGCTATGGTCATTTGGAAATTTGAAAGGTCCAAATGACTTTTGACCTTTAGGGGTCACTTGTGAATTACAAAAATGTGCCGTGATACAAAAGCTACAATTTGAGCACAACGTGATCAAAATTGGAAAGAAAAATTGACTACGTAATGTGTCGACGAAAATTTCAAAGGTCGAAATACCTTGACTTTTCACCTTTAGATACCACATGTAAATTCCAAATTGTGCAGGGTTATAATATCAACAATGTGAGCTCAACATGATCAAAATTAGATAAAAATTGCCCACGTTATGGCCAGATGACAATGTTAAAGGTCCAAATGACGTTGACCTTTAACCTCTGGAGGCCACATGTAAATTACAAAAATATGCAGTGTTGCAATACCCACGGTGTGGGTCCAAAATGGTTAAAATTGGAACAAATTTGACAAAACTATGACTGGATGAAAATTTCAAAGGTTCAAAGGACCTTAATCTTTGACCTTCAGAGGTCACATTTAGATCACAAAAGCCTGCAGTGTTACAAAAGTTCATTGAAGTTGGATTAGTTACCTGCACTTATAATAGTTATGGAGCTGTTCAAGATTTAGCTTTTTTTAATGACACTATATTGCATAATTTTCAAAACTGTTGACCCTCTTTACAAAAACTGAGGATTTTATGTGTGGAAAAATAATCATGCCAAGCTTGAAGTTTCTACGCATAATAGATTTCAAATGAAATGTCCGACAAATTTGCCTGTAAAGAAGGAAAGAATAGAAGACAGAGAGAAAGAAAGAAAGAAAAAAAAGAAAGAAAGAAAGAAAGAAAGAAAGAAAGAAAGAAAGAAAGAAAGAAAGAAAGAAAGAAAAAGAATGAAGACAGGCAAGGCAGAGAGCAGGCAAGCAAGCAAGAGAGAAAGCAAGAGTTCCTAGAAAAAAACAAAATGCCTGTTTTGGCACACAGACATAATGACTGGAGCGGGATACAATTTTACCGGTACACTTTCTTGAAGAGCCTCAAATACACACGGTAACAATGAATACAAATAGAGATTTACTTCTTAAGGACTCTAAATGCATGCAACTATTTCTGAAGAAAACCAACTTTATATCATACAGATTGATAAAGTTGTACTTGCTGATGCAAAGGCGTCTGAAGTATATATTTTGGGGTTAGCGTTATTATGAACTATAGTTATGTGCACGGATCAAACATTGTCCTTACTAATTTAATAGACACGGTGATAATGAAATACTCGTGTTTTATAATGTCTTCGTCTATTTCTTCTATGAAACAATTGACAAAACTGTAAAAATGGTTCAGTTTGATTTCTAACAATAATATCCCAACAAGTTTGATACGTTTTAGATATCTTGTTTATTTTAGGATGTATAGCTTTGTTGAACATCGTACTTTCTCGCATTTTTCTTTCACAATTAAGGTAGATTTTTCAACTTTGCAGAGCTATATTTCATAAACTTAACGATGATATCCCTAACATATGGCAAACTTCGTTTGGATATTATTGTTAGGAACCAAACAAACTATTTTAACAGTTTTGCCACTTGTTTTGGAAGAGAAATAAAAATAAACAGCGCAAAACCCGGACATTTCATTATCACTGCGTTTGTTTAACAATAAGGCCTGGAAAAGTGTTGATCTGTGTACCAATCTGTAGTTCATGGCCGTACCAGCCCAAAATATATGTTTTAGCTACCATTACATAAATATGTAGCAGCGCAGAGGGCTGTATAGTTGATTTTCTTCAAAAACTGGCCCCATATATTAAGAGTCTTTAAAGAGATCCCGCTCTTAAAACCACCGTCACTATTCACATATATTGGAATGCTTGCCGTACACAAATATAGTGGATAACATGGACAAATAAGCGAAACATGGATCATTATATGACGGAAAGTTCACATTGTTGTGTCACCCATATTTGCGTTGTTATCAACCACCTCTACCTTATATGGCAAACTTATTAATTTACACAGGATTTCCTCCATTTCCACAGGGGCACACATTGTCGGGGCAATAACAATGGTGCTTCCATTAAAATCATATATTTAAAATAAGACACATTCACCTGTAAAAAGTCTGAAAGCTAGGAAAGGTAAATACACCAAACTGCCATGTGAACTATATCACAGATATGCATTTAATGCGGGTCCCGCGTAAAAAAGCCACAGAACGAGTCATCAAGAGATCATATGGCTGGTTCTGCGCTCCAGATCATCTTTAAGAAACTGACGGCCTGCCACATCGAAAACGTGAAATATACTTTCCCCAAACTGCAAGGCTGTATAGCACATCAGATATCTCATTTTGTTAACAGGGTAGAGGCCATGAAGTGTTGCCAAATAAACGAAACATGTGAATGGCAAGGTACCGCTCTCTGTAAGCGAAATATAGTTGCCTGAGATCGCCATACGTATGACATGTAAAGAAGACTTGAAAAATGTCCTCTTGCACTGAGCCACACAGACTACATATGCTATCACTGGTACCCCTACGTTTCTGGTCTGCGTTGAGACATAAGGTGGAGGTGCGTGCTCTGAACTTACACTCAGCACCGCTAAAATCTTTTACATCAAGTAAAAATTTTTCCATTTTGAAATTGGTTTCAGAACTTGTGTACATTTTAAGGGTGGTCACGTTTTTCAATTGCATGCAGAAGATCCAGGTTCTACGCCTCATTACTTAATGTATAAAGCTTTTGCAGCCAGCTACCGTCTGTCGCATTGATGGCCCAGTCCATTCCAGCGTTGTCAGGAATTACTTGTATTTGCATGCAGTTTGGTCACGAGTAAATACGACCCTATTCAAACTGGGAAAACATTTCGTCCAGAACCACTTTACAAACTCTTTGCTCATCAGCTTTATATTTGAGATACTGGTAGTATTTCATTCTACGCATGCCTGCTTCCAACGACAAGGGGAGCCACCCCAAATCCCCAATTGTGGCAATATAAGCACTGGTAGCTTTTATCTTTAAAACTGTTGTTGCAATGTTATGCTGAAACGTGAGTAGTTTTCTTTTACTGGTGGTTACAGTTTCAAGCCAAACTCCACAACCGTGCAGCAAAGACGGTAGAACTACGGGTTTATAAATGGTGTTCCTAAAGGACATTTTGCTGTATCCTCGTGCTTAGCCACAATACTGCTGACATTACCTCTGAGTTTGCTTACTTTCTGATTCAAAACCTGCTCACTGTGGACGGATTCAGCCAAGGCTCTGGAAAAAAACACACCAAGATATTTAAAAGTATGTGCTTCATCCATCATTAAAGTACCTAATGTCCATTTTTTTCTGGAGATTCACTAGATTCCCGGTAACTAATACGTTTAAAGCCTTTTTCTTACATTCGGAGGTCACCTTCAAAATACACCGCGGATATATTTCAATGGCGGACCTGTAGACATAAGTCCACGGGCAAACAACGACTTGGCTTTTTACCGCTTGAACTACGCCTATAATAGATCCGAAGAACACGAAGAACTAGAAGAAAAAAATCTTCAAGGCAAATCTGTATGCCTTCAACAGTTGCAAATATTAAATGCTACAACCTTTATCTTTTAGTACTTCACATTACATTAAGCTTTTGGCTGGATACATGTTTCAAATTCCAAATGACCTTGACCTTTGACCTTTACAGGTCATATGTAAATTGCACATGTTACAATACCCACAATTTAAGCCCAACATGAACCAAATCCAGTGAAAATTGACCCAGTCATGGTAAGATGATTCTTTCAAAGGGCCCAATGACCTTTACCTCTGCCCTTTTGAGGTAACTTGCAGTGTTACAATAGCTACAACTTGAACCAAACATGATCAAAATTGGATACAAATTGACCAAGTTATGGCTAAAAGAAAGTCACCAGCGAAAGTGGCCTTTGACCTTAAAATGACCCTTGACCTTAAGATGACCTCTACCTGAAGTGAACCTTGACTTTAAAAATGACATTTTGGCCTAAATTGACCTTTGACCTTGACATGACCTTGACATTTGAGATGGCCTTTGCCTTGCTATGATTGAACTCCTATACACTAGGAGCCACATGTACTATAAAATAGAAGATATTGAAGATTTGAAATTTTTATAAGCCCTCATTTGCATAATTTTGAAACTCATGACATTCAGTTATAAAAAAGGGAGACTTCATCTGTAGAAGTATAATCGTTTCAAGTTTGGAGTTTCTACGTATAATACTTTTCAAAAAAAATGTCAGACAAATTTGCCTGTAAAGAAAGAAAGAAAGAAAGAAAAAAAAAGAAAGAAAGAAAGAAAGAAAAAACTAGAGAAGAGTATTTTCTTTAAAGCAAATCTGTCTGTATGCCTTGAAAAGTTGTAAATATTACAGGCTACAGCTTTTGTCCTGTGATACTTCACATTTCATTAAGCTTATGGCTGGATGAAAATATCAAAGTCCAAATGACCTTGGCTTTCAGCCTTTACAGGTCACATGTAGTTTGACGAAAAGAGAACAGTGTTACAATATCTACAATTTAAGCCCAACATGAAGCAAATCAGATGAAAATTGAGCAAGTTATGACTGGATGAAACTTTCAAAAGTCCAAATGACATTGACCTTTGACCTTTAGAGGCCATATGTAAATTACATTACGCGCAGTGTTACAATTACTTACAATTTGAGGACAACATGATCAAAATTGGATAAAAAATGGCCGAGTTATGGCTAGATATAAATTCCCAAGGTCCAAATGACCTAGATCTTTGACCTTAAGATGTCACATGTAAATACAAAAATGTGCAGTATTACAATAGGTGCAATTTGAGCCCAACATGCTCAAAATTGGATAAAAATTAACCGGGGTTTGGCTAGAAAAAAATTTCAAAGGTCAAAATGACGTAAACCTTTGACCTTTAGAGGTCACATAAAAATTACAAAAACATGCAGTGTTACAATATCTACAATTTCAGCCCAACATAATCAAAACTGGATAAAAGTGACCGGGTTATGACTGGATGAAAATTTCAAAGGTCCAAATGACCTGAACCTTTGACCTTTTGAGGTCACATGTAAATAACAAAACTGTGTAGTCTCACTAACATATTAATTGAAGTTGGATTAGTTATCACCACCTGTTATAGTTTTGAAGGTATTCAAGATTTAAATTTTCAAATGGCCCTTATTTCCATAATTTTCAAAACCGTTGAACCTCTTTACAAAAAATCAGGACTTCATGTATGGAAGTATAATTATGCCAAAATTTGAGTTTTTACTTGTAATACTTTTCAAAGAACTGTCGGACAAATTTGCCTGTAAAGAAGAAAGAAAGACAGAAAGAAAGAAAGAAAGAAATTAAGAAAGAAAGAAACAAAGAAGGAAAGAAAGAAAGAAAGAAAGAAAGAAAGAAAGAAAGAAAGAAAGAAAAAGAAAGAAAGAAAGAATGAATTACTAGAAAAACAATATGTCTGTGTCGGCACACAGACATAATAAAGAATTCCTAGAAGAAAAAAACAATATGTCTGTGTTGGCACACATACATAACAAGGAGCAGAGGAGGAGGAGAAGGTTTAGGAGCGGGGGGGTTAAGATTTATTTAATTATTATTTATCCATTCAAGCGCTTAGAGGTCAATGTACTGCGCTAACCCACCTAAATCCCAGCGACTTATGGTCCTGTTGTTTACTCATTGATTCTCCTTGACGAGTGACACTTGAGGGTGTGGGTGCATGACGACAGGGAAGGACACTGACCCTTTAAATACGTATTCAAAGCGGTTTTACTCAGTCGCTGTTTGACCGTGGACCAAAGTCTACAGTTTCGCCATTCAAAACGTAACTGCTTATTGAAGGTGATATCAGATCTGATCCCTTTGCAGTCCCTTTCATAGAGCGTACAGGCAACATTGTGTCTCGCCTCCGTCATTCATCTTTCCTACGGTGACAATATAGGGCATTAAAAGCTTGTGTCGTTTATTTCTGTGGTCGACGGACAACAAAACACGCCTTGTCAACTACACTAAGCAAAAAAATAGCAACTCTCCACATTTAAGAATTTATCGTTCAACTCATGTTTTTAATATTTCTCCTAATTATGCATACATACATATGACATTATCCTTAGTTGACAATACTTAGGAAGAACAGCTGAATTGGGCCTCATGGATGGCCCCCGCTTGATCCAAATGTGAGTCAAAATCAAAATTCGCACTTTGCAGGAAGTGTTCTATGCAGGACAAAAGCCTATTTGGGCGGTTGTGTCCTTCATGTCCCAGTAAAATCCCTGGAAATCAAAGTTTTCGTTACAAAATACCTGTCAGATATACACATGGGTCTACTGTACAGAAATTGTGCAGGTAGGGGTATGCGAATTGAAACCGGGAGATATGTAGGCGAGGAGAGACAAGAAAGAGTTTACCAATTTTGCGATAAAAACGTTATAGAAAACGAAAAACATCTTTTAATCTCTTGTCCTTTGTATGATAAATTTCGCATTCCTTTATAGGATACAATACGTAAATACCACCGTAATTTTCATGATTTCTCTAACGACAAAAAATTAGACGTTATTATGAAACCTGATACTCTCATTGTTGGAGCTGTAGCATCGTACATATACCGTTCCGTCGAGTTTAGGAGAATGCGAGTTCAGGAGAATGCGAGTTCAGGAGAATGCGTCTCCTAAATGAGCAAGTCTCCTGAGCCCAACGGCCGAGTATATATAGTCTGTACAATTATTCATGTACATGTTTTTTTGTTTTTTGTTTTTGTTTTTTTCTTTTTAGTACCTAAATTTCATGTATATAACTTCTTGCTAATTTTAGTTTGTCTATACTTCTGACATGTAAACTGTATATATTTGCTCTTATTATATGTATGATGAGCAATTTTACTGTATGTATTTTAATTGTATGCTATGAGCCCGATTGGGCAAAAGAAGCAATTAAGCACAATGGTATAAAGGTAAGGCCTCTTAATTTCAGGCATGGATCCTTCCATCAGAAGTCAATATGCCAAGGCTCTCCATTGAGGAGCAAGTAAGGGCTAGAGGCAGAGTTAAAGCTGGGGAAAGCTGCCGATCTGTTGCGAGGGCAATTGGAGTTACCCACAGAACCATAAATTATTTGGTGCACACGTTTGAATGTACCAACCAAGTTGCAGATTTGCCACGCCAGGGAAGGCCGAACGTGACCGCCAGGCAGCAGGATCGTTATCTTGTGAATACAGCCCTGAGTTGCAGAATCCGCACCGGTCTAGAAGTTCAGAATCATCTACAGAGAGGTTACGCACATCAGAGACGAATATCTGCTCAGGCTGTGCGTAACAGACTACATCAGGCTGGACTGGCATCACGGGCCATGGGCAAGAAGCCACTTCTAAGCACACGGCACAGGGATGCCAGGCTAGAGTGGGCAAGGGAGCACAGTCGGACAACACAGATTGAGTGGGCCAACATTCTCTTTACGGATGACTGTCGTTTTTTCTCCATATCGCAATAACGGGAGGGTGCGTGTTTGGGAAACAGACATGGCCATTGATGTGTCCAACCAGCAGTGGCTTATGGAGAGGGCAGTATGGGCAGGCATATCAGCCAATGGAAAAACCAGATCTGGTCTTCCTGGATGGGACAATGACGTCGCAGCGCTACATTACCCAAGTTGTGCAGCCCCATGTCATTCCATATGCTTGGGGCTATCGGTGACTATTTCATTCTTATCATGACAGTGCCAGATCTGATGCTGCACAAAACATTCTGGGTTTTCTGGCCCATGAGGGTGTTGAAGTCATGGACTGGCCTATTTGCCCACCCGATTTGAATCCTATTGAGCACATGTAGAGCCACTTGAAGCGAACTGTATATGCCAAGATGAATGACATCCACTTTTGCTGACCTATAGCGATATTTGCAAGAGGAGTGGTAGAATTTGCCTCGTAGACTCACACGTTAGCTTGTGAACAGTACATTGTCACAACATCCATGTGAACTAAAAGTTGAGATATCATAACAGAATAAACCTTTGGCAGACTATGATTCACGCTGGGTTCTTCCTTTTATGTATTCCAGGTCATTGTGGTGTCGTTGGGAGTGAGGGAGTCCATAGTGTCTTATCTCTTTTAGCTATACTATGTGCCGTGAATATTTAAAAAAAAGATTAATCAGCTCTGAATCTTGCAAATATAGCAATAATGTCTGTTCTGTGTGCATTGGAGCCTTTGTGGCTAGCGTTATTCGATTTGCGGCCCGACAGTGTTCATTTGCACCCGATGGGAAGCGTCAGGTGCATATGACCACTAGAGGGCTCCTAATCAAATACTAAGGGCCATACAGTGACCCAGTTATATAAATACAAACATTATTATTTTTATTATACATTCGAATTATTTTCAAAGCCGTCTTTTAGTTATTGGGTTGAAATAACTGGTTCCCGTCGCTTAGTGTAATTTGCGGCCCCGCAAAATGGGCACAAATGTTGCCATTTATGCCCTTTCTTATGGTGTCAATGTGTTGGTAATTCCCTATAAATTAATAACAATTTAAAATAAATATAAATTCCTCTTGAATATTGTAAGAATCGAAATCAACAAATATTCCATTATTTATATCCACTGATTTTTTTCTTTTTGGGGGGGTTGCAAATTTGCTACATATCATGTATTACATCATCTTAAATTTGCTGACATGTTTCACATAGACACTGGCTTACAGGAGGCTTTGGTAGATGTTTGTGTCTGTCAGTTTTGCTTTGAAGATAGTTTGCGCTTATGCCTAAATGCGTGATATTTCCTCGAATGCAAAAATTACTAATCACTTCTAGATATTGTTCAAACATTAAATTTTTCTTAAACAATACAGAGAACCCTAATATTGATTCATTGTTTTGTCATGAATTTAATTTTTCGATTGACTTTCAAATTTGTTAGTGGTACTTGGTTTCACTAATTTGGAAGAAAAAACATCAAAAGTGTCGTAATAATTCTTAAGTTCCTGCAAATCTATGGGGGTTAAAATATTTTGTTCTGAGCTCAGCCAGGTCAATCAATTAATATAAGACATCATCAAACTATAACTAAATGTATGAAATAATAAAAAGTTTTGATCCGATTTTACTATATTGTGAACCAATTCACACAGACGAGAGTCGTAACTTTCATAGTAGGGTCTCTTAAAGTTCGCCAAAATTTGCTACATTGCAGGATTTTCGATATACACGTATACATCGCTTTAGAAAGTGAATATACCTTTTTCCCCGAATTGTGTTTTGAAGTATACACAGAATATTGCCAGGTACCAGGGTTCTTTAGGTATGACATAATAAGTTCTCCATATATCAGATGCATATAGTAATATTGGGGATGTCACTTTCTCAAATGATGATGAGTAAATTTTTCAAAGTGGTGTCTCCTATAGATTTTTTTTTTCTTTTCAGTGTCGCCAAGCTTTTCTTAGGCTTGTCATATAGTAACTTGATTGCACCATCAAAAGAACAACAGGTGGAGATAAGAAAGGATGTGTCCGTGTCTTTGTGCAAGGGCACTTAATTCATATCCTAGCGTCTAAATTTGAACCATCCAAACTACTCGGCAAACATTGTCCTATTAAGAACAGGTTTATGTCACTTTAATTATTTCTGAGTAAGCAAGTGCAAACCAACGCTTCCATGTTCTCTTCACATTCATTGCGGCTAAGAAAAGTTGAATTTTCCATTTATCCAGAATAAATATAGCCTATTTGGCTGTTTGATGTTTGAGCTTGTCTGCGGAAGAGTAATTAATTCAATCAGAACAAGGAGCCGAGAGAGGGTGAGAGACAACTTCGTACAGCTACAATATTATTGTTGGGCTACCATTCATTTCCTTTGTGTTGGCCCATGCCGTGAGATTGAAAATATAAACAATTTTGCGGACAGACGTGGTGGCCATCTGTTCTGCAAGTTACCGTAGTTAAATGTCTCTTTTTTTCTGACCCATTTGTATATATGAATATAAATCCCGCTGGTGATATTTTGAAGTATAGTGTCTATATTCTTGTAGCAAAATTGTGTCATTTACTTGTGCAAGATGAATGTAATTATTTTGTAAATTTTGCAACCAAAGGACCCGTTAACAGTACATGCGAGGAGGAAGGTTATGTCCATCCGAAACTATAATATATAACCAATCAGAGGTCCCCTGAACGAAAAATGAACCCTTTGCAATTTCGCTGTGCAGACGTCCCCCCCCCCCCCCCGGCCACTCCTGTGTAACGATCAAAATTTTCCGAGACATTTGTAAACATTTGTCGGGGAAATCATGCAGGAGATGCGCAAAAGAAATGTCTTTGTGGCCATGCTTCAGATAAACTTAAAATATACGAACGACGAAAGGGGCTTGTTTCCAAACCGTACAAAGTACAAGATAGATAGCACCTGCACAAAGTGCAAGTTGTTGCTCCTTCGCTGCGGGCTCCTTGGCCAGAGGGATGCTCATATATGTATGTGCATCAGCCAGGCATACACGGGTCATCAACACAGACGAAGTCAGCAGTAACATTCAATTGTTCTATATTGGGGTACGTTAAAACCATACATCTCGTAGAACTTAGGAACCAGGACCCATTCAGGATCATGTAATCATAATAGTAAAATTGCGAGTCCTAACGTTGATACTGATTCGTGCAGCAGGCACAACTGTGTGCGGCAAACACAACTGCAGCGCAATCACTGATCACGTGGTCAGCGTACTGCCGTAGACCACGTTATCAGCATAAATCTTGCAGTTGTAAATTCAGGTCACTATACAACAGTATGTTCGTTTCCTGGTAAATGTAAAATAAACAGTTTGTTTGTTTTTCCTTCAAATTCAAACAGAGATATCAACAGTATTACAATGACCCGCTGAGCAGCAGGAAGTGGGATCATACCTCCTCTAGGCGGCCGCCGCGGCTCCCACCCTGGCCCCCCCAAATGTCCCCCTTCTAGGCCGCCGTGCGGGCGTCCAAGCCCCCCACCTCCTGGCAAGGGAGACCGCACACGGCCCCTTAACTCGGCCCCCCCGCGCCCCCCCAGAGCCCGCCCCCGGGAACCCCCGCCACCAGCCCGCCCCACCCGCCGCACCCCCCAGAGCCTGCCCCCCAAGAACTCCCACCACCAGCCCCGCCCCGCCAACCACACCCCCCAGCCCCCTCCCCTCCCCGAGCCCCAGGGCCCAGCCCGTGAAGCCCACCGAACCCCACGGCCCCCGCCCCTCTCCGAGCCCCAGGGTCTAGCCCGTGAGACCCGCCGAGCCCCCCAGCCCCCTCCCCCCTCCGAGCCCCAGGGCCCAGCCCGTGAAGCCCGCTGAGCCCCTCCACCCCCGCCCCCGGGAACCCCCCTGCCACCAGCCCCGCCGCCCCCGCCGAAGCCCCCAGAACCCCCCGCCCACAGGCCCCGACCCCCCCCCCCCGGCGCAGCCCCCGAAAACAAGGACCGAAAACAAGGGACCATCGACACGCCAGGCCCCCAGGGGCGGCCCACCCCCAAGCCGCTCCGGGCCCGGCCTGTAAGCATTTTATTACCTTGAGTGAGTGTATATGCCCGGCATTCCAATCCGACCCCTGTTTTTTGCATTGTAAAATAGTTTTCCGGCCAGTCTGTGGGCAGACTCGGTTCCCCTAGGAGACAGTTCGGACACATGTCCTCTCCGCACTTGGAGAGCACAGGGGCGACGTATGCCTCTATGCCGTCGAGCCTGTGGAGGGCTGTCTTTTTCACGTAGATCGAGTGCGTGTCGACCGGTGTAAAGCGGCGCAACATTGCCAAGAGGTTGATGTGGGCGTAGGCCAGCATAGAGGCCCAAAGGTGGGCATGCTGTGGCTGGGAGCCGTCGTATTAGGTAAGGACCCAGCCGGCCGGGCACTTTTCTGGAGCACCGACCAGGGTGCCGCTCTGGCGGGTGTCGCGAGCGAGGAAGTCAAGCTCGCCCTCATCTGTGACCAGCCGGCGGGTAGGCCTCTTGCCGTCAGCTTTGGAGCCCTGGGTGAACTTGCCGATCACCGCACATGCCTGATCCCTCGAGTCAGGCAACCACACCTCCGTCTGCTTCTTGAAGGCGATGATGGCCTCGGCCACCTCGAGCCTTGTCAAGAGCCCGGTCTCAACCATGTAGGCGAGTAAGGCCGTTGGCGCCCATTGCTTTTCCTGGAAGTGCCCTCCAAACCAGGCCGCTACAACGGGGTGGAGGCCCTCGGCGAACCGCCAGGCGCGGACCTGGGCAAACACGGTGCCGATGTCCTGGGGCAACGGGACGTTGATGGCCACCCGGGTCATGCGGTTCCGGGGGTGCCCGAATCGTTGGAACCAGGGCACAGCCTCTCCGTGGCCTGTGAAGCTTGCGGGGTAACACGCCTTCATGTCGATGGAAACCACATCCTCGACGTGGTAGGCAGGGGCATTCCAGAGGCCACCGTGGCCGTGCTCGATGCAGCTTTTCTGTACCTCCTCAAGCAGGTTGTCCGGCGTGGGCTTCCAGGCGTTCTTTTCGCGTGTCACGACGCTCGCAGCATGGTTCTCTCCGAAGACTTTCTCGGCCAGGGCCTCGGGGTCCTCGGGCGCCAGGTGGCGGCAGGCCTCCAGCAAAGCGTCGTGAGTTTCCTGGGTTCTGTATGTCCGTCCGTCCTCAAGAACGAACTGGTCGACCGTGAGACGCCTGTTTTGACCTCCGACGAGGATCGAAACAGCTTTGGCTGCGTCTCGGGTGGCTTCTCGGATGCGTTGCCTTCGTAGATGATGACCTCGCGGGCCGTGGGGAAGTGGCGGTCCTTCCCCCAAGCGTGGCCGTTGTGGAGGGTGAGTTCGATCGGGGCCCAGCCGCAAGCTCTATACTTTCCGGAGCTATAAAGGTCTTTCCCGGCGATGTCGCAGAAAATGATGGCCCTCTTGAGGACCTTTTCGAGTCCGGCAACATCCTGGAGGGTGGCGCCCCCTTCGTGGACCTGAGCCTCCCACTGGGCGATTTTTTGGCACCTGGCTGGGGTGAGGCCCTGCCAGCGTTGAGCCCCCTCGAAGTGCTCGATGACTCGCTTGGCAACGTAGTTTAGGTCGCCGTCCCTCATCGGGGCAAGGTTACCTTCGTCGGGCTCGCAGATGGGGAAGAGGCCTCTGAGACCACGACCGAGACCAGGTACGCCGGTCGGTAGTACAGCCGGTCGACCCCTACCAGAGCGCCCGGTCGTGTCTGTGGGGTCACCTCGAGAACGTTGCCGCCCCGAGTTCGCTTCAGGGGGGCGAAGCCGTCTTCGACGGCCCACACGCCGTCCCACTTCTCGTGGAGGAACTTAACCTTGATGAATTACTCGCCCCGGATCCTCCCGAGGACTCCCGCGGCCCTTTCTGTGGACAGGGTGTAGTCCCTGACGGTGTTACTGCCCCGAACACGGATTTTGGCGTCGACGTCGACGTCGCCGAGGTTGTATGGGTCGGGGGTCTCCTGCCGCCAGGAGCTGAAGACGTGGGTGGCTCCCTGTCGTCGGTGTTTGGTCTTGGCCCGCCGTAGGAGCAGGCCGGCTTCCCCGTCAAGCTCTCCGGCGCTTGTTGGCGTGTCAAGGTCGAAGCCGTCGACGGCGTCGATCTGCCCTAGGCGAGCCAACTCGTCGGCAAAGTCTCTCTTTGCCCGTTTCAAGGCGTCGGCCGCTTTGACAGCAATCAGGGCCGCCTTGTAGCGGTCGAGGCGCTATCGGAGGCCCTGAAGGGCTACCCGAGACCGAGGGTATGGGGGCAAAATGCCGGTTAAGGCTTCAACCGTGTCGCGTAGTGCGCGGGCTCGTTCTGCGTGTGTTGCTACCATGCTGCTGGATCGGTATACTCTAGCGGCGTCTGTCTCTAATTGGGTGGCGGCTAGCTTCGTCGGCCTGCAGGGGCAGTGGCTCTATATACTGGCCGGCAAATTCCGGGCACCCCACAAAATAATAATAGGCCGGCGCCGACCTGCCGACCCACAGGCCAACGAAGCCAGGGACGCGCCGCTGGTCCGCCGCGCGCCGCTGGACTGCCGCATGTTACCGAATTTCGCTCATGAGCCGCCTGTGTAGGCGTAGAGCTGGGCGTCGGACCACATGAGGCAAGCCTTCCCCCTCACCGCGCCGTGGGGTCCGCACAGGCGAGCCTCAGCCCGCGTGGGGCGCCTGCACCACCGGCATGGGTGGCGTGCCATCTCCGGGAGGGCCTCCGGGCCTAGCTCGTCGATCACGTCACGCGCCACCCGCTTAGACCCAGCCTCGCGGGCGGCGATAAAGCGCTCGAAGATGCCGCTGAGGTGCTCAAGAGCGGCACGTGAGCGGGGATAGGTGGGTCGAAGGCCTGTGGCTGCCTCGAATCCTGCATGGATCTCGCGGGCTCATTGTGCGTGTATCATTGTCAGGGTCAGTATACTTGAGCAGTGCTTTATGTCTAATGGGGGGGGGGGGGCGGCTGGCGCTACTGGATGGCGGGTGTCGGGCTTGGGTGAACATGCAGACCGACGGCCCTACAGGCCGACGAACCCCGGAAGCCGGCGGGCCCAGGCTGCTCGGCTCTGCAGCTCAGCGAAAACATGGGGGAGCTGTCGTCGGACCTGCGCTTTAGTCTGTGCGGGTCTCTTCTTGCCCTTCTCCGCGCCCGGCGCTTGCAGAGCTGAGCTTCGGCCTGAGTCCCGACTCTGCATCGACGACACGGGTGTGGGGGGACGGAGCCCCGCCGCTGCTGGGCGAGGTGGACCTTGCAGTAGGCCCTCAGGACGCTGCGAGAACACCGGTTTGAGCTTCCGACGCTCAGGGCCCGGCCCGCTGGTTGTCCTTTGTTCTCGGGGCCGCGCCGGGAGTTTGGGCCCCGACGGGGGTGGGTGGGCGTGGCCTGCTAGAGAAGTCTCTTTATAGCATATCTCGGGAAGATGAGTCGGGTCTACTTTAGGTCAGATTGGAATGCCTGGCATATACACTCACTCAAGGTAATAAAATGCTTACAGGCCGGGCCCGGGGCGGCTAGGGGGTGGGCCGCCCTTGGGGGCCTGGTGCGTCGGTGGTCCTTTGTTTGCGGTCTTTGTTTTCGGGGGCTGCCCCAGGGGGTCGGGGCATGTGGGCGGGGGGTTCCCGTGCAGGTTCTGGGGGCTTCGGCGGGGGCGGCGGGGCTGGTGGCGGGGGGTTCCCGGGGGAGGGGGCGGGGGGGCTCGGCGGGTCTCACGGGCTGGGCCCTGGGGCTCGGAGAGGGGCGGGGGCTGGGGAGCTCGGCGGGCTTCACGGGCTGGTTCCTGGGGCTCGGGGAGGGGAGGGGGCAGGGGGCTGCGGCGGGCGGGGCGGGGCTGGCGGCAAGGGTGCCTGGGGGCGGGCTCTGGGGGGCGCGGCGGGCCGAGTTAAGGGGCCGTGTGCGGTCTCCCTCGCCAGGGGGTGGGGGCGCGGCCGCCCGCGCGGCGGCCTAGAAGGGGGGCATTCGGGGGGGGGGTAGGGTGGGAGCCGCGTGCGGCCGCCCAGAGGAGGTATGATCCCACTTCCAGCTGCTCGCTGCAAGCCCATTACCACACCTGCCAACCCTGAGCGCCTTCATCTTTGCATCTACTGTGTCAACAATAAATGTTGACAGCGTACATGCGTAGAACCCAGAGGCCCTTATCATGCTTTTGGGCGAAGTACCTTGAGTTGTGATATGTAAAAGCAAGAGCCATATATGTGACATTAGCCAAAATCGTGTCCCTGATAAGCATAAATCAATTCTGCTAATATATAAAGGTAAGACCTTGATTTTTTTTTATATTTAGAACACAAATTCTCGCCCTGATCATCTTGTTATACTGTAAAAAGACATAAGGTATATTTATACAGTTAACCCTCCTTTCAAAGTTCATCCGGAGAGAAGACCAAACGGTGGTCTCTCAAGATTGGATCTCCTCATATCAGGTATAAATGAAATACCAAAATTGTATTCATGATATACAATATTTAAAATAAATAATTAATGTAACAATTTGATGCCTGTGATAGGTAATAAGCACCAAAATGGGGTGTGATATGTGACACTCAAAGTAACTGCCCTCTGATATATGATATAAAAATTCTATAGGGGCCTCAACTATGTTGTTGTGGAACATTTTGCTTTATTAATGGAAATATGAATGCAACATAGATATGTCTATAAGATTTTACGGAGAATTGCAAATTCATATACACAATATCTACATATAAATTTACGAGAACTCTAGATGTCAAATGATTCCAATAGCCATGTGGCCAGATAACGGAAATTCCGTAACGTCACGCTGACCTAAATAAAAATAATCATTGTTCTAAGGCTCAGGCTAAAATGCGGATGGGAGCCACGGGTTCCTGGGATTCCGGCATGAATAGGTCGGAACGGGGCGCCCCTAGGTTTGTCCCTCGCGCTTTTCCTGTGCTTTTCTTGCCCTAAAAGTCTTTCTTTTCACACTTCCTCATCTGCTAAGAACAAGCTCTCAAAAATATATATCGAAGCAATTCCACATGCATAAAAACGCGCACGATTTGATCATCGCTAGAACGAGAGGTCTCTCAGTCCACCGTAGAGTATTGGATTTTGATGCAATTTTTTTCCAACTGGCGGGACCAGTGGTCCTGCACCGGAATATTGATGAATACAAAGAGTTTAGATAGTTCAACAGAACAAATAACTATCATCAAAATTTTCCTTCGAACAGATTCATTTATTGACTGATACATTTTTACAAACCTTATTGTCTTGAGTTTTATACTTTTAATCACATTATTTTATATGCACATATGCCTTACATTTTACTATTGGTTACATTTATCATATATACCTTTGGTCTACTTGTTAGTATTGGTTAATTTATTATATGTATTTATGTTTTACAATTTGTGATTGGTTTATATCTACTATTATGATTTGTCTTTTATTGCATTTTAATACTTTTGTAGGCGATAATAACTCACAGCTAATGTTTTATCTGTAAAGACCGACGTTAAATAAAGATGAAATGAGAATAACTCATAGTCCCGACATATATTGTTTGGAACCGTGATTACATTCCGACCTTTACCCTGAAGCGGTGGAAAAGGAAAGCCTGAACTGTATTATTACAGCACATCATTGTAAGTATGTATGTATGTATATGTATATGTATATGTATATGTATATGTATATGTGTATGTATGTAACCCTTTCTTTGAACACTGTGTACTATGGGTTTAGAAACAAAAAATGACCAGACCGATATATTTGCCTACATTCAGTCTCTAGCTGTATATGTATCACACGGCTATCTTACATCATTCAAGCACATGAAAGACAAGGTTCCAGGCCATATTTTATTAACAACTTCAGTTTGGCCTTCTGTGGGCTCAGGGGTTTCTCATAACAAACCAAGTGCGGCAGCTAGGCAGGCAAACGCCATAGCCTCGTGTTTTGTATGATACAGGGTTTGTAGGGGAGTGAATATTTTGGGTGCAAACAAACGTAAAACCTGCCAGCTCCGGTAAGTCCTTTCGTTCTCATGGCATTTTTTTTGTACAGAGCTTTCATACCGGACACACAGATGGAACGCGTATCCTGAGTTTCAACAGTGTTTCCTGTATTTGTAGGCTGTCTTAGTACTCTCCTTGTCTTGTGACAGACGATTTTTTTTGGTCTTTTCTATTGCATGGTGAAGTTGCAAATAAAACAGGTATTTATTTTTTTTATTTTTATTTTGTGAGCAGCAAACGTTCAGCAGAAATTTCAGCACCGACCATGGACGTAACGTATACCTGTAGTATAACGAATCTCACTAAATGTAGACCGCGGTGCTATATGTCAGTGTTTGTGCATAAACTATGAGTTATACAAAATACAACTTAATATTTAGTAAGTTGGGTATCATACCTGAATTTATAAAGTGTATCCAACGGTTAGGAAAATAACATGGTGATTCGCCAGATAGGGGGTTTGGTTTAGACCTCACCATACGACTTAAGAGTGTCTCAAATAATCAAAAAATATTTGAGACAATAAGGATTAAAGTTAGAATATTTTGCAGCATCGCTATCTTAAGGGAGGACATACACGAGACCTCTAAGGAGGTCATATTTCATCATGCTGGGAAACTAGTAAAGCACTGGAAACACTTCACACATAAACTGGTATGAGAAATACAACATAGCCAACACTTGGCGATCCACTTGAAACCGTGTGCACACATTATTGTACATAGGAGTTATACCAGTGCAAATACTCTTATCCCATGTCTCGACCTTCCACAAACAGAACCTTTTTACAGTGGTAAATCTGGCCGATTATTCAATTACCTTAGCACAAAAATGATAGGACATACGTGTACTGATCATTAAACATGTTACGAACCGCGTTAAAACCTGATGGCTTCTAGGGAGTTACTGTACCAGGGATCCATGTTGCCCAATAACTATTTCCCAAAGAACAGCTGTTGAAAGAAATTTCACAGCTGCTAGGATCAGTACCATGTGATCTGCATAATTAAGCACACTGGTATTATTTCACCCAGAACTGCAAAGTTAGTGCTCACTTCACTTCAGCACCGACCATGGTGCAAAAGATCTGGAAAGTGTTTTTGGTAGGCAATGGACCTTGAACCTTGGACTGTTGTAAGAATTGAGAAGGGGTAACTTATAATGAAACTACCACCATCAGCTGTTGGTGATGTTTAACTCTTTCAGTGCCAATCCGACTTAAGTCGATCTACATAGGTCAAACTAGTCTGAATTATCATTGGGATCCCAGATTCGTATACTTCGTATAAAGACCTTTCACTTAAGTACCAGCTAGTATGCCTGTAGTTCCAGAGAGAATATCTTAAGTCAGCAGCTGATCTCATCGCCCATTCGGCGCCGAGATAAGCTGTTGATTGAGTCTAAAATTTGGCACTGACATAATCAACTAGCCCACGTTACAAGACTTGCAAAGACACAGACTGACAAGATTTGTCATAACCACATTATAACATATGTGCTAGATGATGCCATCCAGTCATACTGCACCTGCAATACAATGCTGTGTGCACACTGTGCTCCTACCAAGCTCATAAAGTAGCTCATATTCCACCAAAAGAGAATGTATATGTACTGGTAAAAGAGATTTACTTCAAAACAAAATATGTCTGTGTGCCTTCAAAAGTTGTAAATATGGCTAGATGTCAATTTCAAAGGCCCAAATGACCTTGACCTTTGACCTTTAGAGGTAACATGTATATTACCAACATGTGCAGTGTTGCAATATCTACAATTTGAGCCCAACAGAAGCCAAATCAGATGAAAGTTGACGAAGTTATGGCTAGATGAAAGTTTCAAGGCGCCAATAAACCTTGACTTGTCACTCTTACGTCACATATAACTTACGAAAATGTGCAGTTCTGCAATACTAACGAGTTGAGTTCAACATGATTAAAATTGAAAGAAGAGTGACCACGTTAAGGTAAGATGAAACTTTGAAAGGCCCAAATTATAGTAACCTTTAGCCTTTAGAACTTACATCTTAATCAAGTGCAACACCTACACTTTGAGTCCAATATGATTAAAACTGAATGAAAATTGACCCATTTATGGCTGCATGACATTTTCAAATGTCCAAATGATCATGACTTTTGACCTTTAGAGGTCATGTGAAAAGGTGAAAAACACTGTGAATATATTTATTTTTCAAGGGTATTTATATTCACAGTTTTTGCATTTTGGACCTTTCACTGAGACTTAAAATCACCATTTTCGTTTTACTTCCAATGAATGCCATGTTAAAACCCTTTTTTTTCACTGTGATCTCAATTTCACGGTTTGAGGCATCAGCGAAATAAGCTAAAATAAGAACACAGCAAAATGAATTCACAGTAAGCAGCGTTACAATATCTACAATCAAAGCTGAATATGAACCAGGTCCGACGAACATTGAACAAGTTATGGCTAGATGAAACTTCCAAAGGTCAAAATGACCTTGACTTTCGGATATCACATGTTATTTCAAAAGTATGCAGTGTTGCAATACCTACACTTTGGGTCTAACATGGTCAAATTTGATTGGAAATCGGATTAAAATTGACAAGTTATGGCTCAATGAAAATCGTAAAGGTGCTAATGACCTTGATCTTTACTTTTAGATATTAAATGTGAATTACAAAAATTATGCAGCGTAGCAACACCTACAATTTGGGTCCAACATGGTTTAAATTGGAGAACATTGACAGTATTCTAGCTGGATAATAGATGCAAAGGTCCAAATAGCCTTGACATTTGACCTTAGAGGTCACATATAAATTAAAAAAAATTGGCAATGCTTCAAACCTATGATTTCAAGTTGCCTTGGTTACCTTCAAATATAATTTTGGAGATATTCAAGATTTAAATTTTCAAATGACCTTAATTTGCATAATTTTCAAAACCGTTGAACCTCTGTACAAAAAATTACGACTTCATATATCGAAGCATCACCATTCCACATTTGGAGTTTTTATATATGAAAGTTTTCAAATGACATATCGGGCATGTTTGCCTGTGGAGACAGAAAGAAGAAAGCAATAAAGAAAGAAAGAAATGAAAGAAGAAAGGAAGAAAGAAACGAAGAAAGAAAGAAAGAGAAAGAAAGAACGAAAGAAAGAAAGAAAGAGAGAAAGAGAAAGAAAGAAAAAAGAAAGAAAGAAAGAAAGAAAGAAAGAAAGAAAGAAAGAAAGAAAGAAAGAAAGAAAGAAAGAAGAAGAAAGAGTTCTTAAAAACAATCTGTTTGTGCTGGCATGTAGACGTAAAAATATTCTGATAATTGGATGTATGGCCTACTCAACTCTGCTGGACTGTATACAAGATGAACGTACAGGCTCATCATTGCAGAATTTTCAATATCCGTTTTAGTTCTTTGATTGTTCATATCATGCGGCCAATGCAACGTATGTAGCCAAAGCATGTGTAAAAAGCAAATCAATGTCATAAAAAATCTACAAGATCCATTTTTAGAGTTTACGAGATAAGTATACAGTCTTCAGCCTACAAGGCAATACAATTTTTACAATTCCCAGTACATTCTGATTTGTAGTTGACCTTCCAACATCCATCTACTACAATATGCATGTATAAATCTAAAATAGATCATTCATTTAACTGATGCATTTTATAATTTTCCCGTATGACAATATATGATTGAAAGTTCAACCCAATAGATCAAATAGTATTTGTCCCTGTCATTTTCCCTGACATAAGTTTTGCAAAGGTGCATTGCACGTAGAATATTCAATAACTATAAGTGAAAGTACGGAAGGAGAGGGGTTAAAAAGATAACCCCATTAGAATGTGAGATAACGAGGTAGAGAAACAAGCAAGAAAAAAAAGACGGAGAAGTAACAGAAACGAATTCGAAGGGGTGAAACGAATGAGGGGTGAGGGTGTGAAGTAAAGAGAGAAATCTGAAAAATGGAAAAACTTACTAAAGTCAAGGATATGATTTGAGCCCTGACAGAAGTTCATAAAGAGTGCACTTGCAATTCATATTTTGGCCTCAAGTTTATTTCACAAGTAACTAGTATTTGCTGCATTTATTGCACCTTATCCTATAATTTTATATGTTCTGTGAAAAGCCGCGCATTTCTGTAACTTTGTGTGATATCAGAAGTTCAGATCCTGGATATAGATGGGGAACTGACTTCTGAGCGGAACAACCTGACAAGACTGTTGTAGCCCACAGGCACCTGGATGCTGACCACATGGAAGGAGGGGGGGGGGGGGGGGCACTGGTATTCTCACGGAACATGTAGGGAGGGTCACTATACTAACTGCCAGTTCTACAAACGCTTGCAGGAAAATTACTTCAGCATGTACATGAATCACATGAGAACCAATATTTTTGGCACAGGACGCTGGACAATTTATTGCAAGTAAAGAGAACCTGCCACATATGACGACCTTAATCTACCAGGAGAAGGGGTTTTATACAGCAGGTGCAGAACACTACTGTGCTGGCACTTAATTCCCTTTTTCTGCACCCCATTCTTCATCATCTGATTTTTAATTTATACTTATATTACTAGTATATGTATTAGTACAACAAATATTGATTAACTTCCAGTACCTTGGCTCTCCTATGTTTCACCTGGAAAGCTGGTCAGTGGAATCTTCCTCCAGGTCCGAGTCATCAAATTCACTATCACTTTCTCCAAGATTAATTATGATCTGGTGGATGAATGTTTCTATGATACCGTCAGCTTCCATGAAACAATCATCTACTTTAGTAGCGTGTGACACACATTTTGTTGGTCTTCCCTAGTTATTTGGGAGAAGGCATCATGGACCAGGTTCTTAAATCATGCAACTTTAGAAAGTTACATTTTTGTCATCCATGCAGTTTCACAGTTGCCCAAATGAGCTCTATAGCATTGAGCTCACAATGTCTCACTGTTGTACTTGAAACTTGGTGGCCATACTCCCATGCAATAGAGTCTGTTTTATAAACAGTTGCAGGCTCAATTGTCTTTAGTATCAAGTATAGATCATTTTTGTCATTGTTTTTACGTCACATGCATGTGCAGCTTCCAGATTTTCCTGCCCTTTACTAATTGCACCTGTCAATTATGTCATAATTTCCTTAATGCTGGTGGATTTAAGTCCCCGATTCTGGAAATATATGCCAACTCAGTAAATATACTGCATTACCGTGTTGATATGGCACTCGCACATAACTACCTCCATTGAACCATTCTTTTTAAGAATGGGGATTTGGTCGAGTGGATATGTGCGTTTCCCATTTCAGCTAGGCGACTGGTGCCAAAGGTTGCAGGTTCGAGTCCCACTCGTTCCGAACATGAAATATATATTTTCGGCATTTCCTTAATGCTGGTGGATTTAAGTCCCCAATTCTGGAAATATATGCCAACTCAGTAAATATACTGCATTACCGTGTTGATATGGCACTCGCACATAACTACCTCCATTGAACCATTCTTTTTAAGAATGGGGATTTGGTCGAGTGGATATGTGCGTTTCCCATTTCAGCTAGGCGACTGGTGCCAAAGGTTGCAGGTTCGAGTCCCACTCGTTCCGAACATGAAATATATATTTTCGGCATTTCCTTAATGCTGGTGGATTTAAGTCCCCAATTCTGGAAATATATGCCAACTCAGTAAATATACTGCATTACCGTGTTGATATGGCACTCGCACATAACTACCTCCATTGAACCATTCTTTTTAAGAATGGGGATTTGGTCGAGTGGATATGTGCGTTTCCCATTTCAGCTAGGCGACTGGTGCCAAAGGTTGCAGGTTCGAGTCCCACTCGTTCCGAACATGAAATATAGCTTACAGGCGTGGACACAATAGCTGTGGCATCGGTGTTTTAATGTTCCTCTTACTGCATACCTACAGTAGCCACTGAAAGTAACTTAACCAAATTTGTGCGCATTCACCTATTGCACGCACTTTGCTCACACTTTGCTTGGGCTCGCACCCCCGAGTTGTGCGCAGTTATTTTCTGATGTGCCCGCACCCCTGCTCGCATGCACGCTCACGCTCACCCGAGAGTCCATGTGATCGCGGGTACTGGCTAACCTGACGGCACACTGGAAAGACCAACAGGACAAGCCTTTCATATACATACTATATTTCAATCTTTTAACTTATTCATTATCTTACTGGAAATGTAACCTCCCCCCCCCCCCCAGCGCATCTCACCAAGTCCTCCCCCCCACAAAAAAAATGAAAGATAGTGGCCAGTATCCGTCTATAGATACCTACATGTAGATATAGGCTTATTTGAGTATGTCTTTTCTCGTTTGCCACATAGTTATAATTTCTACACATATTCTAGGCCTGCATGTAACTCCTGGGGAAGTAAATGTCACACCCAAGTCCATTTTATTTTGCTGTACATTCGAGAGAAGAGTAACTATTGAATGTGAATGGAGTAATTTATATGTTAATTATTGAAAGAAATACACTGCTAATAATTGATTTGACTCGTGTGTTTATTTCGGGAAGGAGCTACATTTGAGAACAATTTAGGAACCATGATGCAGACATTTCCTAGCTACAAGATGCCCACCAGATTGTGCTCCCTTATCACCAGGTCCATGGGTCTATGAAAAACTGTAAAGATTCGCTGTACTTTTCAATAAAATCAGACCAGATTGTTCTAACGTTAGATCTACAAGTTCATCAATATGCATTCAAAAGAGATAAGCTAGGCTAGCTGGAATGTATTTATGCCTTCAAAATTTGAAGCCAAACCGGGAAATAAGACTGCAATCACTGCAGATTTTAATCTTGCTCTTATGAATTTACATTAAAATGCAATAGCCGTTTTTACAATATTTTAGCCAAATCAAACAAACACTAGCATTTGGCTTAAGGCACCAGTGATTCCTGGCTGGTAAATTCGACAACGAGACAACCCCCCCCCCCCCGACATTGTGTTAAAGTTGAAGAAAGTGGATTTCTGGAATTTTTTGGACCCCATGGTTGCATGTATCCAGTCTCTGTGGCTGCATACATGTTCATGTAAATGTGAGTTTTTGTTTTTGCACTGTTAGCATTCAGAAGAACAGTTGAATATTTTTTCATCCAGACCTCATTACTATGTACTTAAAATGCAACTCACTTCAATGTGGGCGATCACGATTGACTAACCCCCCCCCCCCCAAAAAAAAACAGACAAACAAAAAAAGCTGACGCAAAATAGTACCTTTTCAGTATCAGATTTGATGGTCCTACATCCAAAATTGTTCAAATTCCAATTGCATCAAGGATGACATGAACCATCACATGCCTAGACCGGTATGAAGGTACATATGTTAAATTTATTTCACGGCAACCGCTGTCGAAAGTATACTGTACTTTTCCACTTATGGCACTTTCGAATTTAGAGTGAAGTCAGGTGACGAGGGAAAGCCCAAATTTTGCATCATGCTAAACATATATTATATATTCATGATTTTCGTAATATTATGTTTTCTTTGCATATTGGCGCACAATTTGTAACTGAAATTAGCCCCAGACTCCATCGATGTTGGCAGCTGGTCAGTGTGGTCAGCAGAATTTCATTATCCAGGGGCTGTGGGCATGCATTGGGGGCAGCAACACCTTGGTCCGCCAGGTTGCACCTCAGCGATAACCATGAAGCGGGTATCGCAAAATAGTAGTGCTTATGTCAGTCATGAAGTACTCAAGATACGGAAATTAGCTCAATCAAACGGCAATCAAGTCGTGTACTGCACCAGACTTCCTGATTGATTCATTCATACATTCATATTTCTTTATTTAATTGGGGCGGGGGTGGGGGTGTAACCACCAGACATGTTGTTTCATCTCAAGTGTCAAGAAAAATTTATATTAACTGCGCAGAAACAAGCTTTGTTTCCATGAACATACCACCTTTCCTTTTTTTCCCCTGTTTTTGAGCGTGGAGTGTCATAGGAGCAATCGGTTAACACAGCAAGATGGACATTATGTCACGCCAAGGAGGCCAGAATGGGAAGGAGAGAGAACTTTGAAATTGGCAAAACTTGTTGCATCTGTACGTATTAGCTTCCTTTGTTTTCAAAATCCCCATGCAAAGTGACATAAAATACACCTGTTTTGACAAAGTCAATATAATCCTAGTATTTGTAAACATATCATTTTTCAACACCTCCTTTACATGGAGATTTTGCGTCACCAGTATAGATTGGGCGTGACTTCAAGGAAATGGGTTTTTGTTTATTACTTACTCATAATACTGATTCAAATGTGGATTTTTGGCTTATAAAAAAATAGTGACTTGCTTCTTTCAATTTCACCATGACAATAAAAAAAGTGTATTACTACAAGTACAATAACATTTTCATTTTCCTGTACATCGCAAGGAAGATCGCAACAGTTTATGTTTGTAACGATATGCAGGGCATCACATAACCGCAGCGTAAAACAGATACACACAGGAGACAAATTACCTTTGTCCGTTGTACTTAAATAGCTTTGATCGTCTTCATGATTGACCATGGATGGTACATGCATGGCAAGTCAGACATTAATCTGATTGTTTTTAAGAATTGATCACCACCTTGTAAAGTCTTCACCCCAGACTCTAGTTGAAACCTCAGGGCCCGTATGCATAAAGGTGGTTTAGCTGTGGTTTAGCTTCTTCCAGGGAACAACCATGATGTAAAGTCTAATCTGTATGCATAAACGTGTTGCAAAGTTACCCCTGGTGTAAAGTTACACCAGGTTTAAGAATCCGTATGCAAGAAGGAAGTATAGCTTAATCCATGGTGTAAATGGCCTTAAACTACCCTAGATCTCTAAACCTGCCAGGGGGATAGTTTAACGGAGGTGTAAGTCCCAGTGGAAGTCTATTTCCTTGTATACGAGGGACCTGTTATGATATGTAAGGTAAATACTTGTAACACTGTACATTGAGTGACTGTTCATATATGATAAAATGTCAAATAGTGATACCAACAGTACGAAAGATCAGCTCCATTTCACAAGCCTTGTGCTGTTACCATCGATAAACAAAATTGTACTGTGTGTACATTAGTCAAGCATGCCCAATGTACGCACTATCTGAATATTAAATGTGTTTTCTCTACTGCAAATCTACACACGAAAATACTGTAATTACAGAAATCCACACTGTATTCATTACTAGCATGAAAAACATTGACTGACAGTTTGTGTGAAACTAAATGTTTAATTGCCTGCAAGGGAAACCAAGTTCCGTCTTACTACACTTGGAAACCATGTATGTCTTAATCAAATGCATAGAAAAACAAACGTCAATACCTGTTACCCTTTATTGGTCAATGTAGCTGCCCAGGAAAAACCAAAGATAAAACCTCTAGAATTATATTATTTGGCCTAAAGACTCTGGGAACCTGTGTTTGGCGCACGTAACGTTAACCTCGGGAGTGAGATGCCGAACTCCACCTCAAATAATAATAATAATAATAATAATAATAATAATAATAATAATAATGATAATAACAACAACAATAACAATAACGATAATGATAATAAATAAAATAAATAAATTAACAAAACTCGTTGCAGAAACTTCCTTTAAAATTGAAATCGTTTACAAATTTTGAGTGTATATATTGAAGGTCCGAACTAGAGTTACTGAATACCTGCATTGCAACTGGTTACCCCTCCCCCCCCCCCCCCCAAAAAAAAAACCCCAAAGCACGTGACCATGCTCCGCACTCCCTCTTCTTAACCCCTTTTCCGTCACGTAAGCTACTTTATTGCGTAACACATTGAGAAAAAAAATAATTCCCACTGTACTTCGAAACGCGGGAATATTTCAATCTTGTTCCATAACACCTAATCCAAGGCCGTTTCGCTGCTGTATATTTCACGGGATATGCCTGTGTCGTGCATTTGGGTCACTATGACCTTTACCTTTGACCCCTCATATGATTTTACCTTGACCATGCCTAATATTCTACACCCTTGCCACAAGTTAGGCGGAACTTGGTCTGCTTTGCAGACAATTAAATATTTAGTGACTGGTCAGGTATTTTAACAGTTAGATGATATTTAAATGACTTCCGTTTGTTAAACCAGGCTAAATTAAAATCTTGGTTTGATTTCATTTCCATTCAAAGCAATTTTTCAATGAAAGTAAAAGAATTGTGCCTTCATGTGTGCCTTGATCAGCGCAAGAACAACTCTGCAATAAAATATTTTGGCTCCAAAGCAGGCCCAGGCTGCGTATTTTGTTTTCTCCAATGGTTTAAACAAATACATATAACATACACTAAAAGTTGTCTTTGAAAGAGGTGAGGTTTGTTTCAGATAAGTCAAATGCGTTTCGTATATTGCATGCGAAAAGTTACTTTTTATAAACATGTGGATGATGAAGATATTCTGGCAAGATTTTGTTTACAAATAAATTTATTCGAATGTTCAATCATTTTTTATTAAAATTTGCCCGCTACCTAGTCTCTCTGTCCGGCTAAATGCAATTTGATTGTTAAGTTGTGCGTAACATGTCTTTTAAGTATAGTTAAGAAATATGGCTTGCACAAGCCGAATCGTCTTGTGGGGTTGAAGGTTGAGAAATAGGTCACAGTGACTCAAGTTTGGTACATGACACTCCGCCAATTAAGGAAGTGTCACCACGCTAAATTAGGTAAGTGTGCGCCCAAGGGTAAAGGAGATATGGTACAGACTAGGCCCTACGCAAGAACAGACAGGCGAGCAAACGGGTCTGACTAAGTTACATACAGTTCATGCAACATATGGAACACATATTATGTCTTCACTCATATAAATGATCAAAGCAAACTGCTTGGCAAAATGAATTTCAAATACTTGAACCATAAAATGACCTTGCCTGCATTGACATATATTTTAAATGTTAGCATACTCTTTCCTTATTAACAATGCTTCTAATATTATTGCGAAATGTGTGACATTTCCTCAGATCTTTTGCAATAATATTAGAATCTTTGTTGTAGAATGAAAAAATAAACATTTTTAACACTAGATTCCACAGTCTACACATTCAACAAACACAAAGAAAAACTAGACATCTTCAATACGAAACATTGACTGAAGAGTCCGCATTAATAAGGCTGTAATTTGCTTTAGTTGGTCCTGTTATGCCACAGTATAATCAGTGCAAATATCTGTTTTCCGGCTCCATAAAGTAAAAATAGCGTTCAGAGAACGGATTACTCTCGGTGCCCACAAATTTTTTCCTCAATTGTACATTTTTTTAGACTTTGCAGAGGAATAATTTACATTCAATTTCCATATTATTGTCTGTGAAATGAAAGAGCACTTTTGAATTTGTTCTTGGGCCAAGCTCTGGTGACATAGACCACTGCACTGTGCGTCATCCGGTCTGCCATCAAATAAACACTTCAAAAGTTTCACAACAAGTATAAAAATAAGAAGTTAGTTTTCAACAGGAAAGTGGTCCATTATGATGTGCATCTTTGGAAAAAAAATGGGAAAGCTGGGTTGGATCCTTCTTGAGATATCATGATAACGTCGTCCCCATGTGAACCTCTCAGACGGCCTAAAAGATAAATACTTTAAAGTTTCATAAGAAGTTTATAAATACAAAAAGGAAGCTAGTTTTAAATCGGAACCTGTCCATCATAAGATGCATCTCTGACAAAAATTTGGGAAAGCTGTGGTCAATATTTTTGAGATATCGCGGTAACGTCGACAAGACGGACGGACGGATGACGCAGCTGACGACAATACCCTCCCACACTTTATTTGCCGAAGGTAAAAAGGGCGCATACAAACATATGCTAAGTATACATTTGATGAAAGGTCATTCACAGAAGTGTATTTTCTGATCAAACGAACTGTTGTTTATGAGACTATTAATTGCAGGATCAAAATTTTTGCCTTTTCCACAATCTACTCACCATTACATGTTCAAAAATGTATACACTGCATATGTCTACTTGAATACTTCTTACAATATGCAGCTAGCAAATGGATAGCGCACTTATAACAGTGGGGCATAACCAGACAACGTTCTCTTTTCTCATGCTGCCAATTCCCCTCCTCCCCTGTTTGGCTTTGCTGTCTACGCCTTGTGCAGCCATAATTGTTGTGACTGGACTTGGAAAAAGGAGGTTATATGGGGCAGGTAGAAATTTTTAATGTTCTATTGAAACTCCAGTAATCACTTACATCATCATGTTATCCATAACACAGACATATTTTGAGGGTTAAATACACACATATAAGTTTATTGTTTATCATGCACAGATATAAAATCAGTAATATTTCCATTATTGACCACTGTGTGTACACTCAATTTCATTTTGACAAACATAAATCTGAGTCCCTTGCCCCCCTCGTCACGTAATGCAATCTGTCAATAAAAGGGGACAGCAGTCACACAACTGTCCTCAGTGTGCTCACCTAGGACAGGTCAGCTGGCCAGTGTCAGGAAAGGGGGTTAAAACTTGTATCAAGGTCTTCAGTTAAACAGTGGCGTAACTGCCCCATGGATTAGTTACCCCGGTTATAACTACACCAGCTTTTCTGCATACCAATTTTCTTACACCATGAACTGAGGGGTAACTAAAACTGTTATAAGTTGTACCATGGGTAAGTTACACCTCCTTTATGCATACGGGCCCAGGGGATTACCCTAGGGGAAGTTTGAACAAATATTGTAAATCTGGTTGGCTCTCAGAATAACCATGGTATAATCATGATGAATTGTAATTGGAAGCTTTATTTGGGAAAGGGGAAGTACAGTAAAAATCCCCTAAACATTGTTGTGTAATTGGCAGAAGAGTGGAATTCCCCAGAGTGTAAATGTGGTAAGATTGTGAAATATTATAATTGCTGACTCACTGGAAAGACCCGGAATGTTAAATTAGTAATGGTTGTTGTGCAAGAACATAACCTAGATACAGTCACAAGGTAATGAGTCAATACAGGATGTGTAAGCAAGTTAGAGGATATAGCAGTTGTTCATGACAGTGATGGATGTGAGGTTGTACAGTTTGAAAAAGTGTGTCGTGTAAAAGTGAAATTAATTCTTCTCAGAATTAATTAACTGATATTTTAAGCTTAGATTCAGATTGTATGGATCATGACAAGTCTGTACATATAAATAGGCTATCTTTTCTATCATGTTTGTGTGTGTACTTGTTCACCCTGATATGTCATCTCTAGTATGAGAATAGAAGTAGGGGAAGTTTCATATATATGATAGCTGATAGAGGGAGCCACAGTACAGTTAAGAAGAAACCTAGTTTAGGGTTTTGCCAGCACTGAATCATGTCTTGTTTACTTAGAACGTAATAATAACATAATTTAACCGGATATATCTGGTTTTATCCAGATGTAATTGTTGCTTTGCAAATTCCATGGGAATTTCCACTGTATCTGACTCATAACTGGGTATATAAGGAGGTAAAGTTGCCTTGCTAGGCAGAGTTTGTTCTCTCAACTATAAAGAGAGGAAGAGATTTCTGAAGGATGAACCAAGGAGCCTAACCAGATTGGCAGATCAAACATTGTACAAGGAAGAAGAATAAAAGAATTGAACTTGGAGATGGAATCTGGAAGTTGTCATTGCAGACAAGTCCACCCTTGTGTACAACGGCCTGGTTGCCTTACACGCAGTCAGATTTCACACCATCAAAATTAGCCCAGGGGGTTTACATTATTGGCTTTGCTTGCCAGGATTCTTTTCACCTTGGAATCAACTTATTGTCAATGGCTCAAGCGCACCTGAACTACATAGTGGTGAGTAGTTCAGACAAAGAGGACAGTCATTGTTTTATCAAAGATATTCAAGACACTACCTTAGACGGGCATCAACACATGCCAGTACCAACTCCAACTCCTGAACCTGAACCAGAACCTGACACCCCAAGCCAGTCAACACAGACCAGACGGGTAGACCCCCATGTGAAATACAGAATCAGCAGTAGCATCAAGGAATCGTTGGCTAGCTGAAAGAAAAAGAGAAAGAGAAAAATGAAGACAGTTAAGAGAATAGAAAAGAGAAATCATAAGGCAAGTTCATTGGTTAAGACAAAAGTTAGCAAGACTATATGAACAACAAGAATGGGAACAACACATCATTAATACTACTCTCGGAAGATTCCGAAGATTACAAGTATACCAGGATCAAGACTAAGACCAGAAAAAAAAGACAAAATGAATCCAGACCAATTTACGGGTTTGTCAGAAGGCATCGCCAAAATATTACAGGATTTGAATCAAGGCATGGGAGCACAGCATACTGATTCTAAAAGAACTGAAAAATTAAATCCCTTGTAAAAATTATTCGGAAGTGTGACAGACAGGTAGCGGAGGACATTAGAGAATGGCTCGATGAAGTGGATATGAGTATTCCATATCTACCGGAAATTCCTGGAGCTGTCATCGACATTGTTACAATATCAGTCACCAGATCTCTAAAGAAAGAAGTAGAGAGATGTTTGGACATACAACCAGCTCGACGTGCCATGCCCTGGGATGATTTAAAAACCCATATAAGAAAATCATTTCTTTTGGCCAACGAGGACAAACATGTGAAGAATGAACTTGACAAAATAGAACAATCAGACTATGAAAATTTGGGACACCATTCAACAGAAAGTTTCGAGAAGCTGCACACCGTGCATACCCTGGAAACAGGAGTGCTGATGCAGAACAGACAATTGTCAGGGCTTGTACAAAGGCTCTGCACAATGCTGAGTTAGCAAGGAAATTAATTGTGGAGTCGAGACCCAAAACACTGGAGGAAGTGATGAAGTACACGAAAAAACAAGAGGCTGGACTGGAGATGTTTAGAGGACTGGAAAGAAAGAGGACCGAGGAACCAATGCAGATTGGAAGACTGGAAGATAACATGAAGGAGGTATTGAAATTACTGGAGACCACTGCCAAAACCGAACAGAGATTGGCGAACAGGAGCAACAGATTGGAAACAAGACCCAACATACCACGTCAATCCAGGCCCATGACGAGAAACATTCAGGGGAAATGTTTTTAATGTGACAAGACTGGACACAGAGCAGCAGACTGTCGGAAGAAGATGGCCGACCAACAACAACAACAACAACAACAACAGAAAACAATGCAGAGACCAACAAGTCACAAGTCTTTAAACTAAAGGCTGCGGCAGGGTACACTGGAGGTAGGTGGGACATTGCACTGACTTTGTCAGGGGTTAAGTGTAACGCTCTCCTCAATACTGGTGCTAGTGTAACCTTGTTTCACGAAAGACTGTTTGGCAAGTTGTGTCAATGTATTGGACGATCAAAACTTCTTCAACCATGCACATTTATTGTTAGTGTTTTTGGAGAAAAATTAAATGTTTTGGGACAGACAAAGATCATAATTGATAATGCTACTGTAGCTAAAGTTATAATTGTAAAAGGAATTTCTCATGACATGATGATTTTAGGTCATGATCTTTTGAATAAAGGACAGGGCATTATAAATTATCCAAAACGAACATTGACATGGTCTAAGAAGGATTAGCCATTAACAACAAAAATTAGAACTGGTATCAATGTTGTAAATAAACATGGAAAAAAAGGTTCAATTGTAGTAAAATCAGACAGATGCACAGGACATTCTGCTATTGATCATGTATCGGAAAAATATAGTGATGTATTTAGTGATAAGACAGACCCACATGGATATTGTGACTAAGATTCCGTGGTAATTGATATTCAAGGACATTCACCTATAAAACAAAGGGCATATAGAACTCCTTTGTCAAATAGGACGGTTATAGAGGAGGAAGTAGAAAAAATGTTGAAAGATGGAATTATTCAACCAAGTTCAAGTCCTCGGGCTTCACCAGTGACCTTGGTGCCAAAACCAGATGCTTTGACACGAAGTTGTGTGGACTACCAGAAGTTGAATGATGTGACAAAGAAAGATGGCTACCCTTTGCCATAAATTCAAGACATCTTTGATCAAGTAGGTGGTGCTGGGATTTATACTACCCTAGATCTAAAGAGCGGCTACTGGCAAATTCCGGTTTCACGGGAAGCTATTCCAAAAACTGCTTACATTTCTCATCAAGGATTATATGAATTCCTTAGAATGCCTTTTGGGTGAGCTAATGCTCCTGCACAATTTCAAAGAATTATGGACAAAGTCTTATCAGGATTGATAGGAAAATGTGTATTTGTGTATAAAGATGACATTATTATCTATAGCAAAGAAAAAGATGCACATGCAAAAGATTTGGAAGAGGTATTTGGAAGATTGGAAAATGCTGGACTCAAAGTCAAACCATCTAATTGTTCCTTCGCAAAAACGGAAGTCAAACTTCTTGGTTACATAATAAATCAAGAAGGTATTTGTAGTAATCCAGAAAAAGTGGATGCCATTGTTGAAATGGACACATCTTCTTCTTCGAAGGGAGTTAGATCATTTTTAGGAATGTGTGATTATTATTCAATAACAGTTCCAAATTATGCTGAGATTGCTGCACCTTTATATCAGTTGACAAAGAAAAATCAACCTTTCATGTGGGGAAAAAAACAGGAACAGAGTTTTCAAAAGTTAAAAGAACTTTTGCAATCACGAGAGGTCATTGCATATCCACTGATTAATAAACCATACAAGTTATATACTGACGCTTGTGGTCATGCTGTCAGTGGAATTTTGGTACAGGATGATGAAAAAGGAGTAGAAAGGTTCATACAATATGTTTTTCACATCAATTGTGAGGAACACAATTGAAATGCGCTACTATAGAAAAAGAAGCCTATGCAGTAGTTTACTGTGTAACCAAACTCCGACCATATTTATTGGGGGCAGAGCTCACAGTGTACACTGACCACAAACCTCTCAGATCTTTATTTACCAAAGAAATGAGAAACACCAACATACAAAGATGGGCCTTCCTATTAGCAGAATTTGGTGCTAAGATAGAGTACATAAAAGGAAAGAAAAATATTAGGGCAGATGTATTGTCTCGGATAAAACCAAGGGAAGAGGTTAACACTTTTAATACAGAAGAGTGGGTTAACCCAGATGCAATACGAGATGATGTAATGGACAGAATTCCATTAGAAGCAGATGAGCTATTTCCAGAAGAAGTTAAACAAAAACAACAGGAAGAATTCCAGAATCTCTTTTGAGAAGCACAAAATGAAGATACTTCCTATGAAGTATTTCAAGGGTTATTGTATTCAGCCAAACAACCAACTTTAATGGATGCCATGTAGGACAAGAGAGGCTTATGTCTGGCCAGGAATGAGGAATGATATCATAGAACAGCTTAAACGTTGTCAGACTTGTACTATACATACTCCTAGGCAAGATCATACTCGGATGGCAGAATTGGCTATTCCAAATTACCCTATGCAGATTGTAGGAATAGATCTCATATGTCCATTTGGTATAACATGCAGAGGAAACAAGTATTGTCTGAACATTATACATCACTATAGTGGTTGGGCAGAAAGTTATCCTTTGTCTTCTAAAACAGCTAAAGAGGTAGAAGAAGCGCTTGCAAAAGACTTCTTTCCAAGATATGGCATTCCTGAAATTATTATTACAGATCAAGGACAGGAGTTTAATGCTAAAGTTTTCAAAGAATATTTGAAAGGATTGGGAGTGGATCACAGAAGAACCACAGCTTATAATCCTCAGGCCAATGGCAAAGTTGAAAGATTCAACAGAACATTGAAGGAAATGGTTGCTAAATCGGCGAATAACAATGCAAGGAAATGGGAAGAACAACTCTCAAATGCATTACTAGCATATAGGAATAGTGTTAGTATAAGTACTGGGTATACCCCATTCTACCTATTGTATGGTAGGAGAAGAAGATTGCCTTTAATTAAATGTTGAGGAAGGGAACTCAAACATTGCAAGGACGTCTCAGTGATACATCTGACGCTCTCACTAGTGCTAGACAGAATCTAGAAGAGTCTAGAAAGTTCAAATGAGAGAGGTTGAATCAGAAAGCCAATGCTGGTGATATTCAAGTAGGTGATACAGTGGTATGTAAAGCTCAAGAAAGACTAACCCTGACATCCAGATGGGATCCACAGTATGAAGTCATACAAGTCAGAGGAAAAGTATGTTGGCTACGTCAACAACAAACTGGAAAAAAACAAAGTTGTCAACAGGAACAAGATCTGATTGGTCGATCCAAATATGGTATGGGATGACGTACATCCACGTCCTGTTAGGAACAGTAGAAATACAGCAGTTCCACAACCCACAGCTAAGTTTTACCCCGAACCTCAACCAGAGCAGACTGAGGGTGAGGAAACAACAGAACAGCCAGAAGATCAATCACAGGAACCAACACCAGGACCGCGTAGACAACCAGAAAAGTTCACACCAAGATATTTTACAAGATTCAAGAAAAGACACTAGATCCCGCCAATGATCAACTACTTTCGCAAAAGAAACCATGTATTCCAATGGAAACAGAAGAACCTACAGAGGCTATGGAACAGTAATGTTCATGATAGCTACTTTCATTCTTACCCAGACAATAGCAGAGGACATCAAATCTTTGGCAGATGGAGTCTTGATAGCAGAAAAAACTTTGGATGAAAGTACAAACAGCTGAGTGGACAGTCTTAGTAACTTTGGATGGACCACCAGACCTCAGTGGCATAATTCAACAATTCATGAATATTGAGAGAGTAATCAAATCCATAAAGGAGATGCAGCTGGCAGACAAACTGAACTGGATGAATCGTCTGAAGACAAAATTATAACTTCTACAACTTCACGTCAAATTTAATCCAATAATAGAGAAGGTGAAAGGAATCAACCAAACTCCTAGAAGAAAAAGAGGACTATTCAACTTCATTGGAAACATTGCAAGTTCCTTATTAGGAGTAGCTGCAGACCAAGGAATTGATGAAATCCGAAGAGCCGTATCATTGAACCGATTGCAGAACAAGATAATTGTACATCAACAAAACCAGATGTTGACAATTTTAAACCATACACATATGGAAGCAAATCAAAATTCACAAAAGATTAACGTTTTGGAAACTTATTTGAATACAGTTGTTCGGAAGGGATATCAAGAACTTAGAAATAATACAATGGTAAACAGATATTTCATAAGACAACTATGGGTAATGAGGAACATAGACAAAGCTGTCAGTCTATTTGTAGAAGTGGTGAATAACTACATTAGGCAAGTGGACAAATTCCGACGACAGAAATCTTCCTTGGAAGTAGGAAGATTGACAGAGGAATTACCTCCACCGAACAGACTCAAGGAACTTCTACAGAAAGCCACATCACCAAAGACAAGACTTGTATCACCAATTCAGTGGTATTACGAGTACGTTCAAGTTGTACCGGTATGGGACGAGACACTTCTTTGATATACCGAATCAAAATTCCACTTGAACAGGAGACAGACTACTGGCGGTATAACATTCATAGCTGACCTCAGCCATACAATAAATCAGGTTTAGCTATACAGCTGATAGTTAAACAGACGTAAGTGGGAACAAATCCACTTACAGGAGAGATTTTCCATCCACGCTTATGTTTAGAATATTTCCCTATTGCTTGTAGGACGGGCCCAATCTATACACCCAATGCAAAGTCACGTACATGTGCTATTCTGTCCCAGAATACTGGCTTAAGAAGCTCATGTGCAGTGAGACTCACACAAACAAGTGATTTGTCTCAGGCTTTTGAGATAGCATTAGGAGATTATGTTATCATAACTTGGGGAGAGACAGCGTATACTAGATGCACATCTAGTCCACAACAGTCTCAACAACTTCAGGCAGGAACTTACCTTATTCAGGCTAGGGATGGTGGTACTGTTTGTGGAACACATAGGATTTTACTTGGTATGACAGAAAGGATTGGCTGCCTTTCAGTCCATGTGTTGTGTATTAAAGAAATGCCATCAACCTTAAATTTACAACAAGTAATACCGGAGGGGGACACTCTAAAGGAATTACCAAAGGTTAAATTTCAAGCAATGAAACCAGTTTCACATACTCGACTAATAGAACTGGAAGCAGTCATTAATTGGACGAAACATGGTAGCTGTGTGTCTTGGGTGGTATTAGGAATCCTGGCATCACTGCTGATTGCTGGAAAGACCCAGAGTGTTAAATTAGTAATGGTTGTTGAGCAAGAACATAACATCGTAGTATAACACAAAATGAATGGGACCAATTTTCAAGTGGTCTCTAAAAAGAGGGTTGTCCCTCATGGGGGGGGGGGGGAATTGTCTCTCAAGAGAGGTACCACTAAAGTACAACCACTGTACATATAGACAACCAAGAAACATGCTTTTCTTTTGCGCTGTAAATGCTCAATGGTCAGGCCCCCGGTGATGAAATATGACAGCCATGTGGTACTGACGAAAACAACCTCAGATGTGCCAAACTCCTTGGTCCTAGGTCAACATACATGGGTAATTGATAACGTATAGTAATTCTGGGCCAGTCTGCATATTCCTTGATTTCATAGATAGAGGGCAAGGGCTAAATAGTTAACTATATACTGAAACAAGTATCATGTGAGGTTCCTTTTTTCTATTTTACAAATGCAGATGAAATACTTCCTAAACAATTCCTATGTTGAAAATACTGACAATATCTTCTAGAAACAGACAAGAGCAGTCACATCTTAGCTTATAAGGTTAGTTCATATAATTCAACAATTGAAGCCCTACTTCTGCTCCCTCCATTTTTACACCATTTAGGTGACGAGCGATTGTTTCCAAATAAAATCACCTCTGAAATTTGTTGGCAGGAAAAAACATGGCCTGCTGCTCCTTTTCATTATTATCATCATATGGGTGCCATAATCTGAGATCCCTATGGTCATTTATACCGCCGATGGTATAATTGATGTGTAAACAGCACCAGGGCTGTTTATTAAAAGTCCTTCCTAAATGCCCCCCCCCCCCCCCAGCTCGCTGATAAACTGTTATGTGGACAATGAATTATGCATACATTGAGTTTGTGATTACAGCTGTAGATATAACAGAATGGCCTGCTTGGGGGTGGATGTGGAAGATTTGATGTATAGGTGCATTATCAAAATTCAAAATTTAAAGATGATTACACATAACGTGATGTTCCCATATGTCAATAGAAACAGGTTTATTCAGGATACGGAGTCATGTTGGCGACAAAGCAGTCTGCACATTTTTATCAGTTTAAATGATTTCTGCCTTCATCATATGCTACTTTGCCGTTTTGAACGCTGCAACTGTTAGGGTAGCACATCAGGTTGAACAGTTGTGTTGTTTATATTTGTGCTCCTAATATCTGATTCAATTGGTCAAGGTTGGCACAGAATAACTGTTCATACAGTGGTTCCAATGACTGACATTGCATCTCATCCCCCTTACATGCAGATTTATTCTCATTGTCTAACACTGCAAATGATGAGCAAAATGTGTAATATGGATAGCTGAATTGCTATATATATATATATATATATGATATTTCATCATGTATTACTTGCATGGAAACAAATCATGACCATGCTGTACCCAGAGAATCAAAATAAAATAAGCTGACAACTGTTTGAGCAGATATTGTTTTTGTGGTTGGATGACTATACATTTGGAGCCATACGCTGTAAAGAAAGTAGCCATATGCAGTGATACCTGCTGTATGTGGCCACCCCTGCTGCCAAGAAAAAGTGGCCACATACAGCAGATGTAATAACACCACAGGTAAATTTTACATAGAAATTGACTACTGTATCTCAGCCTTGTGACCACAAAATTAATACAGCTTCTCCCGGCAGTGGCTGCATAAAGCAGGTATCAATGTACATATATTTATTAGCTACAGTGCCCATGCCATCATTTCAGTCTGCTCCACCGAATCATTTAGGAGGCATCTTCCTCAGATCATGGACCTATTAATAGGTCCACGTTCAGATAAAAATTCAGCAAGCATTGCGTTACCATAAACAGAATTCATTTTAAAAACAGAAAATCCATTTTCCTGTTTTTTGGCTTGATTTTTAGAAATTGAGGACCTGTTGTTGCCAATTCAAGAATTTGATACTTATTAAGTTTGAAAATCTACATATTGTTTGAGTGGAAACACTCAATCTGTACAAAAACCTTGGAAAAAAGATTCAACTGAGAGGAACCACTCACTTGGACCTGCTGCACAATGCCATCAATGAGTGGGAACACTCATTTGGTACAAAATATGCAAAATGAGGCCAAGATGAGGGAAACCACTCACTTAGATCTACTGCATGAAGGCTTTGGTGAGTGGAAACACTCGACTAGCTGGCACAAAAATTTGAAATGGGGCCCACATGAGGGAAAATACTCAAATGGGCCTGGAGTTGCTGCAGACAGAGAAAGCTTAGGGTTGCTGGTGAGTGGAAAAACTCAGTTGATTCCGAATCGTGTCAAAAGGAGGGAAAACACTCACTTGAAAGACTGGAGCTGTTTGTTTAAATCCTGTTTGAGTGAAACCACTCATACTTTTCAAGATGCCAAGAATAATTGAGGAAATGAATAAAGTGATATTCTAAAAGATTTTTTTTTATGTTGAACATATGACTGGTACCCTCTCATACAAAAACAGAGTTCGTATTTTGAGCCCTGGATTTTGAGTTTTAGAAGCGTTCGTCGCAAGCATATCATCAGTTGGTGGGTCTGGACTATGGGGTCCCGGTAAGACAAAACTTTAAAACTCCCATTCCAGTAGATTGCAAGTTCATCAAATCATGGTGCTGGAAAGGGATAGAGGGACACCTTGGGACAGTTGTTGAGCTACATCAAAATCACCGCCACTGATTCAGATTGGATTGTCATGCCTGGCTAGCCCTGTGATGTTCAATACATACATTCAGTGCTGATAGAGAGACGCATGAATCTGTTAAGTCGTCCTGTGACCTACTCTGGTCCGTAGTCCATGCAGGCATAGGCATCTTCTGCGTCGTGGTAGGGTCCATTAGAACCTATGACAAAATGCCTGAACATTTATGCCAAAGTTGTATACTTTCATGAACGAATTTTTAATTTCTTACATGACCCGTCACATGGACTGCAGAATAGGGTAATGACTACTAGGAAGTGGTTTTGGAAAAAAAAACACACAAATATAACGGATAACTACAGTACACACCAAATCTTTCTTCCGTGTGATACACCCAAGTTTGTTTCGGAATCCTCAGCACAGCGCCAAGAATACAGAGGCGGATGCAGAATTTCAGGAAAGGGGGATCAGTGACTTAAACAAAGCCCAAAACGCGAGTGTGAAAGTGACAAAGGCCACAGCGGGGGGTTAAAAAAATTAGATGGTCTGAGATGCATTTTCCTGGCATTTGAGACTGTATTTCAATAGAATAATTTGATTTCTCTGAGACACAAAATTCACTACATTTGGCCTCCCTGCTGCTGGGAGGGGTGGATAAGCATACACATTTCACTTCATGGCATTTGGTATACGTAATGATAATCGTTCTTACCTTTTGTTCATCCATATTTTCTTGCGACCTTATCTGTTCAAGTTTTGGCTTCTATATAAGAAAACGATCCATATTTATTGCAAATAACAATTATATTAAGCCCAACCTGAAAGCAAACAAACATGTCACTGTGTGGATTAGATCTTTACGTGTCAAAGTTAGGTCATGACTCCATTCACATGCATCATTCACATGAGCAAACCTGGTGGCCGCACGGAGTATCTGGGCCGAATGACACTCACAGACCCTTGCATTTAAAATTTGACCAAGCCAGGACACTGGCCTGGAAGTCAAGTGCTGCACCCATCTCCACATCTGGAAGTAGTTTCACATGCAATTGCCTCTCTGGACTACTTCTGCAGCATTTTCATAGTGGTTGTATTGAAACATGCTGTATACGATTTCCTGTTCTCAGTTTGCAGCTGAAACTGAACATGTAAGCCTATGTACTTCTTTCTGGTCTTCTTAATGAGTCCCATGTCGTTTATCTTCTCTGTTTCCCTTTCCTCTTTTTTATGCGGACCCCCCAAAAAGGGATCCAGGACCCGTCTGACTCCCCTCTAAATTTGTCCCTGCTATAGACTTTAGATCGCCATTTTTTTTACATAATTGCCTTTGTCTCCTGGTGTTTAAAATATGCTTTTCAGCAAATTTGCCCTCAATTGGGTAAAACTCATCATGTTCTTTCCATTCAAAAACTGTTGAAAAGCCCTTGTCAGAAGACGAGAACACATGAAAGCTCTTTCTTTGCTACGCAAAGTCTGTGGTGTACGAAAGTGTCATTAAAAACGTAGTAAAGTGCATGTATTTAACCTCTGTCAAATGCGACTGCACAGGACCAGCATTCCCATGTTTTCCATACAAGACCACAGTCCATTTGGGCTCCAATTGGCTCTTCTACTCAGGTTTGTGTCCAGCTTATTATGTATGATACTTAAAGTCACAATCTCTACACCCTTCATGGATTTCTTTCCCATATACCCCACAATAAAAAATAATTCAAATGATCTGTTTTTTGTTTTTGTTTTTGTTTTGTTGTGTCAAAAAAACTACTTAACAGGTTTCGCATCAGGAATGGAGGAAAACACACAAGACATATCTGATACTTAAAGTGTGTGAGGTCAACACACTCTTGTCTTTCTATCTTTCTTTCTTTCTTTCTTTCTTTCTTTCTTTCTTCTTTTTTCTTTTTTCTTCTTTCTTCTTCTTTCTTCTTTTTCTTCTTTCTTCTTTCTATTTCTTCATTCTTTCTTTCTTTTTTTTCTTCATCCTTCTTCTTTCTTCTTCTTTCTTCTTCTTTCGTCTCTCTTTCTTTTTTCTTTCTTTCTTTCCCTTTCATCTTCTTCTTTCTTCTTCTTTCTTCTTTTTCTTCCTCCTTTCTTTTTCGTTCTTGTTCTTTCTTCTTTCTTTTTCTTTCTTGTTCTTTCTTTCTTTTTACTTCTTCTTTCTTTTTCTTTCTTGTTCTTTCTTTCTTTTTCTTTCTTCTTTCTTTTTCTTCTTTCTTTCTTTTTCTTCCTTTTTCCTTCTTTCTCCTTCTTCTTCTTTCTTCTTTCTTTCTTATTTTTTTTACTTTCTTTCTTTCTTTCTTTGTTTCTTTCTTCCCTCTTTACCAGTGAATTTGTCCATCACTTTTCTTTGAAACTATTTGACATAGAAAATCCAAACTTGGCAGGATTGTATTTCCATACAAGGAGTTTGACTTTTTTATGCACCGGAATGAAGACGTTTAAAATTGTGCAAATAAGGGTCATTTGAAATTTTAAATCTTGAATATCTTCAAAAGTATGATAGATAGCGATGACATTCCAACCTCTTTACAATTGTGCATCTCTTGAATGTAAAACAAAAATTGCAGTAATTTGAATTATGCTAATTAGCAGCATTTAAAAATTTCAAACTTAAATATCTTCAGAGCTTTTATAGATAGAGATGTCATTTGAACTTCTATTAGGGAGTTGTTGAGCACTGCGCATGTAATGAATTAAAAACAAAAGTTGTAGCAATTTAAATTATGCCAAGTAGCACCATTGAAAATTTAAAATCATGAATAACTTGAAAGCTGTAATAGATTAAGATGCCAATACAACTTCCACTCCTGTGTTATGGAACAGTTTTATATTGCCATACCAATATGCTTTGAAGACACACACACTGATTTGCTTTGCAGCAAGTCATCTTTTCTAGTTTTGGGCATTTTTTTCCAGTCCACAGATATAAATGAGCGCAAATGCGAAGAAATACTGACTATATGGCTGCAGCCAAATTTTCAAACATTCATCCAGGATCAAACAATTGAGATCAAACCAGCAAAACGTTTTGGCCATAAGGTATGGCCCTTATCAGTGAGTGTGATAAGCTGGGCAAAATGCGAAGCATGACAGTCTATAAAATGTTTGCCAACATGTGATCAAATCAGCCGGCTATGCAACCTCCACTGTTGAGGTGGGGGTAAATGACCAAATGACCCCCCCTCCCCCATGAGATAATAATTCCTGTTGCAGATTTCTTGATTACATTCCCCACCTCCAGCCCATACAATAAATCACAAAAGTGTGTATTCACATTGCGATATGTGTCAGAAATAAGCAGTTATCGGGTCAATTTTAACTTGTGTCCAATTCAACTCTATTTTCAAATTTTGGGCCTCTAGCCACAAAAAAAAAAAAAAAAAAAAAAAAGAAAATGGGGGTTGCTTTTTTGCAAAAAAAGGTACATCACATAGCTACGGCAGGGAAGTGCCAGAGAGGCATTTCCCTGGTTACTGCTAGTAGTTTGCATGATTTTTTTTTTGGGGGGGGGGGGATTTCAATGTTAATGGTAAAAGTGTTGGTTGTATTTTAATTCAAGACAACGCTCAATGCAAAAGTTCAGAACTGATAATTTAACGAATGCATCTTTATTTAATGCAATACATTGAAATCTTTACACCCTTTGCATGAAAAACTACATGTACAACTGATTCAACACTTCAGTTTCTCTCTCTACCCTCCTCGTTTACAGACTGTCTGAATGGGCAATGATAGGAATACTTTTGGATACTCATTTTGTCCAAATGTTGATTGAAATCTAAGATGTTGTTTTCTCAGCGTAAGCACTATATGTTTTTTAATTGGCAACACTGAACGTAGCATGAAAGATAAAAAAAATGCGACATACATGTTTGCATATATGCAGTGACAGAATCTAAAATATGTTCAATTCATAATGTATATGAGCGGCCTGCTAGTCAGTATCACACAAAGGTTGCCATCACTGGCTTAAAATTTTGATAATTCACTGTTTATGGCTGAAGATTGAGAGGTTAATATGAAAATTGGAGGTATAAATGTTTTGATGTTGTCAAAAAACAGAAAATGTCAAGTTGAACCCATGCATTCTCATTGGGTACATAGGCCTACAAGTCTTGAGATTCATCGGAATATGACTTTTGCCAGGAATTCACATCATTATTTTTAGTGATCGAAAGAGTGGACTGGACAAACAATGATTGTTGAGGAAGATACTCTTTCTGGCAGGGTTTTGTTCTGTGAGTTCCCCTTGCTATCCGCTTGTTTATGCATTCTTGCTCTGAAGTTGGTGTGAGCCAGTGGTTCCCAATAGGGTATCATGTTATCAGCACGGAACCTTGATACACGTGTGTGTTTATGTGTGTGTGTGTGTGTGTGTGTGTGTGTGTGTGTGTGTGTGTGTGTGTGTGTGTGTGCGCGCACACACATGGGCATCGCATAATGGCAATGGGGAGAAACCCCATAAATTATCTGCAATTATAAATATAAATTTTGAGTGCAGACATGAAGTACCATGAAAATCTTATGAAAGGTGCTTGTGAATGGAGTAAAAATAAGCACCCTCTGCCTATATTCATGAAAATGCATTGATCTGAGCCTTGTACACACTGTCCACTATGTATAAATGAAAATAAGTTCAGGCTGCTACTCCGTAACGATATGGTGATAAGGAATAGGGGTATTTCATATCTGGTCCTTGTATGTAAACCACCCTTTATTAGCATGACCATAATATGCTGTTACGATGGATAAAATTTTATTTTGGTTTTAGTATAATCAGCCTCCTGAGTCACAAAGGAGAAAGCTTTAAAAAAAACAAAAACCAAAAAGAGGCCCTAATTTCAGGTCTTTTTTTGTCGAGATTTGGTATGGTATGAACATGAACTCACTTCCCACCCCAGTCAACTCACACAGAGTTTGAGCACATACACACAGGGCTGCTTATTTCTAAAAATAATCTGACCATAACTATGAAATATTGATATACTCTCAGCTAGTTTATATCTCAATTTCAAGTGTTTCTCTATGTCAACGTGGTCAAATTTTGTGCTGTAGATAAAGCTACATTTTCTGCCTTTCTTGTACAATATCAAAACATTTATGCCACCAATTTCCATAATATTAATCCTCAATCTTCAGCCATAAACAGTGAATTATCGAAATTTAAGCCAGTGATGGCAAGCTTTGTGTGATACTGACTAGCAGACCCTTCATATATATTACCAAGTGCACATACTATCACTGCATATACTCCAAAATGTATGTTTTATTCTTCTCTCTTTCATGCGATATTGACTGTTGCCAATTGAGGTATATGTAGTGCTTACACTGAGAATATACAATGTTTGATCTCAGATTTTAATCAATATTTGGAGAAAATGTGAATCATAATGTATTCTTATAATATTGTCCATGCTGACAGTCTGTAACCATGGAGGGTAGAGAGTGAAACTGAAATAGTGATTCAGTTGTTTTAGTCTTTTTACGTAATGGATATATACATGTTAATGTAATTCATGAAATAAAAAAATGCATTCGTAAAATTATCAACTCTGAACTTTTTGTGCATTGACATAAATCAAAATGCAACCAGTGAAACACTTTTAACATTGAAATACTCCAAACGTCATACAAACTAACAGTAAATATGTGATTAATCTTTTTTAATTACCCCCCCCCCCATTGTTTTTTTCCTCGGTTTACGGGCGAGATGACCAAAACTTGAAAACAGGGGAAAGACCGAAAAAGTAAGAGATAATGAAGATTGAGAATCGTGTTCTTTTGTTTTTGCTCTGTCAGGTTAGTTGAATAGGGTAAATTTATAAACATTGTATTCTAAAGCTTTTGTATTGGAAAGAAACAATTAAATGCTGGCTATATCTAAGAAAAGTGTAAATTAACAGGATTTTAAATGACTTCTCCATAGGTCTATGTACTGATTTAAAGAATGTCAAAAAAATCCCCATTTTAAATTTCATTTTCCCCATTTTTTGCCAATTTTGAAAATAGAAGGGCCCGTAAATTGAAAAAAGAAAAATGATGTGGCTTTGTGTACATTTTAAAGACGGCTGTCATTAGAAGCATTGTTTGTGTAGATCATCTTGAAAGGCATCAAATTGTTAACTTGTTATGATGCCCAAACAGGTAATATGAAATTACCAGCGTGACAAAGGTAAAACTTTGCATATAATGCATTTATAACCCGACATCTCTTACTTTGAATTGTGCCAAGTGATAAACAATAAACATTTTACACTGGCAAGTTTACATATTGTTTCTACTGTAAATGCGCTCCTTTTTTGGATCATTTTGTCAATTTCAAAATATTGTTGAGTTGAGATGATTTACACTGTATGAATTTGAATACAAGCAGGTGCGAAATTCAAACCAAAATAATATATATTGTATGCATTTGCTCCTCAAGGATTGTTATTTGGCATGCATATAATTGTACATACTGATAAAACAGTAGAATAATCATTTAAAATCCCCAATAAAGAGACCACTCCCGCATTGCAACCAGCTTTTTAGCTCAGCTGACTTCCCAGTAGCTGAGCTTTTCTTAATATTATAGTCCTTTGTCCGTCGTCTGTCGTCAACAATCGACTTCTTCTCCAAAACCGTCAGCCAGATTCACTTCAAACTTGGTGGCAATGTACCTTGGGTGGGTCTCTACCAAGTTTGTTCAATTGGTCATGCTCCAGTGATTTTGTTTTTGTTTAATGATTTTTGGGGTTCTCTCTTGGGGCAAATTTTTAAACATCTTCTTTATTTTATGATTTTTATGTGTTACGAATATTTTCAACTTCTTCTCCAGAACCGTCACTCACATTGAGCTGAAACTTGGTGGATATGTTCCTTGTGGAAGGGTCAATGAAAGTTGTTCAGTAGGGGGCACTGCTGTGGATTTTTTTTTTTTTTTTTTTTTTTTTTTTTTTTTTTTAATTTGGGTACTTATAGATAAAGGCACCTTTCCTATTGATTACTATGTAAGTAACTGAGCATTCTAGATCTAATGCTAATTCACATTTCGGAACCATCAACCAGATTCACTTGAAACTTGGTAGCCATTTACCTTCAGTGGATTGCTGCCAAGTTTGTCCAGGTGGACACGCTCCAGCGATATTTATTTTTAATGTTATTATTATTATTTATATATATATATATATATATATATATATATATATATATATATATATATATATATATATATATATTTGACAAATCTTTAAAAAATCTCCGAAACTACTCACCCAATTGCTTTGATATCACACAGAAACACTTCTGGGGACTCATAGTTCTTAATTTGTGCAATAAGTAGCGCTGTATCTAAAACAAAATATAATGACTTCTTGACTGTTTTCGTTATTTTCAACTTTTTCTCCAGAACCGTCCCTGAGATTAAGCTGAAACTTTGTGGATATGTTCTTTGTAAAAAGGTGAAGTGGTTCACCAGGTGGCATTGCTGTGATTTTTTTATTTTTAGTGACTTTTTTTTTAATTCGCGTATTTGTTTGCAATGCACCTTTCCTATTGGTTATTATGTCAAACTTGGTAGGAATGTACCTTTGATAAGTGTCTACCTATTTTGTCTTCTCCCAAGTTTGCAGAAACACAAGTGTGATGAATCTCTACATCAGCTGAGCATGGGCTGTTCACACAGCCCTCTTATTATAATCACACTACTGTTTAGATTTACAGTCTGTATGAACTAATGAGACCCTTGAAATGAACTTCTTATCCCATATTATTCTCAGTAACTTCAATGTGAGTTGCTCCTGCTATTGCCTTTGACAACAGTCCAATACCTATGACTTTTTGTTGAACCAAGAAAAACTTTTCCTCATAAAAACTACTGAAAATATTCAAAAATCTGAATTTTATCATAAAACTAGCATACTTCAAAATAAACCTAATGGGAATGATTCATAGACTAACATCAACTCATGTGTGAGATTATTGGTTCATCATTGCGCAATAATTAGCATTTAGAAAAATAAAGCTCCATAAAATAACCAGTGTTTTCAGTTGGCGTCAGGAAGAGAATTTTGTGATATTAAAAAAATACATTCACGTTGATTTGAAGGTATGTATAGTCATATAGGATACCATGAACATGTAATATTGAAATTTTTGTACACAATATGATCTGTAGGGTCTTAGGTCTCTTAACGAGTTAAAACAGACTGCAGATCAGTTTTCTACATTAAAGCCACTCCGATAGTTAAATCTTTATCTGATGCGTTATACATTTACCTTACACGATCATAAATATGGTGAACATTTTGACTTGGATACTTTAATTTAACACAGTAAAATTAATCAATTGAAAGGTCCCACTGATAATGTTGGTTTTTCAAGTTCAGTTGTTAATATCTCAGTTTCACAAATATGAAACTTTTTTTTTTTTAATTTACATGTAATCAAACAGACAAGCCTGAATATATTTTTAGGCACACTTGCATCTAATCCATGGTGCCATTTTTTATGGGATGATAAATATGTCCCGCCAAGAAATACTAAATCCTTTCGATTACAACCTCCCCATGCATAAGACAGTACACTGTACACCATTCCGCCATTTTCTACATTTTTGCATTTAATATTTTATTCATACATGTGTTTCGACCCGAGAGTCAGCAAAGAACAATTGAATCTATGCTGTAACTGACAAATTATGTCTACACTTCTGCAAACCCTTTTCATCAAATGAATTTAAGTTGCATGTCACTAACGCCCCTGCAGCATGTATGTATATTTTAATTCCACATTCTTGTTCATGAAGTATATGTTTATGATTACAATTTACCAACATGCAATACAACACATATGCATGGAGATGAAGGATTCGATTCACGTCCAATCTGTGCAATATAGCCCATGGGGAACTGGTGCAGGTAAAACTGCTGCTATGTCTTTTATTTTATTTTTTGATGCATGATCCTACAAACGAAGGCTACGTCTGAAGTCAAAAGAATTTATCAAAGGTCCAAGGCTTAATTCCATGAATCCATCATTGAAATCTTTACTTGATTATTTTGCTCAATATTATTAACTTTTGTGGACAGATCATGTACAAAGCAGCAGAACATTGCATATAAATCTAACAAGTAACAAGAGGTTTGTGTGAACAGTCCATACTCAGCTAACCTAAAGGTTCATCACACTTGCAGCTCTGTGAACTTGGGATAGGATCAAATCCGACTGACAATTTCTTCAGAGAAGTCCAAAGTGTCTATTATCATTAGAAAGCCCATTGACTTGCATAGAAGTAAATAGGAAAGGTTCATTTACCAATTAGCACCGAATAAGCACCGAATTAAAAAGAAAGGTTAAAAATCAGGAATCCATAGCAGTACCACGTAGTGAACAATTTGTTTGACTCTTCCACAAAGAACACATCCACCAAGTTTCAGCTTAACCTGATTGACGGTTCTGGAGAATAAGCCGAAAATAGCAAAAACACAAAAAAGCATCAAAAATTTGGAAAAAATTGCAGCGCCACCAGAGTCCCTAGGAGTGTTCCTGTGTCATATGAAAGAAATTGAGTGAGCAGTTTCCGAGAAGAATTTTTTTTTAATTTGCCCCCCCCCCCCATAAAAAATGCATGAAAAATAAAAATTATCAATGGAGTGTGAATACTTAAACCATCTTCGTAGCGACTGACCCAAGGTAGATCCTCACAAATTTTGAAGTCAATCTAGTTGAAAGTTTCAGAAAAGAAGTCCAAAATGTGAACAAGAAAAATAGTGCTTCACAGCAAATCTGGCTGCCTTCAAAATGAGAACAATTTGAAATGTTGCACGTTGCCATTGTTTCTTAATAATCTAAATTTTGTGTATTAGCCTAATGTGCATAATTTTAAATGTTACAACTTTTGTTCCGTTTTCTTTGCATGTGGCCATGTCTCAAACTCATAAACTGAAGTTGAAAGACACCAATATCTATAACAATTTCAAAGCTATTCAACATTTAAATTTTATGCATGTGCCTAATTTGCATCCATTAAAATTGTGCAATTTTGGATCATGGTTCATTGGATGTGGCTATGTCACAAGCCTATGGATTGAAATGGGAATGGCACCCCTATCCATAATACTTTTGAAGCTATTTATGATTTAAATCCTGCAAAATCACCTTATTTACCTAAATTAGAATGCTACAACTTTGGTTCATGGTTCATTGGATGCGGCTTTGCCACAAACTTTTAGATTGAAGTTGGAATGGCATCTATATGTATAATAATTTAAGATATATTCAACTTTTACATTTTTCAATGCCTCTAATTAGCATAGTTTGAAATTCCACACCTTTCATTTACTGTCCATTTTATTGGCAGGTGTCTCAAATCTGTACATGCACATGGAAATTTTGAGCCTATCTGCAATAGCTTGGTTGATATGGAGAGTTTAAAATTTTAATTGCCCTTCGCTTGCATAATTTCAAATATCATGATTAGTCCCGACCAGGTGCACAATTTCACTTGTAGGTCACTCACAATGGCAAGTTTAATGGTTCGGGGAATAATAGTGCTTTAGAAAAAACCCAGATATAAGGAAGAAAGAAAGAAAGAAAGAAAGAAAGAAAGAAAGAAAGAAAGAAAGAAAGAAAGAAAGAAAGAAAGAAAGAAAGAAAGAAAGAAAGAAAGAAAGAAAGAAAGAAAGGCACTTTCATATACTGCCCATTATATTGGCAGATGTCACAAACCTGTATATGCACATTGAAATTTTGTGTCTATCTGCAATAGTTTGGAAGATCTAGAGCTTTCTAAATTTTAAGCGCCCCTAATTTGCATAATTTTAAACATCATGACTATTCCAAACCAGGTGCTCAATTTCACTGGTCCCAGGATGGTGTAGAGGGTGTCAGGTCTCCATACTCAATGTGAAGATGGAATGCCCAGCTAGTCGTATGCACAGGCATCTAGACACCGCTTACACGTGAGAATTTCTTTATGGCTTGAAAACAAACAAACAAACACAAGTGCTTCCCTCCTCCAGCTAGCTGAAATAAAATGAATTCACAGGCCACTCATCAATTGGTAGGGTGATGAGGGTCAGTCTTGCATGGAATGGGTAGCCAAATGGGATTCTGGAACCAGCGGAGGCCCCCAGCAGAATATACAGAATCAGTGACCCAGGCAGTTTTATCAAAGGATTGCTGTAAAAAATACTCCTCTGTCTGTCCCACCCCCTCCCCTCTCAACCGAAATTAGGGCTACAGCCCCCTTAGTAACTTTTGACCAGTGATTCCTCTCATTATCAATCCTCTCAGGCTCACACGAGCAGGAAGTGTGTGTGTATTGTGTGTGTGTATGGGGGGCGGGGGGGGGTGCCAGGCTAAGGGGAACCACAAGTATTTCATTATCCTTTCTACTCATCTTAAAATTGATATGTATACCGATGGATGTATATTTAAGTTAACGTTTCATAATCAAATATTGAGAAAAGCTAGCTGGGGAGGGGGGGGGGGGGTGGGCACTTGTGTTTTTGTTTATCACATAAAGTGTCCATCCAGACCCCAGTGGCTTTTTTAATCATAATTTTTGGTCAGTTGTGTGTAAAGTGCAAGTAAAATTCTTGAAGTTATGGATTAGTAAGCCATGACAGTGCGACCACATACTTTTGTGATCCTGACAACAGAAGGATTAATTGTATGGGTCGGGGCTGGGGAATGGGTTCAAGAAATCTGCAGCAGGAATTAATATCTCACGGCAAATCCCTGCTCCCCCCCCCCCATGGTGAAGGTTGTGTGGCCGCTGATTTGATCACATGGTAGCAAACATGCCTACAAGACTGTCACGCTGCACTTTACCTAGCTTATAAGACTACCAGATGAGGACCATATTTTACTGCCAAATATTTTTGCTGGTTCGTTCACATGCAATTGTTTATCCTGGGTGAATGTTTGAAAATTCAGCTACATCCATCTGGTCAGTATTTCTTTGCTTTTGTGCTCATTTATATCTTTGGACTGGAAAAACATGTCCAAAATATCAAATATGTCTTGCCGGTTTTCCTGAATCCCATTGCAATATCTGTTATGTAGTTTTCGTGATAAAGAAAATAGTGATCGAAATGACAGATAGTCATTTGATTTTTTTTTTTTTTTGTTTATTATGGGGCATGTGTCAAAGAAACCTCATGGAGTGTGCTGCGATAATGACTTCATGTATCATACTTAATAAGCTGTATAAAAACCTTAGTAGGGGTGCCAAATTGGAACCAAAGTGAACTGTTGTCTTGAATGGAAAATACAGAAATGCTGGTCCTGTGCAATCGTATCTGACAGAGACCAATACATACATGCACTTTCCGAAGTTTAAATGGCACTTTCGTAGACCACAGACCATGCGTAGTAAAGTAAATGCTTTCATGTATTCTCGTCTTCTAACAAGGGCTTTCCAACAATTTTTGAATGGAAAGAATCTGATGAGTTTTAGCCAATTTAGGGCAATTTTACTGAAAAGCATACTTTATATACCAGGAGAAAAGGGCATTTCTGTAAGATCAAAAGTCTATAGCTTGCGCTGTGTTGAGGTTCCCAAAACAATGTTGGGTGTATCGCTCGGAAGAAATATTTGGCCTGTAGTTATCCCTGTGTCGGTTCATTTCAGCAAGTAAAACTTCACTCATGAAAGTATACAGATTTGGCACAAATGCTTACGCATTTTGTCATGGGTTCTTATGACAGATAGTCATTTGATTTTAAGAAACCCGATAGCGGGTTTCTTAAGATAGCGAGTTTCTTAATCCTTAGCTCGGGTCATACTGACTCAATCTTGTTGTATTATGTTTTATTTTCTTAATCACAGTTATTTGCACTGTATGCTTTATATTTGTTCTGTTTCACAATGTATTCCTTATGTCAAATAAACATATTCTGATTCTGATTCTGATTCTAATCAAAGAACACAAACAGGACCCAGAAGATGACTAAGGGCCAAATAGGTCACCCTCCTCCCTTCAAGCACCATGATTTGATGAACTGGCAATCTTTTGGCATGAATATTTTTTAAAGTTTTTACCCAACTCCAGACTCCACACTCCTCAACTGATACGCTACTTATATCAAACGCCCCTGAAACTTCAAAATCCAGGGCTCAAAATACGAATTCTGTTTTTGTATTCGAGGGTACCAGTCAAATGGTCAACATTAAAAAATAATATATATATATATATATATATATATATATATATATATATATATATATATATATATATATATATATATATATATATATCATTTTATTCATTTAAATTTTTCATGACATATTGAAAAGGGTGAGTGGCTTCACTCTAATAAGATTAAAAACAAACAGCTCTGGTCTTTCAAGTGAGTGTTTTCCCTCCTTTTGACATGATCCAGGATCAACTGAAGGTTTCCACTCACCGGTCACCTTAAGCTTTCATGCAGCCCCACAAGGCCTAGATGAGTGTTTTCGCTCGTGTGCCCCCCCCCCCCCCCTTGGAATTTCTCATGCCAGGAAGCCGAGTGTTTCCACTCACCAAAAGCCTTGATGTAGCTAGTCTGAGTGAGTGGTTCCCTCATTTGGGCCACATTTTGGATGTTTTATACCGAATGAGTGTTCCCACTCATCGATGGCATAGTGCAGCAGGTCCACAGTGAGTGGTTCCACTCAGTTGGGACTTTTTTCCAAGGTTTTGTACATAATGAGTGTTTCCACTTATCCAAAATGTCGATTTGTAGACCTAACAGGGATCAAAATCCTGAATTCGCAGCAACAGGTTCCCAATTTCCGTCAATTCATCCAAAAAACAGAAAAATGGATTTTCTGTTTTTAAAATAAATTGTGTTAATAGCTTTACCCATTACAACAATAAAATTTGCATGCTTAAACATAGCCTAATAGTCGTGGACTTGTTGTATTGACCTACACAAAAGCTGCATTGTTAAGTTCCATTAATTTTCCGGTCATCAGTCACTAATATGCTTTCACCCGAGATGTTACCCACTGCCCCTCCCCCCTTCAACTTTTGGTTCCAATATGCTGCATATATCCAGTTTGTGCCAACCTACATCTGTCAATCAAGGCCATGCTAAAATGCAACTGTAAACTGTTGCTGGTGAAAATGGTCACACTTTTTACCACATTTTGATTGGTACAGTGGCCAATCTTTGAGATGACAGGAGATTGGCAGCCATGATGCAATAAAAAGCAATGTGCCACACCTGTGTGTGTAACAATCATATTGTATAACACCAATCTAGGACCCAAGTAGACACATGCCACAAATATGTAGGCTTTACATGCCCCTTCAAGGAGTGACCTCTGTGCAGCTCATGTATATATAGATATGGTCTCCAAATTTGTCTGGGCTCAGATAACGCATCCACTTGCTCAGTTTACCATCATTGTGAATAAACAAGAGATGGAAGCATGCAGTAAATTTGTTTGTTGTCACCTAATTATGAGTGTGTGTGTCTGTCTTCACAGATATTGCCTAGTATACATTTTCAAAATGCATTCGCCCGTCTTCACTTATCATTCTACTTTGAAGGCAAACTCAGCGGTACATCTCCCTTTCTAGTCCAGAATGTATGTGACCTAGTGTTTGCATTATTTGCCTGGTAGTTGCTAAAAACTTGTCACCTTGTAGATACAGTTTGACCATGCAGCAAGTAGACAAAATAGAAATATCAGCGGCAATGACAGCTCCGTGACCTGTTGTTTAGAACTATTAAAGATACAGAATTGGAATCTGTGAACAAAAACAAAAGTTGTTGATGATATACTTCCCCATTAAAGAAGAGACCTAATAAACCAAGACTGTACGACCACAAACATGCTTTGGTGTGAAAGCCAAGGCCTTGTCAGGACCAGCCCTTAAATTGTGTGCAGCTGGGCTACTCTAATTACAACTCGGCAGTGGCAAGGTAATCAAATATCTGAGAAATGTATCTTTCGCACCTCTGCCAAAGAGTCATCATGTCTGTTGGAAGAAAAGAATGATCTTGTACAATTTTTTTTTCCAAGGCTCCCATATGCTTTTCAAATCTACATCAAGCAATTACTATGAGCAACAGATACACATCACAATGCAAGAATCCATTGCAACAATACTGAGGACCTAGAAATAAATCATATGTAAAGAAACAAAATAACAACACAAGTCAAATTTGTATCGTTTTGACTTGTGTTCTTATTATGTTTTTATTTTATGTTAGTATATTTCACAAGTTATCAGCTGGCTCCAGAATGGGATAGGGCCTAATATATGTACATACAATCCTGTATAATTCAAAAACAATTATGGGTGGGGACTGAAGAAAATTGGTTAATTTATGGTTTTGGGTAGGACAAGAATCAATCTTCTTAAGGGTGACTACCTGTTTTATGTGAAAACCCATTGGGTGGCACTAGGAGTGGTTTTACAGAGGAGGGACTAGGATGTTTACCTCTAAATATTGTATGGTTAGAAAACTTCCGTCTTGACAATAGACTTTTCTGTAGTGCGTTTTACAATATTAATAAATCATTACATGCGAACAATACAGTCACAGATAGAGATTAAACAATATATGTCATGAGTATGACAAATAAAATAAGATCAGATAGAACATAAACAACAGTAGGGTTGCTCAATTAGTACAATGGAAGCATACATTGTGGCTTCTACTAAACACCACCATAGAGTAGACTTCTCAGGGCTTCCTATAGTACATGCATCCTTCCCATCTGATAGAAAGAATGTCCTAATATGGCACCCAGGAAGCCACCTTTAGTTCCACTGCTTCAAACAATAAGCCCTGTTTAGTTTGTGCAAAACTTTCTATTTTAAAGTAAGAAGTGAAACATCACTTTATAGTCATGCTTGTACTCCCATTGATAACAGCCATGCCTTGTTACTATATACAATTGCCTCATGTGGTCATGGGGTGATTGTCAGGTGGCATGTGTTAGAGGGAGCCTGCCTGGACCCATGGCGTATAGGCTTACCATCCAAACATAAACATACATGGGCTCATTATCACTGCAAGCGGTACAGTACCTTGGAATACAGCTTTTTAAGTTCTTTAGCAGAATTTTTCAAGACCTGGCCATAATCGCACATGTTGCCCTATGGGGATAGCAAACAGTCATCCCATGGCCACACGAGGCAACTGTATATAGTAACAAAGTATGACTGTTGTCAATGGGAGTACAAACATGACTTGAATGTGATGTTTCATTTCCTATTTTGAAATAATAAAATATGCACAAACTTAACAGGGCTTCTTGTTTTAAGCAGTGCAAATAAAGGTGGTTTTCTGGGTGCAAAAAAAAAAAAAACATCTTTCCCATCAGATTGGAAGGGTGCATGTACTCCAGGAAGCCTTGAGGAATCTATTGTGTGGTGGTGTTTAGTAGAATCCACAAAGTATGCTTACTTTGTACTAATTGAGCAATCTTACTGATATGTACGTTCTATCTGATCTTATTTTATTGGTCATACTTATGACATATATTGTTACATTTCAATTTATGACTATAATGTGTGCATAGGATGATTTATTTATATTTACAGACCCACTAGAGAAAAATGTATTGTCACGACCCACGTTTCCCGTCCATATAATATTTACAGATAAACATACTTGTTTCTCTTCTGTAAAACCATTCCTAGTGCCATCCAAGGAGTTTTCACATAAAACAGGCACTCACCCTCAAGAAGATTGATTCTTGTCCTATTTTGACCATTACTGAGCCAATATTTTCTTGAGTTCCCTCCCGTATTTTAAGTATAATTAATACAAGATTGTATGTACATATATATTGCCCTATCCCATTCTTAAGGCATGTGATTATTATTTTTTTTTTTTTTTTTTGTTTGTTTGTTTGTTTGTTTGTTTGTTTTTTTTTTTTGGTTTGTTTTTGTTTTAATTTCTACAGACCCCCAAGAAGAACGAGATATACCAGAGTGAAAAACTGGGGCAGTAGGTGCAAGGGGAGCTACCTTAGCCCAACTACTATGCAAATAAACTGTAGCATCAACACCATGGTCAGGGTGTATTCTATTAACATGTATAACAGACATTAGTGTCTAATCAAACACTGCTCTACACGTGGGTCAGTCAAATCCAAGTTCTTTTTAGAATTGTCCTCTTTTCCAAATATATAAATTTGCACTGAATATAAGTCATGGTATTGGAGACACTTTGTGCTGCTTCTTATTAGTTTTGAACCCCTTATACACAATGTTCTAGGAAAAAGGTAATGTGTACTTACCTATATGGCAATGTATTTTACCAAGAACTATGAATGGCTTGCTAAAGAAAAGTCCAAGATGGCCAACTATAATATCTTCCTATTTTATTGTTTATCTTTGTTTTTCTTCAACCATTTGGCGTCGTCACTGTCTGCTTTTGGCACTGTGGGGTCTTCCTTAAGACTAAATTTGTCTACTTGTCAGTGATTTGTTAATTTACTGCTCTAACTTGAGAAGGATTATTATAGGACAAGACCCTGTTTCACTATTGTTTTTTTTTTTAGAAAATAAAAGTGAATTGAATGAAAGAACAGAACAGCTGAAACTAAAAGAGAAAATAAATAAATGAAATGTTAACGCACCCTACACTAGGGATTAATCTTAATATTGAGTGAGTTTGATAGTCATGATTTTTTTTGAAATTGTTACATTCTTCTCAATCCCTGAAAAAGAATCTGCTTGTGGGTAAAATATTCAGATTTATGACCAGATTGCAATTGACATCTAAGAAAATTATGCCTTTCAAATTGTCATATTCCATAGAGGAATAATTTTATTTCTCCGAGAGTCCACTAAAATGAAAATGTGCTAGGAGCCTGGATACATCAGGTATGTTGTGTGGAGTCATTAAGACAAGAAGTTTGCTGTTTTTTACTTGCAGGCAATTTTTAATGACATTGTCTATAGAGTAAACCATTGAGGGAATTGTTGACATTTGATTAGGACAGTTTGCAAAAATTCAATCTTAAGAGCACCACATACCCAACTATGGTCACTAATAAGAGTGCTCCCTCCACACGCTCCCTAAGGCTTCTTTCCCTGCCTCCCTCCCTCATGTATTTTGTATCTTTGTGTTTATTTTTTTTATTTTGTTTTTTTTTATTTGTTTTTGTTTTTTTTTTTCTTTCTTTCTTTCTTTCTTTCTTTGTTTATCTCTGTCTTGCTTTCATTTACCTTGTATTTCTTCTGTTCATGTTCAATCTTCAAACATTTGTCAAGCAGTGCAGAAGGCAGATGTGTATCAAGGTGTATCTCAATCTCATATTACATTCTTGCACTTCATGTCAGTGGCTGAAAATATATATTCAAAAACCTGTATTGCTGCTTTTGAGCCAAATAACACATAAATACACCTTCCTATCTAACGAACCTGCATACTTTATTGACCACAACACTTTTAAAAGTTCCGGGTTGCACTGGGACTGAAAATACCGAATTTGGGCAACTCACAGACAACAGATATGTGTACAAAAATCCGAAAACGAACCATATTACCCAAATTCAGTTGGATATTATTTTACTGTTATTTCATGGTGATTAAACTTCACCAGAAGGAGTACATGAGCACTCCTCTAAGAAAAGGTCATAGGAGCTTCGGTTGTACCACCACCACTGGTAGGTGGACATCTGGGATATAAGGTTACCGACCAAACATAAACACATAGGGACTCATTATCACTGCATGCTGAACCGTATTTTGGAATACAGCTTTTTAAGTTCTTTAGCAGAACTTTTCAAGACCTGGCCATAATCACACATATTGCCCCATGGGGATAGTAAATCCTGGGATTATGGAGCTTTCAATGTTATTTTTCAGAGCATTCAGGTCCAGTGTCTTGCCCACCTTGACACTTTCAATATCCCAGAAGGTTGCAAGCCACCTGAGAGTTTTTTTCCAGCCTTTAGAAGGAAAGTTAAAGCATATTAATGGATGCAAACTGAACTAACACCCCAAAATGTCGATTATGTTGGACAATGGCAAAGTGTAGCATTTCAGACTTCTTATATTGAATGCACCAAGACAGATTTGATGTCCAGCAAATTTTCTTGTTAACTGTCTTTTTGTATTTAGCGCTTTCTATGTATAAAAAAGAAGCAAACTTTGGAATTGTGTGTGTTTTTGAGTCTGCGCTCTTGATGATACTCAAGTTTTAAAAAAAGAAATGCCTCTAATTGACATGCCTTTCAATGCTACCATATTTAGACCAGGAGCCCAGATCATTTATTCATGCGAAAGATGGCAAAATGTTTGACACCATGAAAAACATTGTAATTGCTGCCGGGGTGCAGCTGGGGCTTTAACCCTGTAATGCCAAATAATATGTGGGTTAAAAATGGTACTTATTTATGTAAACACCGGCAAGGCTAGAAATAGCCTCACGTCAACTATAGGGTTTCCCAGACCATAAATGAACAACGGCAGAAATTTTGCATAGGGCATTGACCCCGGCAGCAAAGCCCCACCCCCCGGGCAAAGAGAAATTTATTCATGCGAATAGCGGCAAGGCTGGAGATGGTCTCAAATGGTCCCCACGGGTCCTCTGAACAACAAACACATAATGACAGCAATTTCATGTGGGGCTCTGCCCCCGACAGCAACCCTTTCCCACCCAGGGTTGAAAATGGCATTTATTCATGTGAAGAACGGCAAGGGTCAAAATGGTGTCGAATTGTTCCCAAATGTCCCCTGAATACCAAACACATGAAGATAGCAATTTTATGAGGGGCTTTGTTCCTGACAGCAACCCTCCCCCACCCCGAGGGTGAAAATGCCATTCATTCATGTGAAGTACGGTAAGGCTCAAAATGGTCTCAAATGCCTCTTATTGACATACATTTCAATGTTACCATATTATGCCGCTTCAATACATGCTGTGAAAAAACAAAATTTGCAGTTAGACAAACACTTATCTCTGTTATAAGTGTGAAGATATTCAAGATCTTAAGTTTTGAATACACACAGTATTCACGGAAGCCAATGTATCATTAAAAGTAATACCCTTTGTTTTGGACACACAAACCGATATATATATATATATATATTTTTCCAAATGCTAGTATTGTCTGTTTTTGATACTCAATACTACAGAAAACTTATTACCAGTCATACTGGGACCCCCCATCCCCCCCATGGCTGTGCGACGCATGCTTCGATGACCTATTCTTAGAATAGTGCCCGTGTACTCCTTGTGGTGAAGTTTAATAACTGATATAACACTTACGGTAATATCCAACTGAATTTGGGTAATTTGCTTCGTCTTCAGATTTTTGTACACATATCTGTTCTCTGTGAGTAGCCCAAATTCGTTTTTTTTTCAGTCCCAGTGCAACCGAGGAAAACTTTTAAAAAGATTTGTGGTCAATTAAGTATGCAGGTTCGTTATAAAGGAATGTGTATTTATGTGTTATTTGACTCAAAAGCATCATTACAGGTTTTTTTAATATACTGTTTAGCCACTGACATGAAGTGCAAGAATGTAATATGAGATTGAGATGCTCCTTAATACACATCTGCCATCTGCGGTGCAAAACGAATGTTTGAGGATTAAGCATAAACAGAAGAAATACAAAATGAAAGAAAGAAAAAGAATAAGAAAGAAAAAAAGAAAAACAAGAAAAAAGAAAAAAGAAACAAACAAACAAATAAACAGACAAAAAAGAAGAGGAAGGAAGGGGGCAGAGAAGGAAGCCTAAGGGAGTGTGTGGAGGCAGCACTCATATTAGTGATCAAAGTTGGGTATGTGCTGCTCTTAGGGCTACATTTCTGCAAACCAAACTAATCAAATCCCAACGATTCCCTCAACGGCCTTCTCTAAAGACAATTTCTTTAAAATATTGCCTGCAGGTTAAAACCAGCCAACCTCTTGTCTTTATAATTCCACACATCATCCCTAATGTATCCTGGCTGCAAACACATTTCATTCCAGTAGACCTTTGGAGAAAAGAATTTATTCCTCTATGGAATATCACAATTTGAAAAGCACAATTTTGTTAGCTGTTAAATCCAATCTGGTCATAACTTTGAATATTTTATACACAAGCAGACTCTTTCTCATAGACAGAGAAAATCGTAACAACTTGAAAAAAATCATGACTATCAAACCCACTCAATATGAAGGTTAAATCCCTATTGTAAGGGGGTGCATTTCTTCATTTATTTTCTCTCTTAGTTTAAACTGTACTGTTCTTTAATTAAATGTACTTTTATTTCTGAAACAAAATACAATAGTGAAACAGAGTTATGTCCTATATTAATCCTTCTTGCACATTAAAAAGATAGAGCAGTAAATTGACAAATGACTGACATGCACACTATTTCAGTCTTAAGGGTGACCCCAACAGTACTAAAAATAAACACTGACCTCGAGCAAGCTGTTGATAGGCGACGAAGTAAACACAACAAGAGTCAAGGAGGAGGTCAGCCATCTTGAAATTTTCTTCAGCAAACCATTAGTTTTTCTTGGTAGAATATATTGCCACATAGGTAAGTACATATTATTTTTTCCCTAAAACATTGTGTATAAGGGGTTGAAAACTATTAAGAAGCAGTCACAGTGTCTCTTATATGATGGCTTATATTCAGTGCATATTTATATATTTGGAAAAGACGGCAATTGTTTTAAGAACTTGGAGGGGACTAAGCTATGTGTAAAATGTCTGATTAGACACTAATGTCTGTTAGAGATGTTAATAGAATACACCACAAACAAGGTGGTGATGCTACAATTTGTAACTCCGCTTGCACCTACTGCCCCAGTTTTTTACTCTGGTATATCTCGTTCTTCAGGGGGGGGGGGGGGGTGTTGGAATTTAAAAAAAAAAAAAAGAAAAGAAAAAAAAAAACGTAATCACAAGCCTTCTGAATGGGATAGGGCAATATATATGTACATACAATCCTGTATTAATTATACTAAAAATACGAGTGGGAAGTCAAAAAAATTGGCTCAGTAATGGTTCAAATAGGACTAGAATCAATCATCTGAAGGGTGACTACCTGTTTTATGTGAAAACTCCCTGGGTGTCACTAGGAATGGTTTTACAGAGGAGGGACAATTATGTTTACCTGTAAATATTGTATGGTTTGGAAACTAGGGTCTTGACAATACACTTTTCTCTAGTGGGTCTATAAATATAAATAGATCATCGTATGCAAACCTTACAGTCACAAATTGAAACGTTACAATATATGTCATAAGTATCAACAATAAAATAAAATCAGATAGGACATACACAATGGTAGGGTTGCTCAATTATTACAAAGTAAGCATACTTTGTGGCTTCTACTAAACACCGCCATACAGTAGACTCCTCAAGGCTTCCTGGAATACATGCACCTTTCCCATCTGATGGTAAAGATGTCTTAATATGGCACCAAAAAAAACCACCTTCAGTTGCAGTGCTTCAAACAAGAAGCCCTGTTATGTTTGTGCAGATCTTATTATTTTAAGATAAGTAGTGAAACATCACATTCAAGTCATGTTTGTACTCCCATTGACAACAGTGATACAGTTATACTTTGTAATTATATAAAGTTCCTTGTGTGGTCATGGGATGATTGTTAGGTGGCACCTGTAAGAGAGAGCCAGCTTGGACATCTGGGATATAGGGTTACCCCCCAAACATAAACACATAGGGACTCATTATCAATGCATGCTGTACAGTGTCCTGGTATACAGCTTTTTAAGTTCTTCAGCAGAACTTTTGAAGAACTGGCCCTTATCACGCATATCGCCCCATGGGGACAGGAAATCCTGGGATTATGGAGATTTCATTGTTATTTCTCAGAGCATTCAGGTTCAGTGTCTTGCCCACCTTGACACTTTCAATATCCCGGAAGTTTGCAAGCCACCTGAGAGTTCTTTCCCGCCCTTTTAAGAATGATCCTATGAAAGTTGGCACTTTTAAAAATTTTAGTCTTTACTAATGTATAGTGGCGTCATTCAGACTTCAGTTTAAAAGTTTGTGAAAAGGACACACTACACAATCCAATGGACCAAGAAGGAAAGTTAAAGCAAATTAATGGTTGTAAACTGAACTAATACACCAAATATAGATTATGTTGGACAATGGCAAAGTGTAGCATTTCAAACTTCTTTTTTTTAATGCACCCAGACAGATTTGATGTCCAGCAAATTTGCTTTTCAAGTGTCTTTGTGTATTTACCAATCCGTACTCAAAAGACTCTACTCTCGGTAAAGTGAGCACCTTCCTACACTTAGCACTTTTAACGAGTCCCAATAGTGCCCTCCATTTTGGGCTTTCTCTGTATACAAAGGAAGTAAACTTTGGAATCGTGTGTGTATCTGTGTCTGAGCTCTTGATGATATTCAAGTTTTAAAATATGAAATGCTTCTATATGACATGCACTCCAATGCTACCATTTTATGTCCTTCACTTACATGCAACATGCTGTAAAAACCTAACGCTTGCAGTTCGACTTACACTTATCTCTGTTATAAGTGTGAAGATATTCAAGAGCACAAGTTTTGAATGCACACAGTAATCAAAAAAGTCATTGTATCATTAACAGTAGTACCTTGGGTTTTGGGCAAACAAATTGATATATATATATACATACATATCCACTTTGTAAATAGGGATGCCTGTTTGTCTTTGACAAAATCAGATAATATTCATGCTTATTTTCCGAATGTTAGTATTCTTCGTTTTTGGTACTCAATACTACAGACACATTATTACCGATCGTACTGGGACCCCCACCTGTCCTGGCAATACGACCCAATCTACTATGACTTATTCTTAGAATAGTGCTCATGTACTCCTTCTGGTGAAGTTTAATCACTGAAATCACACTTAAGGTAATATCTAACTGGATTTGGGTAATTTGGTCGTTTTCAGATTTTCTTAGACAAATCTGCTGTCTATCAGTTGCCCAAATTCGGTATTTTCAGTCCCAGTGGGGAAACTTATAAATGTATAGTGGTCAATTAAGTTTGCAGATTTGTTATATAGGAATGCGTACTTATGTGTTATTTGGCTCAGAAGCAGCAGTACAGGTTTTAGTATACACTCTTTAGCCATTGACATGAGGAGCAAGAATGTTATATGATATAGAGACATTCCTTTGTACACATCTGCCTTACGCCCTGCGAAATGAATATTGAAGAGAATACATAAGGAGAAGAAATAAAAAATGAATGGAAGAAAGGCTGCTCTTAGGGCTACATCCTGGCTAACCGTCCCAATCAAGTGTCAACAATTTCCTCAATAGTATGCACTATGTGCAATGTCATTAAAACAATTGTGTGCAAGTAAAAACCAGCCAACTTCTTCTCTTAATGACTCTACACATCATCCTTAATGTATCCAGGCTCCTAACCCATTTTCATTTTTGTGGACCCTTGGAGCAAACAAGCCCACCAATACATTTTGTCTAAAATAACATATTGGTTATGTTAGATCACATTTTTGACTCAATCTAACCTATAGTTTAAATAAATTGTGGTTGAAATGATTTAAACCTATTCATAAAAGGAACCAACTTTAAATTTACAGTCTCATAAAGTGTTCAAATATTTTACCTATTACTGCTTGGGTACACACATTTCGATTCTTGGACCATTGTTTATATGATATGTTATCTGCATTTAATTATTATCGTCATACAAATAATGATAACAAGTTATGAAAATATTCCACCGAACTTGACAACTGTCAAAATTGGTTAAATCCTTACAAGCAATCTTTAACACATCTCAAAATCTAAGACAACTACATTGACACTTGAAAATTATAATCATCTTTGTGTCAATTGAAGGAGTCGAGTTTTAGTTCTTTGGGTCGACAAATTGATGAAAGTTTGTCATGGGATCCACACATAAAGGAAATAAGAAATCGCTTGCAGAAGTCAGTGCTACTATTTCCATCAGCAATCCACACTGCTTATGCACAGTGTTTTCTTGATGCCTCATTTCCGTGAGTCCTCAGTTTTTATAAATATAATATGAAACTTCTGGGACACTTCAAACATTGGCCACATGGATTTGCTTCCCCTAACGATTTCTTTAACATTTTCTACATGCCTGACTACATTTTTCAAATCACAGAATTTTTACATTTAATTTTTCCTGTGTTGCCTGCCTGCCTCACCTCCAGGCATCATGTCTTTGCTATATTTGGAAGCAAAACATGATATACTACATATCTGTTAAATTCACCTTTCCATTTCCCACACTGATGGTCCTTAATCTCAATAGATAATATCAAATAGATAGTTGTTATTATTATTATTATTATTATTATTATTATTATTATTATTATTATTATTATTATTATTATTATTATTATTATTATTATTATTATTATTATTATTATTATTATTATTATTATTGTGAGTGTGTGAACAAGTCTTCCCAAAATATTGGGGCTGCCCCACCTCCTCATACGGGGGGGGGGGGGGGGGAGCTGCAGGGGACTTTATGCTTTAAACATGTCGCACGAGAGTCGACACTGGGGTGGTCGATATATCGAGGGGTGCTCTGGAAGTATATCGGGGACAAGCCAGTTGTGTTGCCCCATCGATTGGCAACACTGACTCGCCCTAAATCCCGTACCAATTTTCACCACAAGAGTAAAATCCCCAAGACTCGTAAGTACGTGTTCTAGTTAATGAGCATTGGTGTTTATATCTGCAAACAGTTAAATAACACGTAACTTACCACACTTCTTGAGTCCATCTGTAGCAATTTGTGACAGCTGAGCACCTCTGTGGCTGCCATATACTGCCAGGTGACGGAATAATATGGAAAACATATAATCTGGCCAATTCCTGGATCATTATTACGAATACAATAATGTCAAGGTGATTTCACTACAACCGTTAATTGAAGCGAAGTTCAGAGACGAAATCTATTTTCATCTTTAAAAATGAATGGCACCAAGTATGAGTCAGAGAGATAAACAATAAATATTTCCAAGGATTTTAAAAAAAGAAACATATTTTGCACAAATTCTAAACAAAAAGAAAAAAAATGATTCAAGGAGTCTAAGTGCTAAGAACTTACATCCAAATTATCAAAATATACCAGGATGTCAGAGAATGTAGAAACCAGTACAAAAATCAATATAACCCTAACAAAGAACCTGGTTGGTGAGGAAAGATGTTAATTTCTTGCATAACCTCTCCAGATATATACATGGAAATCTATCAACTGAAAATAAATAGTCTAAGTCTAAAATCATCAAATTTGGTTTTGATTCAGAACTCATATAACACTTTTTGTTTGTTTGCTTGTTTGTTTGTTTGTTTGTTTGTTTGTTTGTTTGTTTGGTCATTAAATTTCAATTTTGCTGGCGATAATTTGCAGGTGTTGTCACCAGTATTTTTTCTTTGTGAGGGCGGGGTGATGTTCTGTATATCGAACATCATCATCAACCCATAGACGTTGCGAAGATTGCAGTTTAAGTGTTTGTTGAATTTAGCTCGGCAAAAGTGACAGGATTGTAAAAAGTGCAGGTTTCACATGCTGTAATACAAAACATCCACAGACATCTAAAGCTGTCCTGAACATACTGACAGAGGAAAACTTTTTAGTCTCTTGACTGACTTGTTAGTCTGCTGAGGGCTTCTGTTTAAAGAGAGACCTTAAGATCTCAGGATTTTAATGTTTTCTAGACAATTTTTAAAGAAGATTAATATATGCACCAAAACAAATAATGTAATCCTTTAAGTATTCCTTTGATATAGCATGCTTCTTTGGTGGTACTAAAAAGTGGCACACTCTTGTTATACAAGAGGGTGCATATGCTATTATGGTAGTCTCCATCAGATTCGATTATGTTGTATTTTCTAGTGCAATATTATTTTTATTCAAATTAACTGCAACTGCACATAAATATAGTAGTTTTTAAGGTCACAAAATTAACAGAAATATTACGTAACGTAGCCATATTAAAAGTTTTACATTGGAATTATCAGTGCGAAACTGAAGGCTAGATATGCTGCAGCATCTCAGCCAACGGTCAGCAATACCTGCAGATGCGTTAATATCTTTAAGCCTTTCGGTGACTCTTAACACACAACAAGTGACAGACCGATTGCTGATGAATTTTACTTGATTGCATTGTACAGTTAGGGCGTGTAGTTCCATTTACACATTCTCAGTGGTAATTTATATCTTGCGACATATCTGACAATGATGGGTTATAGGAGTTTATTCTGTGAGAAAACGCCCTTTAGTAGGAAGCTGAGGTGCGTGTAGATTCATAATTGATCAATTTGATGGCACATAGAAAGTAAACAAGATATCCAAAAATTACTTTTCATTGCACACAAGTTTCCATATAGATCAATAAGATTCTTATTTGAGCGTAAATGCGTAATAGGTCTTCTATCTTAACTAACTGACTGCTTTCCATGTTGACCTATTTTATACCGATATTCTTTGACACGTTGTGAACATAATTGAAAATTACATAACATAAATTTACTTCTCTTGCAACTAACACCATGTAATAACGAGACTTGTATTTCTCCGTTACAAAGTGTTTGGAAAATATGCACAAAAAGCTAACTCACCAGCTGCTTGGACTCCGACAAGCCCATAACATGTGTTAACGTTCTTGAGACCCAAAAAACTCTGTGTTAGCTGTGGACAAAAATATAATGTGAGTGTTCAATGAATATTCTTTAGCTACACATCGAACAGGGCATCGCTGGTTGAGAAGAAGATAAATATATGCCCCAAAACAAAAAATGTGATCTTTTAAAGTATTCCTTAGATATAGTATACTTCTTTCGTGGTACTACAAAGTGGCACACTCTTGTTGTACTAGAATATGTGAACTTTTGACCTTTGCTGTCCTTGCTACTATGTTATCTTGCTGAACCTTATACCATACATACGTGTATGTGTAGGCATTAAAATGACATATTAATTCTTAACATATATTGATTGTAAAGAATTCTATGTACATAGTTCTTACCCTACCCCTTATGCTTTTGTCAAAAAACGTCTAAATTTGTTGTATAGGGTTCCTTAAATTTTGGCCTGCCACACAAAGTGAGACCCAAACTTTTCAAAGTTAACGCTTTTTTTTTCCTTTTTTTCTTTTTTCTATTTCTATTTTTTTATTTTTTCCAGTTCAACAGACCCCAAATAATTATAATAATAATAATAATAATAATAATATAATAATAATAATAATTATAATACTAATAATAATAATAATAGTAATAGTAATAATAATAATAATAATAATAATAACAATAATAATAATAATAATAATAATAATAATAGTAATAATAATAATAATAATAATAATAACCAGATTCAGATTCAGATTCATTTCATTCGACTTAGAAGTGAATACATTGCATACATTTTGGTAATTGCACAAAAACATATATAAAAAAAACAAGATAGATAATAGTGAGAATGGAACTACCATACAAAAATTGTAGTCAGGATGACCCTGCTAAGGATGATAAACATCCGCTTCCGCAAGGGCCACCTAGGAAACGTTGCCTAATATGTTACACCTAGTTTCAACAGAGGTCCGGTCCGTTACAAAGAAAATTAAATACAAAAAATTCTGGCATTAATGTACAAGATTTCAGAAATGATTATGAAGTGTTATTATAGACGAAGCAGTCAACAATGAAGCACATTTCAGAATATTGGTTTATATAATATGTTTGAACATATCTAGAGAATCCAGAGAAGGAGGGTGTGTGAATTTTTCCTGTTATGTGTAAGGGTGTATCAGAGAGTAATTTGGGGATATAGTGCCGTATGCACATTTCGGTGGATACATGTTGGTTGGTGGCATAGTGAGGAGTGTTGCGGTATCTCGTGGAATATGGGTGAGTAACAGGTAAGGCTCAGAACATGTTAATAAAGTAGCCAGATAATTCGTTTTTAGCATATCTATAGCAAACTTTTAAAGCTTTAAGTTTAAACAAGTCAGGCATTTTTAAAACCTTTAGGTCCTTAAATAAGGGCTCAGTATGTGCATAATAATGTAAACGGAAAGCTGACTTCTGAAGTTTAAACATGCGATCATAGGAATAACCCCGAGCCAACATAGAGTAATTAATATGTGGTAGAAACAGAGAATTGTAAATTAAAAGAAGTGCATTTATAGGAAGCAGATGATGTAGCCTTTTAAGTATTCATATAATGCGAGCAGTTTTATTAGCAATCTTTTTATATGAGCATTCCAATTAACTTTTTCGTTGATTATCAGCCCTATAAAAATCAAACTTACTTGTTTTCTCTATTTGTGTGTCTTTTATTTGTAGATTAATATTCATGTTTAACCTACGTTGAGCGAAATAGAAAAGCATATATTTAGTTTTTGGCATATTTAGAGATAATTTGTTTGCAGCAAGCCAGTGATAAACTTTATTAAGTTCGGAGTTTATGTTGTTTGAGATATACTTGTTGTTTGACTGAGGTCCAAAATTGAGAGTACAAAGTGAATTTATGAGAGTTGTGTCATCAGCATAGAGTATTGACTCAAAGTTTCGGGTAGCTAGATAAAGATCATTAACATAGATTATGAAAAGAAGTTGCCCAAGGATAGATCCTTGTGGGACACCAGTTATGATACGTAATGGCTTGGAATGAACGTCATCTAGCTGAACATATTGGATTCTATTTGTCAAGTAGCTTTTTCACCATTTTAGAGGTGTCTCAGAAACACCATAATATTTTAATTTGTACAAGAGAATTTCGTGATCCAAAGTATCGAAAGATTTAGATAGGTCTAGAAAGATTGTTAGGGGTATTTTTCCATTATTGAGAATCTTACATATTCTATCAACACATTCTAAAGTGGCTGTTTCCGTGCTATGAATCTGTTTGAAGCCATGTTGACTTCTATAAAAAATATGGTGTGATGCAAAATGGTCATAGAGTTGACGACAGACCACTTTTTAAAAAACTTTCGAAAGAGTTGGAAGTAGAGATATAGGCCTATAGTTATTTAGAATTTTTTCGGCATCCTTCTAATATATTGGTATTACTTTAGCTTTTCTAAGTTCATCCGGAAATATTCCAGTGGTAAGAGATTGGTTAATTATATGAGCTAATAGGGTCACCAGTGAAGACTTAAGTCTCATCGACAGCTGATCATGCCCCGAGCTATTTAGGTTAAACTTGTTTAATATTTAATCAACCTCAGCTGCAGAAGTATTTATAAGTGAAAACATATTGCCACCGATGATAAAGGTACGTGCTGAAGTGAGGTAAGTTTTGCTGGTCTATATTGGCTGCCAGTTTTGGGCCAATGCCTGTAAAAAATGCATTAAATGTGTCTGCTATCTGACTCTTATTTGATTCCTTTCTGTCATCGATCATAAAAAAGAGGGAAAATCAGTTTTTGTTTTATTTACATTTAGAATCGTTTTTGTAACATCCCATGTCTTTTTAGTATCGCTTGTGAAATTTTCAAATTGGAAATGATAGTGATTCCGTTTATTTTGTTGAATTGGTCTGTTTAGTATCTTATTGCAATTTTTTAAAATTTTGTTGCAAGGTCAGAAATTGCTGAGAATCAGGATGTGTACTCTTCATTTGTTTGTAGAGATTGTCGCGCACTTTTATTGATATGAGAATTCCTTTTGTAATCTAAAGAGACTTTTTATGTTAAATTTGTTAAAACGGACGAGTTTGGTGGGTAGAGATTTATCTTTAGAGTGATGTATTCTTTTATAAGTTTGTCATAGTTGTGATTAGGGTCACAGTTTAAATCATTATCCAAACCTTGCACGAAGTTATTATTTTTTATATCCTGCAAAAAGTTTTGAATTGACGCAGGATCTTTTGTTCCGATGTGAACATATTTAGGTGGGGCTTTAAGGTTTATGTTTTAGTCCAAGCATGTGAAACATGGTAGATGATCAGATAAATGTTTGAAGATAATGCCAGATAGACATACCTTGTTACTGTGGGTTAAACTATAAAAAAACATGGTCAATCAGAGTTGCATTTCGTTTGGAAAAACGAGTGGGTGAGGTTATTTTAGGCATAAAGTCGTTATTCATCATATAATTAAAGAAATCGGAATACTTCTCCATGATATTTGCTTTTAACAGGTCAATATTAAAGTCACCCACAATTAGTTTGTCTGATCTTTCAAGGGACAAAGTTGATAAAATCGGCGAAATGTCATTGATAAATGATTCTATGTGGTCGTTTAAGTCGCGGGGTGGCCTGTATATGTTAGAAATTGTAATTTTTTGTTTCAAATTATTTCCAAATATGTCAATAAACTGACCCTCCCACAGAGTTTTTGGAGAATAGAAATTTCTGATCGCATATTGATATTTTTGGTGTAGATATATCAATAATCCTCCATGGGAACTGCAAGTAGAGATGGGGATGTAGTTGTTAAGTTCAAAAAATCTTCTGTCCAGATTAGATACTTCTTACCAAGTTTCTTGCAGACAGATGGCACTGAATTCAATGTTTTCATTTAGTAATTCATCAAGTAATGTTTTCAGCTTGTCAAATTTTGCATTTAAAGATTGGATGTTCAAACTGAAAACAGAAAAATTCTGCCCAAAAGGTCTGATATACTCTGAAATGTTACTTCTGTCACTATAAGGTGAATCTGAGGCAATTGAAATTGCGTGTTCAAGTTCATCAGGATTGTCAATTAGATTATTTAGATTGTTCCTCACGATGCCACCGAAATTTTGAAGTACGTTGCTCAAAAGAATCTCTGAAGTCATTATAACGTACTATGTAAGTTTGCCAAATTACTGAAAATGCTAAGGTTAGTATGCAGTTTTGATTGGAAAAATTTGGAATCACTGACATGTAGAAAATACTTTGATTGAAAGTAAACCAATATAGAAAATTTCCCATAGGTACAGTGAACATATTCAAAAAATTACAGTTGAACATATGTGACAGAATTACAAACATCTCAGATCTGTAAAGAGCCACATGTTCATACATTTTGCAAAAGAAGACAACATATGTTCTTCCTATGAGTAGTATATCAGTAAATATGTACAATCTGAGAAAGTTGTTATGAGATGGTTCAAAATGCGAAAACATATTGCAAAATAGTTCACAAATATCAAATTGTTAGTAGATGTTTACAGCATCAGTATTTGGTTCTCGAAAATATGATATGCCGGAGAGCACGAGAAATCTAAGAAGAGTATGGAAAACTGAATCCATTGATAAAATAGTTGTAGAGAATTTTCTAAACAACTTCAGCTGTTTTACAAAGATTTGCAAAAAGAAAATGGGGACTGTATACAGTTACATATTCATATATTAGTCCATAGTGAATAAACATGTGTAGTAATGGAGAGCTTAAGATGGCATATAACAACATAAAAAATCTGAAAAGACAATTGAAAACCGTCTGAAACAATGAACAAGTGGTGGAGATTTTTCCAGAATAAAAAGAGGTGCCGATGTTAATATAACACAAAATAAAGCGATAGATTGGGGCAGATTCTCAATCTATAATAGACTTACCAAATTTTTAAAACTTGTTAAACTGATGCCACTTTTTTTCTGCAAAGGATTTGCATTAGCTTTACGAAACTTCGACATTAAGCAAAATATCAATTTTTTGCAGGCAACCTTAAAATCTGAAAAGTCAGTTTTTATGACAAAAAATAATTGATTAAAATTTGGGGGAAATTATATCATTGCATCCAATCAATTCTTTTTTGTCCAATATGAATACGATACACAATGGCCTATGACGCAAACATATAAACACCTGCCTGCATGTCCTGCCCTTACAATGAGAGATCAAATTAGATTACCCCACCCCTGAATATTAACCCAAAATGTTGAATATATTGCTAAAATTTTGTGAATTTTTAGGTGAAATTGGTGATTTTTTTTTACTGTTTATTCGTAGATTTGAAACATTATTCTACAACAAATTTGACATCTATCGCTGCTGGGGCATTAAGGGGGGTGGGGGTGGGGGGAGTGTCAGTTACACCAAGTCAGCGATTAATACCAGTCATTATGGCAGTTTTTTTCTGATATAATCTGAATTGTGGCAGACAATAGAACAGTGTCAGTGTTTAAACATTATTGGCCCATTTAAATGCACAGTTTAAGACCAGTAGGTCACAGATTAGAGTAGCGGTATTCAGCACATTATGTTTTTTTGGTACTACACTTATGGAATTTCAATGTGCCCACTGTTTGAATATTAGGAGGGCAGTTGGGGTGATCCAGCTTCCACAAACCAATAGTGCTGCACCTTTTTCCCGCTGTAGACTGCATAGGTTGTGGTTTATTGACATGGTTTCTGATGTATGTGCATATATCAGAAAGAAAATGTCAAAAGTTTGTTCAGTTACTCCAATATCATAAATACATGTTTGTATTTACAAGTGCTCTGATTTCAAAATTCATAAGCATCCAATTATTAATTCAATTATCAGGCATCAGTGTTTTCAGGCAAGTGTTTAAGGGGAGCTTTTTTTTTTTATCTTGTTTCACATTCTGAAACTCGTGTAATTATATGTGGTTGTGTGCGCAAGTTCAAATGTGCCACCAAAGCGCACTAGTTTGTTAAAGTTTTAAAAATCTGCAGTTCATAGGTGTTGTCATCCATGTTTATCGATATAAATTGATACATTTATGTGAAGATAATATGCTGATGAACTCAACAACTAACCAAAGTCAGCATGATTAATTTTACATGATTACCCCAGTCAAATGACATACATACATGTAAGTCTTTTTGTACCAAAAAACAACAACAACAACAACAACAACAACAACAACAACAACAACAACAACAACAACAACAACCAAAAAAGGGGGAAGGGGAGACAAAAACAAATACCAAAACCAAAGAAATTTACATTTTACGTAAGATATGTGCAGCTCTACTGACAGAAAATGCACATTTTTCTGAAATGCCCAAAATCAGTTTCAAATGATTTTGCATAAACAACTCTGCATGTGAATGGGGGCTATAGGCCTACAATAACAAGGCTACAAAATTAAAAGTTTGAAAGAGAGGGTCACTAAGTTTCATATTAATGGGATTAGCATTATTTATTCATGTTATATTAGCATTGTTAATTTCTCATACACACATACACACCTGTGAGGTATCGCTAAATACAAATATCTATCTACAAGCAGTCAGGAAAGAAAGCATGGCCTGTGCACTTGTTAAATGTCTTGCAGTGAATCCTGTTATTATTTATGTGGTGTGTTTGTATCGATAAGAGCGACATTTCTATGTACAATGATTTGTGACATAAATGTGACACTTCATGAATAATTGGAACGTTGAGACTATTAAACTTGATATTCAGAGCAAATCTGTAGGTGTAAAACCTTTTTCTCCTTTCATAAGCTGGCCTGAGGTATACAATACCATTGCCCAAACCATTTGCCTTTTGATCTACAGTCCAAGGGCCATATCTTGAATGACCTATCCTTGTAAAAATTGGTAGGATCACTCAAAATTGTCGAGGCATCTGTTAAAAAGTGCTGATTTCCCCTCTTTTAACTTGCTTGATGGACGATGATAGAATAACAACATGACCATGTGAGCCCCAATACATACAGAGTCAAAGTTAATAGGCTACAGGCCACAGCTATAAATCCTTCTATTTTTCATATCAGCATTTTTCATTCTAAAAAATCTGCATTTTGGTGTTTCAAAATTCCGTGAACGGCATTTAACAGATAAACATGTCAGAAAAACATGGATGGGTTTTTGTCATATGATTCCCAGCTCGTTAATTTGTGATAATTGAAATACGAAATAACACCTGCATGTCAGCTTTATACAGGTGTATGAACTGTGCTCTTGCCAGGGTCACATCATTGTCCTTCCCAACCATAAAATTCCCACCTGGCCTTGAAAACAGTGCACCTATATGACCATCATTGAAGCAACTCTGTGATGCAGCAAACCTGACTTAGCTAACCTTATTTAAACAGAAGCTACAGCGTGCCGAAAACATAGTATTTTCACAATTTCGGACTATCTCCATTGGGATGCGCAACCACCAATGACAACTGTCGTCTGTAACCACAGTAGCTGTCCCTGCAGTCAAAGTGCCTGGACAGCGGGCTCACCACGTTGTGCAAAAATACACTACCACTGGTGGATATTTCCCCGGCCCTGTTCTTTGTCCGCATAATCCGTTCCACCCGCTCCTTCCATAGCCCCAGTTTTCAACTTTCAACTTCAATTTTTTAACTTTGATATAATTAAACACTTACCCATTTTGCAGTGCTTTTTATGGCCATTAACCCAATAATTTTGCACTGTATATTAGTGTCTCCGTATCTCCAAAACCGGATCTTTTTCAGGACATAGAGTATGCCAAAATCCGTATTCTTTAAATGTTTGTTCAGAAACTTCATTTAACCTGCTTAAAGCTGCAGGAAATAGGCAATATAGTTCAACATTTTTACACGCCATTTGCACTAGCAGATAAAGGAAACTGGTTATGGGCCCATTCAAAATTGTGCTAGTTGCTATTTTAAGCACACTTCCCTCTTGAATGATATCGCTATAGGCACACCTAACGAATAAATCAAACATGAATTATCATAACCTTTTAAATTGTGTTCACGAGTGCATTCAACTTTTGGGATTTCTGATACACTGTAACTTGAAAGTGATAACCTGAGAAAGACTCTGTATATGCTCACGTTGTCCTCACAATTGTCTTTGACAATAGATAGCTGGCTCAATTTGTAAACAGTTTATCCTTGTCGGTACTCATGCATATTTGTTATACAGTAACTTAATTATCATACTTGTATTTTTTATCACCATATCTTCTTCTAAGTTTATCTTGGGACCCATAACTAAGGTGAACTGCGAGTTTGGTATGGGTATAGCCCTACAGGTAAAATTTGCATGATTTATTACCAATATACCTAACCTGAAAAATTATTATGCAAAATTGAAGTTTTAAATTTTTGATTAGATTCCAAAGGATAATTGATGAGCACAAATTCTGACACCAACTATATCATTGTAATAAATGCGTTCTAAACGACACAGTCACAGCTCTCGTTTTAATTTTTGCTGATTCGGGGCTTTTGAAAAAGTAAAATTGCAAACTTTTTAGAGGTAATCTAGATAGATATGAAGGCTAAACTTTTATCTTTAGGGTTCTGATGTCGGGCATCCAATGAATATATATCGCTAGTCACAGCCTGTCCTACCTCTCAACATTAATGATGCAATGTAATAAATAAAGGACACAGCAAAACCACATTCTACAATACACAACCACACCACACCATGCTGGACTACCCACTGTGACCTGATCATATAACTAAATGTTGTTTTCCTGGATGTCATTGTTGTATAACAATTATAATGATTATTTTTAGTATTATTACTACTACTGTAATTATTATTATAATCATCATTATAGTTATCAATATATTTATCATCATCATCATCATCATCATTATTATTAGCATCATCATTGCCATCAAACAAGACAATGTGCAACAAAAAAGTACGTTCTTGAACTGCGTACAGAGTAAGGACTAAAGTTAAGAATGACGCACTTAATCAAGCTTTTTCCCATTTAACTATTAAGTTGAAGTTAAAACTTGCCAGACAAAAATTCAGTGTCACCCCTCTTTCGTCATCACTAAGAATTTGCATGTTTCTGGTAGGCAGACATAACGAATAGCTACTGTCTATGTATGGCGGTTGCTTCTTGCCTGGTGCAGATTGTCATATACTGCCAGGTGACGGTATATTATGAAAAAAAATAATCTGGCCAATTCCTGGATCATTGTTTCGAACACAATCATGTAAAAGGCGATTTCAGTAGAGCCGTTAATTGAGGCGAAGCTCAGAGACGAAATATATTTTGATATTAAAAATGAATCACACCGAGTATGTGTTTGAGGAACAAACTATACATAAATCACAAGGATTTTAAAAATACTAACAAATGTCGTACAAATTCTGAACAAAAAGAAAAATGATTCGAAGAGCCTAACTGCTAAGAACCTACATCCAAATTATTATAATATACCAGGATGTCAAAGAATGTAGAAACCAGTACAAAAATCAAAATAACCCTAACAAAGAACCTGGTTGGTGAGGTAAGATGTTAATTTCTCCCGATATATACATGAACATTTTTCAAATGCAACTAGATAGTCCAATTTCAAATTCATCAAATTTGGTTGTGATTCAGAACTCAGGAAACTCTTCTCCGTTTGTTTATTTGTTTGTTTTTTATTATTTATTTATTTATTTATTTATTCATTCATTCATTTATTCATTCATTCATTCATTCATTCATTCATTCATTCATTCATTCATTCATTCATTTATTTAATTATTTATTTGTTTATTTATTTATTTATTTATCAATTTATTTATTTATTTGTTCGTTCTTTCTTTTTTGTTTGTTTGTTTGTTTGTTTGTTTGTTTGTTTGTTTATTTATTTACTTATTTATTTATTTATTTATTTATTTATTTATTTATTTATTTATTTATTTATTTATTTATTTATTTATTTACTTTTTGTGCTTGGTCATTAAACTTCAATTTTGCTGGCAATAGTTTACCGGTGCTACCGCCGGTATTTTTCTTTGTTAGGGCGGGGTGATGTTCTGTATATCCATCATAATCATAAACCATAGACGTGAAGATTGCAGTCTATGTATTTGTTAAATTTAGCTCGGCAAAAGTGACAGGCTTGTTAAAGTGTAGGTTTCACATGCTGTAATAAAAAACATCCACAGACATCTAAAGCTGTCCTGAACATATGGAAAGAGGAAAACTCTTTAGTCTTTTGACTGACTTGTCAGTCTGCTGAGGCCTTCTGTTTAAAGTGAGACCTTAAGATCTCAGGATTTTAATGTTTTCTAGACATTTTTTAAAGAAGATTAATATATGCACCAAAAAAGAATAATGTAATCTTTTAAGGATTCCTTTGATATAGCATGCTTCTTTGGTGGTACTACAAAGAGGCACACTCTTGTTATACAAGAGGGTGCATATGGTATTATGGTGGTCTCCATCAGATTCGATTCTCTTGTATTTTCTAGTGCATTTTTTTTATTCAAATTAACTGTAACTGCAAATAAATATAGCAGTTTTTCAAGGTCCCCAAATGAACACAAATATTACGTAACATAGCCATATTGAAATTTTTAAATTGGAATTATCAGTGCGAAACTGAAAGCTAGATATGCTGCAACATCTCAGCCAACGGTCAGCAATACCTGTAGATGCGTTAATATCTTTAAGCCTTTCGGTGACTCTTAACGCACAACAAGTGACAGACCGATTGCTGATGAATTTTACTTGATTGCATTGTACAGTTAGGGCGTGTAGTTCCATTTACACATTCTCGGTGATAATTTATCTCTTGCGACATAACTGACAATGAATGGTTATAGGAGATTATTCTGTGAGAAAACGCCCTTCAGTAGGAAGCTGAGGTGCGTGTAAATTCATGATTGATCAATTTGATGGCACATAGAAAGTAAACAAGATGGCCACGGGCAACTGCATGCGCGCACTGTAGCCTCAACCCCAATTCTTTGTATTATAGTAAACACCAAAAATGAAACTCGAGTCCAAACCGGCTGACATCACTCTCACAAATATCCCCAGAAATTTCACTTTGACAACTTCCAAGCAAATCTATTTGGTGTTTTTTTTTCCTTGTATTATGTGAACGTCATCCGGGTTGAAATGAAATCGTATGTTTGTCAGCGCAAAATGACATTAAAAGGCTTTTTCAATGCACACACCACGCGAATCCTTTCAGGGACATTTGGTCGTGCTTTCTGTCGGTGTTTTGCTTGACCAAAGGATCTGACTTGTCAATTTACCTTATGTCAAAGTTCAAGCTCCATGTGTCTCAGGGGTGTCATGCATTACACTGTATACATGTCGTTGCACTGCAAATTCGAAGCATGGAAAAATGTGCGTATTGTTGAGTACATGTATATTCTATCATGATCGCCAATATCCTAGCCATCCTCATGACACAACAGCATTAACCATATGAGAAATTCAAAACTAAAATGATGTGGTGCACATTTTGTTAACACTTGTAAAGTGAATACCCCAAACCAGTCTATCTTTAACAGCTGTTCAATGCTCTGTTTTGTTATTTTACTATTGATTTTACAACAGCTATGGGTCAAAGAGTAATCAATATTTTTTTAAATTTTAGGTGAAAGGCTATTCCACATGCCCAAACAAAAACGGAGCACGACAAAACATTCTCTATCTGTCTATCTATCTATCTATCTATCTATCTATCTATCTATCTATCTATCTATCTATCTATCTATCTATCTATCTATCTATCTATCTATCTATCTATCTATCTATCTATCTTTATCCCCAAGCATCATCTTAATGTTCTCCAAACAGCATGATGGATTGACACGGTGTGCATAGACGTGTGTAGATAGAATTGACTATAAAGGTAATGTCCAACGTGGAAAAGTCATCTAATTTTCATGCCAAATATCACAGAAATATGCGTTCCCAAATAATAAACCTATACTCTCAATTGACTAAAAGGCTTTACTGGAATTTATCTGCGCTAGAAATGGAATTCAAAATTCAATGTTGTATGAACAGAACCTTTTGGGTAAAAAAATTGTTTTGTACTAACGGCTTTTTTTATGGAAATGCTTAACTTTCGGGGAATCTGCCTTTTGATACGGATTTTAAAAAGAACCCGTCACTTGCTCGAAAATTTTGATACATTTTGGCACCAGAAAAATCAGTTTTGAATTGTGTAAAATCAGATAACTCGTTTTGGAGAAATATCTACGTGAAATAAATATTTTAGTACAGATACCTGGCTGTCTGTCAGTCAGCTCAGCTTGTCAGTCAGCTGAGCTTTTGTGAGGGTCTGTCGTCTGTCTTCCACAATTCACATTTTCGACTATTTCTCTAAAACCAGTCGCCAGATCCACTTTAAACTTGGTGGCAATGTACCTTGGGTTAGTCTCTACCAACTTTTCTTAATGGTCACGCTCTAGTGATTTTTTTATTTTTTTATTATTATTATTTTTTTTTTTTTTGTTCTTTTTGGGGCAAACCTTAAAAAATCTTCTCCTCCAAAACCGCTCACCCGATTGCTTTGATGTCACAAAGGAACAATTCTGGGGACTCATGGTTCTTAATTTGTTCACCAGGTGGCGCTGCGATTTTTTTGGGTAATTTTTTATGATTTTTTGTGCGTTATTGCTATCTTCGACTTCTTCTCCACAAGCGTCACTCAGATGAAGCTGAAACTTGGTGGAAATGTTTCTTGTGGAAGGATCAAACAAAGGGTCAAATAAAGTTGTTCACTATGTGGGAATGCTGCGGATTCCTAATTTTAAACGATTTTTTTTCAATTCGGGTACTTATCGGTCAATGCAGCTTTCCCATTGATTACTATGGAAGTCAATGGACGTTCTAATGCTAATTCACATTTTCGAATTCTCCTCCAAAACCTATTCTCGACTTCTTCGCCAGAACTGTCACTCAAATTAAGCTTAAACGTAGTGGATATGTTCCCTGTGGAAGGATCACACAATGTCGTTCACTATGTGGGAATGCTGCAGATTCCTGATGTTTAACTATTTTTTCAATTCGGCTCCTTTTCGGTTAATGCACCTTTCCTATTGATTGCCATGTAAGTCAATGGGCATTCTAATGCTAATTTACACTTTCGACTTCTTCTCCAAAACCGTCATCCAGATTTACTTCAAACTTGATGGGGATATATCTTGGGTGGGTGTCTCTCCATGTGCAATATCAAAACAATCCCAGCACCGGTTTTTGAAGAGAAGTCGAAAATGCACCAACAATTACCGAGCCCGAGCTTGGGTGATCACCTGCCCAACCAGCAATATTACCCTGCAAACGACCACCCGTTTGACCCCCCCCCTCCCCGCCCTAACCAAAAAGGCGGAAGTTCTAATCGACCATAACCAAGATTAGCTTGGGCCTGGGAAAAAACATCGCCACATGGTTCTGCGATGATTGTTATATGATATTTCTCTTGGTTCCAGGTAACCATTCTCTGATTTACCAAGGAAAACTGTTGAAAAAGACTTGTTTGAACTATGACTTACAATCTTAACTTTTATCTCCCTGATGGGTTGTGTCTGACGCATTTGTCATCGCTAGTTATAAATCCAAATGCATCACAATACCCTTGTGTGCATACATGCACGGTAAGTGCCATTATGAACAAGACGCTGCATTGTTGGACAGTCACGCAACGGATAAAAAATGTGTTTGGATATCACAGAGTATCACGGTCACGAGTTTGCAGCGCTATTTGCAGTGTGTATGGAAGAAGGTGAACGTGGTCAGCTGAACATAATCAGATATTCCAATTTTGCCCGCGATCGTATTCGATCTAAAATGCTTTATACGTGGTCTTACGCTGTGTTGTCCACTGGCAGTACATTTATTTTCAAGGATATTAATTTCCACTCTTTTTGGGGTTTTATGGCATCTCGCTGAAAACTCAGATTTAGTTAATTATGTAATAATACAGTGGCTCTCCGCTTGTCTGCCGCGGTCCTGTGTAAGGAATTATAAGGTTTATTACAGAAGGTATGTATGAACTCTTTTGTCGGCACCCCTAGACCACCCGTGATTTATCAGCTATTTTAATTAACTCGACTGCCAACAGTACGGTTCCCAACACTCTAAACAATTCATAATAAAAGAGCTCGTTGGTTTGAGGATAAGTAAATGATAATAAACATATCTTCAAAGAAATAGTGCTTCATAAAATAAACACCACATTTGGTTTTAGTAAATAAGAATTTTGCGGATCCGCACATCCGGGAATCTTAGTTTACATGCCTGCGTTACTCGGTGAATCTCCCTGAAAGCGTCTGTGGATACCCATTCAATGTATGCTGAGTGTTACCCGAAAACCAGCGCTAAAACCCCAAGTTATGATCGTCAACATCTCTCCAATTTTTTATTCAGTAGCAGAATTCGGCAAAATGATGCTGCCTTCTGGAATATTTTGTTGATTTGCGGTCGACAACATGGATATAATTTTGGATAAAAATGACTCATTTTACATGGGACCATATAAGATGTGGAACGTGTTTTCACAGGGCCCGCTCATTTACATAACAACATCGGCCAGCTGATAAGCAGCTTATGACGCTCTGGCGGATCCGAGAATACAGAATAATGAACAAGATATATTACACAATAATATGTATGTATTAAAAATGTTTTGGAAATTTTGTTTCATTGTAAGCTTTATTAGTCCTGTCGCTGACTATATAACATTAATTATATTAATTTTTACAGCATATCAAATCTTAAAGATTGTTTATTTATCAAATATTTACAGGAGTCCCATCTCCTGACACTCTGGTATTCCAAGAAAAATGACTTTCTATGACAGCCACTTGTCAGATGGTATTCTCAGATTTAGTTAATTATGTATGAACTCTTTTGTCGGCACCCTTAAGCTACCTGTGATTTATCAGCTATTTCTCGACTGTCAATTATCATTAACATATGACTAATCAAAGCCAGACATTATACCGGCGGGTCTCTTCCTAGCTAATTTAATTAACTCGGCTGTCAATCACAAAACAATACAGTGAGATTGAATATATATATATATATATATATATATATATATATATATATATATATATATATATATATATATACATATATATATATATATATATATGTCATAGGCCTTCGGCCTGTTTAGGATGAAGGGGTGCTTTGCAGAATGGGACGAGACAGTGGACAAATATTTCAAAGATGCTAAGAGTGAAATATTCGCTGTGCAGGTAGGGAAAGCTTTAGACAGAATAATGTATGAGCTAAAGATTCATGTGAATATGAGTGCATCGGATTTATTGACTGAAGTATGAATGTTGGTATGAGAGAAGACATCATGAAAAAAGAACTGACAAATGAAACACAAGATATTAGAGATGACTTTTATGTATTATTTACTGAACTATGTCCTAAGCCAAGAGAATTTACAATTGTGAATGTTTAGAAGTCTATTAATAGAACAGTTACATAGTTAAAAGAAAGTATATGATGTAAATTTATAGTTTGGTGTGAATGTATGTTAGTATTTGTATGAATAAAATGACTGAAATGAAATTTTACCTTGTTTATATATTTTGTAACTCCCTAATGCTGTTTTTCATGATGGTTTGCTTGCTGTTTTATGTTGTTGTGTGTGTTGTTGTGCTTTTTTGTGTGCTGTTGTATGCTGATGTGTGTGCTGTTTTATGTGGTGCTGTGCTGTTTTGTGTGCCGTTTTATGCTGTTGTGTGTGGTGTTGTGCTGTTTTGTGTGCTGTTGTTCTGTTTTGTGTGCTGTTGTATGCTGTTTTGTATGCTGTTTTGCTGTTGAGTGTGCTTTTTTATGCTGTTTTGTGTGCTGTTTTATGCTCTTGTGTGTAGTGTTGTGCTGTTTTTTGTGGTGTTGTGCTGTTTTGTGTGCTGTTTTATGCTGTTGTGTGTGGTGTTGTGCTGTTTTGTGTGCTGTTGTGCTGTGTTGTGTGCTGTTTTATGCTCTTGTTTGGTGTTGTGCTGTTTTGTGTGCTGTTTTATGCTTTTTTTGTGCTGTTGTTCTGTTTTGTGTGCTGTTTTATGCTGTTGTTGGGGATAGGTAGTCTTTGTGTTGTTTTGATTCAGTCTCATTCCTCATTCAGACACTGATGTGTTTGCTTGGTGAGTAGAGTATTTGACTGGGAGTGGGAAGTTATGTTTATTTTGCAGGTTTTAATACTTGTTTTGTTTGTGTATTGAAAATACTTGTTTATTTTGTGTGGTGAATTTAGTTGTTTATTTTGTGAGGTGAACATGTTTTTTTTTTTGGTGTGGTGAATACTTCTGTGTTGTTATCATGGGAAGAGTGGCTCCATTCTTTGACAGGAGGACCTGACCTTCAATGTCCGCAATGTGTTTTAGAATAGAGATGGAAAAGTCAGATAGTTTCATCTAAGGGCGCTTCCTATTAATCATCAATAACCTATTAGAGATCAATATAGTTGCATTCAGAACATAGTATATGAGAAGACCTAGAAGCAGTAGTGTCACAGACTGTCATTGGCCGAATAATGTGGTAAGTACCATCTCATTTAATTTCTTGCAGACATAAACATGAGACATATTTGCAAGTCTTGGGAATTTTGCTCTGTGGTGAACACTGGTAAGGGACTTAGGGCGGAGTCAGTGTTGTCAATCGAGGGGGCAACATAACTGACTTGTCCCCGTTATAGTTCCAGAACACCCCTCGACATATCCACCATTAGAGAGTCTCATTTGACATGCACCAGTTTGCATAAAGTTCCTTGCTGCCCTTACAGGGACAGCCCCAATAAATTGTTGGGGAGACTTGCTCACACACATTTACACAACCAATATACATTGTTAGCCAAAAAGTTTCATTTTGTTAGGCAACTCTTGATGCTAAAAATGTACCTGTTAGGCTTTAAAATGCGATGTGGTGCTAAAAACATAATTATATGCCATAAACATAGTTGTGGAGGTTTAAAACTGTGGGGTGGTGTAAATGATGCTGAAAATAAATTTAGAAAGCTTATATGTATTTTGGTCTCATTTTGAGGCAAGACCCTCATAAATCCCCTGCTTTTCACCTAAATCCTTGCAATGTCGCCAGCTGATCAATATTTCCAATCAATCAATAGAGATCAATCCCCTATCACAGATTTCCAATCAATGACTTGTCAAAACCAACTTATACCCACCTTAGATCGATCCCCCAGCATCCCCTATTTTCCAATCATCTATCAGAATCGATCAAAGATCAATAAAATTGATAGTATACAGACATAGGGAGAATCCATCCATTTAATCAATCAAATCAATTCAATCAATCAATTTGTCAAACAATAAACACAGAGTCCCCCACTTTGTGGGGAGAATCCATATCCATTTAATCAATCAGATCAATTCAATTTGTCAAACAATAAACACAGAGTCCCCACTTCGTGGGGAGAATCCATATCCATTTAATCAATTCAATCAATCAATTTGTCAAACAATAAACGAGGCCTCGGTTTCGTGGTTAGAATCCATATCCATTTAATCAATCAGATCAATTCAATTTGTCAAACAATAAACACAGAGTCCCCACTTCGTGGGGAGAATCCATATCCATTTAATCAATTCAATCAATCAATGTATCAAACAATAAACACAGAGTCCCCACTTCGTGGGGAGAATCCATATCCATTTAATCAATCAGATCAATTCAATTTGTCAAACAATAAACACAGAGTCCCCACTTCGTGGGGAGAATCCATCCATATAAGCGATCAGATCAATTCAATCAATGTATCAAACAATAAACACAGAGTCCCCACTTCGTGGGGAGAATCCATCCATTTAATCAATCAGATCAATTCTATCAACCAATATCAATCTGTCAAACAATAAACACACTGACCCCATATGGATCATAATACGCATAAACCTAATTTTAGAAATCCTACCCCTATACGGCCATAAACCTATCTTTAGAAATCGTACCCCTATACGGGACATATATCTATTTTTATAAAACGTGCCCTTATGTGGGCCATAATGTAGTGGCAGTTTGTATTTTGCATAAAGAAATTGTGGTTGTCTCAGAAATATACTTATGACGACATATCCTTAAAGATGCTTGTACATGTTAGCAACATATGTCACACATTCGATTGTATGAAAAGATAATGTCAAGTGTTATTGTATCGAAGCGTGATGTCACATGTTTTATTGTGTTGTATTTGTGTTTTGTGTCAAGAACCATTTCCTGGTCGTCATTTACCTATTCCGCAGTCCGAACTCTTTACTCCCTCAGTAAGCTTACCTTTCACTGTCGAATCTATGTAAATATGGAAGTACTATTGTCCATCGTGCATTGGTTCTTCTGTAGAAATTTGATATAGGACTCATCAGCTAAATTAAATTGAAGGGTCTTCAGCGCGTAACTACTCAGAACATGTATGAAGACATGATGAGGACTGAAAGATAGTAATACACTTACGGCGGCGCAAAACAGGTGAAATAGACTACTTAATGATAAACAGCATATAAACAGCTTTGATTTTCGACAGGATGAAGGATACACCAAGGGCCTTATCGTCTCTCCAAATGTAGTCACCAAATAAGACGTAAACTCATATTGAACTTTATAAAATTTGACTAACAGAGTAGTTCACTGAAAACCACTATGTATAATTTGAGATGCCTTTGAAAATGGAAAGAGATCAAGCATTTCACATCTTATTTTGTATTGACATCCAAACACTTGGTCTATGAGCTGTATTAAAGAATTTGGCCACATTGGCTCTGCAAAGATTTACTTGAAAAGATGTGCTCGTCCTGCATTATGTATAGTTGAACTTCAGTACGCAAACTTCTAGGAAGGAGAAGAACCAGGCAATATTTTATCTTTGAACACGAATAAACCTTCGAAATTTCAAGATTTTTTAATTTCTTAAACGAAAGAACAGTGTGTACATTTTACGTCAAGAAAGTGAAAATTTTTTTTTTTTTCTTTTTTGTGTGTTTTTTTTTTTTTTTTTTTGTTTGTTTGTTTTGTTTTGTTTTTGGTATAATGATTAAGTTATCTGATATGCTAATGTACGTAAATCGCCCAAGTTGGAAAAAAAGAAGGAAACAGCAGAACAGAATACAATATTCCGAGTAACTTGATACCAAATTTAAGTCTGATATTTTAAAACTTGTTATTGTCCAGATCGAATATTACAAGTATATTCAAGGTGTATTTTATTGAATGGAGTTTGTTGTACTTATAAATTGTAGGATGAATATATCAAGATGGTAACTTTCAATCTAACTCCGCAGGTATGTCTCAAAAAATGAGATGAACTTTTAGACTCATTCGAAAATATAATAATAAAATAGATGCCTAATTTAAGATAAAGGTCGCACCATTTTTCATTGTTTGCGGCTTTGCATACATCTTTCATTTTGGATAATAATAAGCATATCCACGGAATCGGCAACAACATCAGTATGGCAATACTGATGGAGTGAATCGATTCCTTGTGGTATTTGCTTGTTCATGTGAACTTTAAAAAAACAAGATCGTGTGGCTACAAGCTGGCACTGCTGTTATAGAGCTTTTAACCTTTCATGTTTATCTTAATTACTTACTTAATTATTTACATGAGGATCCTTTTGATACTCTGTGATTTAAATGCTACTATGTATGTGGAACGTAGTTTCCAAGCGAAAAACTGTGGTGTTTCTCTTTTCCTGTTTGCGATCGTGATGCTGTTTACGTGTTTTTGTTTTGTTTGTGTTTGTGACTGTGATTTGTTTGTTCGTTTGTTTGATGTGCGTACTTCAGGTTTTCCCCATAAAGGGGAGGGGAGCTTAATGGATAATAATAATAATAATAATAATAATAATAATAATTATTATAAAAATGATAATAATAATAATAATAATAATAATAATAATGATGATGATGATGATAAGGATGATAATAATAATAATAATAATAATAATAATAATAATGAAATTAATAATAATGATAATAATAATAATAATAATAATAATAATAATAATAATAATAATAATAATAATAATAATAATAATCATTATCATCATCATCATCATGTTTATAACCTTTAGCTTGTGGATACCACTTAAATCGCATTATTTGTGCTGTGCAAAGCAGAGCAATCCCCTGGACTTCATGAACATTGTGTTGCCTTTGTTGTGGTTGGTGTATATCCTGTCCCTTGTTTAGTAATCCTAATGCCTCTATGACAGCTGGTATTGCTTGGGTTTTCATTCCCACGTCATTTTCTGTATTAAAGGAAACATATTTTATGTAATGCTGATGCATCAACATGGAACATATAACCATTAAAAATATAAGTTAAAAATTACGTGACAGTCCGGTATCGCTAATGTTGTCTGCTTCCTTTTCGTCATTATTGATGATATGCTAGCCTTTAGAAAGCGACTGGGGTATAGAATAGTTGGCATATGTAAGTAACGGGTGCATCAAACCAAAAGCGGATCATCCACAATTTGCACGTCAATTCTCATTGTTTGTATGCGTTGCGAGCCCAGGCATATTTGTACATAATGTTGAAGCGAGCGTGAGCATGTTTCTCGGCAATGGTGTGGCCCTTTTGCTAACGTTCTAGTGCAGAAGGATGTTTTAATGCATGGACTAAAATACCAATGGCAGATTATTAAACACGGTGTATTATAAATTATGCGTCAGACACAAACCAGGTGACTTTCTTTCCGTAAGAGAGGTAACATAAATATTTGTACAAGCTTCAACATGTCTGACGCCTTATAACATTCTCATCATAACAATACTTGTACGTTGTCTTTCCAATTGATCCAATGTGCTTTGTTTTATAATCGACACAATTCGCTTCCCTTCGTCATTTATCTTCAAAATTTATCTTCTTCTAAAAGAATACACGAAATAGCCAAATACTTCACCAGTACACTGAGGAAATGCGTTCTGGAAAACACTTTATTTCAACCACGTTGTCATTGCTGCAAACATTATTTTTCATAAACGTGCCATTGACACTGTCTGTGACAAAATATAGTTTTGCAGAATTCGACCAACCGGCTATATGTTATATTCACGTTTGCCGTATAAATGGTATACGTGATCTGTATTTAAGAACGTGGTGTACATTTTACATTCACGGCGACATGCACAAAGGACGTAAAATCAAATTGCTTCTCTGAACTTAGAAGTATCAGTAAAAATCTTCTTTTACCTCCCTGGCTCTCTTACCTCTCTTTGTGTGTGTGTGTGTGTGTGTGTGTGTGTGTGTGTGTGTGTGTGTGTGTGTGATAGGAACCATAACAACGCCAACCACGTGACCATTTCTACCTTACCTTACCTTATCTATGTCTATGTTTCAATGATCGTTTTTTTTTTTTTTTTCATGAAAACACATTGTTTGGCGTGATCGCCTGACCAGAGAACACAATTGAATATCCATATCGCATCTACTGTAGGGTTAACGAATGTCAAAACATTAAAAGAAATGATGATGGTGATAAAAATGGTTATAGGAATAAAAGTGATGATTTTATAATTGTAAGTACATTTCAAAAAGCATCCTAGATAAACAAATACAACATAAAATGAGAGTATAAAAAGAAATATGTAACTTAATTTAAAAAAAATATATATTTGTACCTTGTAACGTGCAGAATTTCATTTACATAATATGGCCATTGGGTGTCTTCAAAATATGAGCTGACAATAACATAAATTTGGTCTTGCTTTTTGGTCAAAACATCGAAGAAGAAACACGGCAAGCACAAAACTCGAAACACAACACTTAGAAACCTGCTATTTTACAAAAGTGGGGAAAAGATAAAATCAAGGAACATTTATCATTGAACAACGGTATGAGGACAGGGGAAAGAAAGAAAAGAGTCGTATTCGCCTGTAAGGAAAATTTCTCAAAATGAAGGAAAGGTAAACTTCTATGGGTTAAATTAGCAAGTCAGGTGATCACACCTAACACAATAAATGCCTTCAGTTAGACATGAAATACCAAAAAAAAAAAAAAAGCATATAATGGAAAAATGTCTTCCATGTCGCAATTGATCATATTGAGGGACAATATTTACAGTAAATTCAGTTCGGGAAATATACATTAAAAACTGATATACTGTAAAATAAAGAAACAACAACAGAATAATGTTAGTTTTCGCCGTAGGCCATAACACTGGCCACTGTTAGAAGTAACTCAAGCAACAATAAATCTTAACTCCAAACTGTTTCACACAGCTTAACAGTAAAAAGATACCAAAATAGCTGACATTATGATCTCATGCTGTCAAAAAAAGAATGAATGTATATATGTATAAAAAAAATTGCTTATCTCATCTTCACCAAAAGAATGACTCGCTAATAATTTATTGATCAAAAGTCTATGGAATTAATATATTTTTAGACACCTCAAGGGCTAGAACAGTAATTGAGTCAGACTTTTGGTGTTTGTCTTGTGAACAGGTGCCATACTGTTGGTAGTGCAACTGCCCGTTCATGCACCGAGCACATTGTTTTAATTCCAGCAAAATTAGTGCAAATTCTATGGTGCACATAGTTTCTATTGTACCTTTTTTATCATTGCCCTATCACACCTATCACCTCTTTCATAAATATATACATTATTGAGACATGATGTTTCTGAATTACCCCTGTAACATCCTTTACTCGAATGTAAGTTTCTATACCCACATACGTGAAATTGCAATTTATGGAACTTGAATGTAAAAGGCATGTCAATGTTGTGGTTATTTCAACATTGACTACACTCACCTCTAATGCAAATAAACTTGTTGTAGTTGCAGCAGATTATCGCTATGACCAAAACTATCAGAGCCTACATCAGAATGCCCGATACCTTCACTACCAAAACTGACCTGTATTTTACTGATCTACCACATCAAACAAATATTTCTGGTGTGGTAGCTTTATCAGTCACCTATCACTCGATGGATTTGGTAACATAACTTAAATAGCCGGATACACGATTCTCTCGGTAGGTTACCTGCAAAATGTTAAAAAAAACCGACATCCATGAAATGTTTGATGAGCTTGCCGAAATCCCATGGAATATCAATGACATCTTCAATGACATTGATGAGAGGTAGGACATATAGAAGCTACATCTAGTTCAGTTATTGATGAGCTATTTCCTATGAACTTATTCTGCCTAAGGAAATAAAGTCTATGGTTGGTACACTGAACAGTTATGACCCATCAAAGAGATGCATGGTCAGTACAGAGACCAAGAGACTCTAAAATTACCAAAACAAAATTGCACATACAACTATACAACTACCTTTTACAGCATGGTTTATTGTGTCATGTGTAGTGAAGCTTTTGCAAAGGCTATGTTACCCAAATAAGCCTGCACCTTTTCACAGAATCCGTAGTTAAGCTGACAACTAAAGGACGGCAGTGAGCTTCTTGGGGCTTAACCAAACACACAGTTAGAAAAAACTTGAACACTATTGGTACGTGATGGAAGCCTTAAAAGGTTTAAAGGCAATGTCAGAGAAAGAGCCCTTATTTCCTACATCAACAGTACTTAATGCAAGATTGGCCTAATACCAAGTGGGGTACACTCTGGCTCAAAATTATGCATCCAGCAACAGAGTCATTGGAGACAAAAATAAGACACACACACTCATATATATGCATATATATACATATATATACATATATATATATATATATATATATATATATATATATATATATATATATATATATATATATATATATATATATATGTGTGTGTGTGTGTGTGTGTGTATGTGTGTGTATGAATATGTATATATATATGTGTATATGTATATATATATATATATATATATATATATATATATATATATATATACATATATATAGAGCGGGAGAGAGAGAGAGAGAGAGAAAGAGAGAGAGAGAGAGATTCCTTGTGTAAGTGTGCATTGATTTGCAGCTGCTGCTCAGAGAAAAGCAGCACCTGCTGGTTCAGAAAGAGGACCACAGGCAGTTGCAAGAGTCAGGGCTGCTCCAGCAAATCAACATGGCTCAGCTATCCAACCTGATCCAAGTGCGTGTTCATTGCTTTATCAGTCATCAAATGCTTTACATCATATCTTGCAAAAAGCCTCTGAGAAACATCACTTTAACATATAATTTTGAGAAGAGTTGGATTAATCATTACTGTAGTGTTTTCCCGTCTGCATTGAAATGCAAGCTGTGTGTGTTCCTGTAAGAAAATTATAAACTATTTTCATAACATGGTTTAAAGTCAATTTGTGTCAGTGTGCGTGTGTGTGTGAGAGAGAGACGGAGAGAGAGAGAGAGAGAGAGAGAGAGAGAGAGACAGAGAAAGAGAGACGAGGGGCATGGAAAGTTCTGTGTTTCAACACAGACAAGAGCATTTTACAGGGATTTATATTGACATTTTACAGCTCTTTAATGCATTCATGATACAAGGATAGGACATCGATAACAAATCCAGAAAGAAAGTAGGTGCACCTGCGGAATTTCCAATCATTGTGCAAAACTGTTGCTGCGGGCATGATGTATAGGGAAGCAGATGGGTGACCAATTTATGTATTTGTTAATCAAAATGACAGAAGTGGAGAAACACGGTTCCCTTTCTCCCCAGGGCTCTCTATACGTCCCTGTATCATCCTAAATCCAAGATCTGACCACACATTTATACAAGGAATCCAAGTATCTGACATACTTACTACTCTCAGCCTCGTGCACTTGCTTGAGAGTGATACATGAATGGCTATGACCAATACTGATGAAAACATTATCAGCCTTACCAGTTGATTACCTAGTTTAACCATTTATTGAAATGCCGATTTCTCAGCAAATTAGACAGTGTCATTACCATATCCAAACCGTAGTCCGGACGAAACAAATCCAAGTCAATTCCGACCAAAGGCAATGTTCCTTGGTATGTATAGCTGAAAGAATGACAACAACGATATAACTCTAACAATAACAATATATTAAAAACATAAATCAGTATAAAGTAGGTAAACTTACCTCAGCTTGTATTTCAACAGTTAAAAAATCTTTGATCAATCCTAATCGCTGGTAACATTATCCACAGGTATTGCTCTACAATTACCACAGAGGTATGGTCTAGTTCCAATGTGGTACTCAAAGGTGCAGCGCTGCTCCAAATCCCATAGAGGTACAGTTCGGTTCCAATGTGGCACAAATAATACCAAATATACCAGTCCACTCAAACACACCATCAACAGTCCAGAGGTACAATGTATGAATGGGTATCTACTGGACTTAACAATACCTCACAGTCCCACTGTCTTCACGTCACACAGCTCCTGTAAAATCTCCAAATGCTTGACTCTCAGTCAGGAAAATAGCTGTTTTATATAATATTGACAGAGAAATCTCACTATTATTCCAGAGTTTTCCAATTATATATAGTTACATATAGTCATGCATCCAAGTGAATTGAGTGAGACCTGTCTCTGATCTTTCTAGATCAACTCTGAAATGTGTATAGACAGTACAATGAAATGAGTCATATGAATATAGGTCAACATTTTGTTTACAAGCCGCCTAAGAGTCACCCAACAAAACAGGCTAACTCTGTGACCGGGGACACACTCAATCAGTACAGTGACCTCTAAAATCAAAACAGACAGACATACATACATTCTTAAAAAAGCAAAAGTATTTCTTCGTGGTAGAATGGGAGTTTATACAGGGACATCAGGATGACATTTTACATTTTGCCTTTTTTGTAAAGGTAGAAACGCTGTATAGTTTTGCTTCATATGTTTATAACAGACTACAGTCATGATACTTTGAATTCTTATTGATTGCAACTTAGTTTTACAGGTCAAAGAACATTCACGTTATTATCTGTTGCAGATTACTTTGGGAGAGGATGAGGTCTGCCCTTCTCACCATGCTTTGCTGTAAGTGGCTCAAATAATTTTTACGATGTGGACAATGTGTCTTTTTGTCATATCAGTTCACATTAGAATATCATTGCTTTATATCAATGATTTCGAAGTTGAAAATCATGCAACTCACAGCTGTCTATTCCATTTGTAAAATGAGTAAATACCGCATGTGTCAACTCCCTAAAAGGCGTGACCAGGAGGTTCTTGTAAAAAGAGCATAAATAAAAGAAAGTAGTTAATTTGGCCTCAAAATCCCTGCTATTTTACGAACCTTTTAAGGCTCCAAAATGGGAGACTCCTGGTAAAAACGGGAGAGTTGACAGCTATGCAAAACCAGTATGTTTTCTTCATTAGTCTCCCATAGCTACTTGCTTGTTATTTATATTGACTGTTATGGCCAATGCACTGTAAATTGCAACTCCAGGCCGATAAAATTAATCAAAGATTTTGAATACCAGTAATAGACAGTAGTAAGTCAGAAAATAAGGGCAGCGTGAGGAAAACAGCAAAATGTACCTAAGTAGAGAGATCATCGATTCATGTAAGATGTAGAAGGACAGAGATTGCAACCCCCAGTCTACCTGTCAACTGTCTGGTTCCATTGAAAAGGGAATTTGAACCTCAAAATGTCAGGCAGGATGTTCATATGATGAGGAATTGAAGAAAATGTAAAGTGAGGCATGCAGAGCAGGAAAATTGATGTTATCAAGGCAACATACAGCAGGCAGCAAAGGCTATTTGTAGCTACATGAAAGCCAAACATCAACATAAGCTAAGATGCTTGAGTAAACGTTAAAGTCCAACCAATGGAACTGACCCCAGTGGGTCAGTTGAAAAATCGGGTAATGAATCATTCCAAAGAATGATAACTGATCTGTGGCTGAAGAAAAGATACTTATGAAAATGTTAAACTAAGCAAACAAAGTACCAGACAAACAGAGTATTTTGGCTACAGAACTAGCATGTGATATGCTTCTGGAAACAGCAAACAGAAGTGTTAAAGCACATGGTAATTCGGACTACTTAAAACAGTAAAATGTCAAAGCTAAATGTATCCAAAGAAAAAAAGAGCGTGCTGTTACCTGACAGGAAATGACATTCAGGAAGTAACAATCTTGCAGAGAGACAGGGAGCAGCAACAGTCGAAACTGACAAATATGAATATATAAACAAAGTCAATAACATGGCAGCACACCATGCAACTCATGAGATGATTGACGGGGGTCCAATACCTACATTGAAGAGGAATAATAAGCGTGCTCTCCAATCTGCAGAAAAGGGGAAGGAAGCTGGATGAATATTCATGTAGGTATCTTCATCAAACATCTGAAAATATTCCATGGCTGTATGGCACACCAAAAAGAAAAATATATTAGGTAGTCTTGGCTGATCAAAATTGAATATGCCAATACTTTGCAATCTCTCGATGACATAATTGAGCATTTAAACTTAAGTTCGTAAACAGTTTTGCAATAAAATATGTAGGAAATATAGGTGTTATATGGAGAAATTCCCTGCTGTTATGATAAGAAAATATTTATTCACAAAACTCCAGTGAGGGATGTTTTGACAGTTATTCAAAAAGCTGAAAGAAGACCAAACACTAAAAGCTACACAACACTTTCGGCGCAAGGCTTTACGTTACTAGTGAAGATTGTGTTAAATACAAGTTACTTTGGTCTTGAGAGCTGTGCATGTCAACAAATGTTTGGTGTAGCTGTTGGAAGCCTGACATCTCCCATAACCGCCAATTTATACAAGGCATGACTAGAAAGAGAAATTGCGCTTACCAATCCCTAAAAAAGGCAGCCGAGCTTGTGGAAATGCCACATGGATAATATATTTGAGGTATCTAAGGAAGAGAGCATTGAAAGTTAACTGAAAATTCTGATGGCATAAACAAAGGTGGCAATATCATAGTCACATATGAATATGAACATTGCAAACTCTCACCCTTCTCGGACCTATTAGTACTCAGGATTTCAGGAAAGAGCAGTGAAATATAAAAAGTCCCACCCGCCCCTGCCCCCCAAAAGGGAGAAAAAATATGTACCCCCCCCCCCCCGCACAGACGCATAGCGCATTATCTACATTACAGTCCCATCCTTTGCATCAAATAGAAGAAAAAAAATAAGAAATAAAAGGCTCTGGAACTACTCTTTTAGACAGAGCACGTACTTGAATGTCTACCCAGAGGACAATCATCACTCTTTCTGTGCAGTGTGCAGTGTCCCCCACAAGGATGAAAAAGGGGTTTAAATAGGTCAGATAGGCAGGCCTTTAGACAATTAAATAATAGAACACCTAAAAAGGAATGGGAGGGACAAAAACTTCAATGCATTGAATAAGATAAGATAGAAAAGAACTTGAAACACTGTGTTTAAATTATTATTAACTTTTTCAATTTGGAAAAAAATCATCCAAATTCTCTAGCAATTGGCGGGGATGTAACTGCGGTGGATGCCACCCAAATTTATTTAACAGGTTGCAGTTCAGTGATCTTTTCCTGTTAAATACACACACTCATATGCAAGAACTTTTTCATTTCTGGAAACAAAATCTTCAAAATGGCTTGATCTTTTGCTTTGAATTTGCTCAGTGATACTTCTATGAACATGGACCTTAACACATAGGTGTGGGCAATAGAGCTTGGATTGGTAGTTAGGAGGTCTGTTAGATCCACACTTTTATACATCTGATTTCTACCAACTGCACCAAGACATAAGCTTGCCCTCCTGCCCCCGCAATAACAGTTCAGATTCCTGATCAGGAATATGACTTGTATAACAGAAATGATAAGAGTAACACAACATCTGACTATCTCCATCAACAGCCACTGCTCCAAAAGCCAGACATACAGGGGTGATGGTATTCTGTGTCTGAGCAGATTGTATCTTCTGTTCCACTGCTAGTAGACTTGGATTCAGAGGAGGTCAATGTGCTGTGATCTGATTGCATCACTACATCATCTGATCCGGATAAGAGACTGGAAGAAGATGTTGGGGACTCCCTCCTTATGGCGTCATATTGGGATGTCTTTTTAGGTTCCCTTGAGGTCCCTCCTCGATGGCCAGAAGAGCTTTGTGCATATTATGAAGGTTATGTGGGATTGGCATGACCAGGCATTATTACTTGCGGCTTTGTTGCCAGCTGTTGACCACCAGACTTCAACTGCCTGCACATTAGAGGCTAATCTTTATTTGTAGTGGATTGACATCTACCTCCAGGTTCAGCAATTGCATAACCTAAAATTGTAAGAGCCAAATCAAGACTAACATTCTCAGAAATTTTGTTTGGGCGAGAGATTGCGTAAGTCATTTTCCGGATGCAGGACCTTTGGGCCCTATCTGACTATGATACCAACCCCATGACATTGACAGACTGCTTGGTCATTGTCGGCCTTGTCCACTTCAGTCTAGGAGCACAGTGCTCAGACCAACCCTACTTGATGTGCGGTTCGAGCATCATCTTTGATGACACACCACCCTAGAAAAAAGAGCAGTGATCTGACGAGGGAAAGTGCTTCAGCAAAATGCCAAGAAGTTGAGGAAGCCGCAGGGCTACTAACTCTGGCATGTTGAACTGCCAAGATGCAGGATCCCTACATACCTATATCTGTGACCCATCAGAAGACAGGTGGGAGAGGTTTCAGTCCCTGCTAAGAGCCTTTCTGACTTGCACGGTTCTCTTGGCCAAAAAGTAGCAAGCCCTGCTGGGCTGAGGTCCCATTGGGTCACCTTCACTGTTGTCCTCCACTGCAATTCTGTGGGGCAGATGGTTGAGGGACCAGGGCTAACATGTCCTAGTGCTAGCCCTCCCCAAGGACCATCTACACCTTTGGCAATAGACTGTTTAGGAGAATGTCATGTTGGGACAGATGCTTACTCCTTCTCAGGCCCAGCTTACCATATACATGGGTTCCTCAATATTTTGTTGTAGGTACTTAATTTTTTTTCAGAGTAGAAAATAACGGAGTATCTCGCTGTGCAGACTTTAGTTTTCAAAAAGATAATTTTTAACCAAGTATATGGTAATTTTCAGAATAATAAGCTCTTTTATGGTAGCCAGTATGGTTTCCGTGTTGGACATTACACAGAATTTGCTGCCATAGAGCTTCTTGATAAAATAATACCACAACTGAATAATGGCCAACTCCCAATTAGGATCTTCATAGACTTGTCTAATGCATTTGATACTTTAGATCGTCAAATTCTACTTGCAAAGTTAAAATACAATGTAATTAAAGTTTCTCTTTAAAGTTGTTTGGAATAAATTTAACTAGCCGTAAGCAATATGTCGTATTTGATGACACAAGTTCTGATGTACTGCAAATTACTACTTGCGTACCACAAGGTTCTATCACAGGACCTCTCTTGTTTATTATTTATATCAATGATTTAGCACGCGCAAGTGAAATATTTGAGCAAATAATGTACGCAGATGACTCTACTCATTCTTCGACCGTAAATATTTTCAATAAAACACGAACATGGGCATAAACAACAACATAAACTTTGAACTTAAACAGATTGGTTAAATGCATACAGATTGTCATTAAATGCAACAAAAACCAAATTTATATTTCATTGAATGAAGAAATAATTTAAAATGCCTAACATCAAAATGAATAATGTGCTTTTAGAACATGTTGACTCTTTCAACTTTCTTGGCATCACAATCGATAAACATTTAAAATGGAATGCCCATGTTGATAAAGTAGCTAGCAACATTTCAAGATCTCTTGTTATTCTGAATAAATTAAAAAATTATCTCCCACTAAGTGCCAAAATAAAAAAATTGCAACTCATTAGTATTATCCCACATTAACTATGGAATCTTAATTTGGGGTTGTTAGTATTCCAAGATTCAGAAACTACAAAAGAAAGCCATAAGAACTATATCATGTAAAATATACAATGCCCATGCAGATCCACTATTTAAAAGCCTTAACTTACTCAGACATTTTTACCTTATCTAAATTTTATTTCTATCATAAATATATAAACATGGAACTGCCAGACAATCTAGAAAGCTTGGCCTTCGAAACAAGATATACTTAGATATAATACAAGACAAGCTGGTAACATTTATATACCTATATACATGCACAGTAATGCTAAAGACTGGTTACGTTGTGATGTGCCTGAGACTATCAACAAATATCCATATAATCCACATGAAAAAAATATATACGCATAGTAATAATGGACTAGCAAATTACATAAAAAAATACTATATTGAAAATTATCAGGAAACTTGCATAATTGAGAACTGCTACATTTGTTCCCAATGTTGAAGATTATTTTAGAATTATTATTGCCTTCAGCAGAGTGGATGTGTATGTACTTCATATTATTATAATTCATTATTTCTTCATGGCTGAACATTTTGTTTTATTACCCTTCATTCCGCAGATACAGTCGCCATGAAATATTTAGTTAATTTGTACAGGGTGGCCCCATGAGAGCGACAATTGTCTCTGTCTTAATGGGAGTCTCCCTGACCGCACAATGTGTCCATTGATTATTATATTTTATTTCTGTAACTTTTGGGTCGAAGAAAACTTTCCTGGGTCCTGAGTACTTCAACACATTGTTGTGTGTGTTGCAGACGCAATAACTCGAGGAAGATTTGATTTGGGAATTTGAAATTTTTTGTGAAGATGTTCCCATATAAAACCTTTCTTGCAATCGCAGATGGGTGACTTTGACCTATTTTTGAAGGTCAGGTGGCCATGCCATCTAAAATTGACACGGGCACAACAACTCCACAAGGATTTGACTTAAGAAATTGAAATTTTGCATTATTATGAACCATAATATGAACTAGTTCGGGATTGTAAATGGGTGACCTTGACTTATTTTTAAGGTCACATCGCCACTTCTAAAAATCATTGCAGACGCAGTCGAGAAAGATTTGACTTAAAGAGGTTGACATTTTGTGTGATAATGTTTCTATGTAAGACTCTTGTAAGACCTTGCTTGTAACTGCAAATGTATGACCTTGACCTATTTTTCAATGTCACGTGGGCAATTTGTCAAAATCAACGTTTTAACACGTCAATAAAGAGTATACCTTCACCATATCTGTAGATCATTGGAATCGGTATGCCTATTTATAAAAATAAGGGTGACAATAGTAAGGGCGCACAGGGAGACATTTGATTTTCTGTTGGAAAATCAGCCTGATCTAGTTCACATTTTTCGACTTGTGTGAAGAGACTGTCTGCCAGATTCACTTAAAACTTGCAGGCAATATACCTTGGGTGGGTCTCTATCAAGATTGTTCAAGTGGTCACGCTCCAGTGATTTTTTTTCGAAAAATTTAACAGGAAAGTTTGTCATGGGAAAATCTTGTAATGGCTATAGCTTAAATAATTTTGGCCAGATTTGTGCCCAACTTGGTAGAGACATACCTTTTATCAGTGTCCACATATTTTGTGCAAATGGTCATGCTCCAGTGATGTTTACACCTGATCTTATTCTCAAGGTTGCAGGACAACTGGCATGAAATTTAATGTTCACTTGATAACATGAGATCTGTTTTGAGTTAGAACCTTGATGTTGCACATGTTAATATTCCTCTATGAAGGTCATGCTTAGACCGTACATGAGGGACCTTCCGGGGCGGATCCAGAAATTGTACATCCGGGGTGCTGAAAACCTTACAGAGCAGGCTAGTTGCAAGCGCATAATGGACGTGACGTTTCATTAGAGGGATCTGGGGGCATACCCTCCCCCCGAATTTTTTTAAAGTTGAGCATGCAAATTGGTGAAATCTAACACATTCCGGGGCAAAATAGTGCAATTTTGAACAGACAAATAATTGAACAAGCACACTGAGATATCAGGTAGAAAATTCAATTTACTGATTCATGACATTATCAAGCTCCTTCATTTTTCTTCATAACGCACAATCATATTTACTGACTTCTTCTGGATGGTCCCGGGTGTGCCTCCTGATAGAAATTATTATCAGCAGGAAACAACATACCACATGTCGTCCACGTTTGACGTTTGAAGGTTAAAGTATAGGACATGTTCAGGTACTAGACTTGCACAGGTCCCTGGTGCATGTCCCTATTTTCCCATGGCGTGGTCCCACCCAGAAGTGCAATACATTTTCCCCTTCACAAAGTTAACTGTATTACATTATGTCAACTACACAGTATAGTGTAATTAAGTAGGCCTTACTGTCAGTTTTTTGACTGGTTAACACTTCCGCATGCCGGTTTCAACAGTAGCAGCTATTGGGTCATAATCAGTTCTGATCCCATTATCATTGTGATAGGGATAAGTGGCAAGTGGTCTTTGATGAATGCGTGGTAATTTTAGTCACTGGCCACTCAAGAGAGACAACGCTGACGGTCTCCCTGCGGCTGCCGCCACAACGCACTCTGCCATGCTTGTACTGATACACTGACCAAGGTCAGGGCCGAGTAACGTATACGCACCACCTATGGTGATCCCGTGTGGAAGCTGAGGTGCCATTGCTGGGTAAACATGTGGCGTGTGACACCACTGCCTCGCGCAGCTAGATCTATTTTTATACCTGCAAGATGTGTGTTTCTGATAAGTGGCACTATGCTGTCGACCATATATATATATATATATATATGTATAAAATTAACTTTCTTATTTGCCAATATAAGTTTTCGAAATTTTCTGACAGTATTCTTTAGATTAATTACAGCCTTGAAACAAAATTGAAGAAAAACATACAATGTATTCACAGAGTTTTCACTACTTAATTTTCATGTCCCAAATTAGTCGTTGTGTTTATAATGTGGCACGAAACATGTCAGAATGAGTGTGTCCACTTGTTCTTCATGTTCTTTGTTGCTACATTCCAGTGACCATGGTGACGGGGTGAGTAAGCTCACCCAAATTGACATCAATATACATGATATAAGACCTCCCAGTGACAGCCAAGATGACTGGGTTCATTCATTACCTATTCATTGTGCATTACTGGATATTATTATCCAAATGATGGGATGAGGAAATAATTGCAACCTAGAAAATTTGTCATTCAATATATGACGGTGATAGAGAGTCAGGTAACTCTATTAGCTGGCTGATCACAAATCAAGTCAAATGGCCTTTCAGAAATGACACCTGACCATCCCCACCAAGCTATTTTGTTTCACACTGCACCGCAGTGTGGCACCTACTCAAGGCTAAACATCAAGGACAGCTGGGGACCCTGTCATTCTGACAGTGGTAGTTCGAGCATCCACAAAATATGAGTGAGCTCACTAATTCTAATAACAGTAACAAACATATTGATATCGTTGCCGAACATTTCTCATGCAGTCACCATTTCCTAGTTAAAATGTCTGCAAAAATGAAATGTCCATAGCCAAAAAGTGGAAAGTGACAAAGTTGTTTTTTAATAAAGTGTGTTCAATGATCGATCATTCATCTTGTTCATGTTCCACACTACTTTGAAGATGACATGGAATGGGTGCATGATAATCTCGTCATATTTGTGTATTAGGTGAAATCGTGACATGATTGCTACTTTCGGTAAACTTGTATGTATCTGTGAGTGCACGGAAAAATATAAAATTCAGCAAGGTTAGGTGAAATGGTAACATTGCTAGTTTCGCTAAGCTTGCATGTATCTGTGACAGCTCAGACTGTTCATAGTACCAACCTAATGTAAATGTCCCAATAACATGACGGCAAAAAGCAATCTTATTAAGAAAACACGCAAAGTCTATTTTTTCTAGCCGTACGAATGATCATTCATCATGTTCATATTCCATATGGCTTTGATGATGACAAAGAATGAGTGCATGGGACGATATAAAATTGAAACAAAAAGCAACATATATAATGGAAATAACAAAGCATAAAACGAAACGGACTTGATGTAATAAGGAAAGCAGGATACAATAACAAGTTACAATATCTCCATTTTCAGCAGTATATTAGGTGAAATCGTAACATTGTTAATTTCGCTAAGCTTGCATGTATATGTGACAGCTTAGGTTGCTCATTGTACCAACCTAAGGCTAATGTCAAAATTACATGACCGCAAATATTCGTTTTTATTGATTAATTTTTTTACCTGCATGAATGATAATTCATAAATATAAAAAATAGCACATATAATTGCAGATAACAAACCATAAAACGTAAAACGTACAATATCTCTTGGAAAAAAACTATATCTAGTTTTCAATAGTTTTGATCCTACGACCTTCCGGTCCATGACTGGATGTTCTACCCTTCTGTTATTCGTTCTTCGTGTGAGGGTGACTAAATTCTGTATACTTCAAAGGGGAAAAAATATGGTACAGTCCGCACTCAAATATACAGCATTTAAGAAAATATCTGTATCGGCTCTTATTCTGTCAAAACAATAATCATCTTATCAAACCATTGCAGCTATATACCCATTGACTCAGCAGGCTTAACGTGTGAAGAAACGACATGTATGGTGCTGTTAGGGGTGTCAGTTGTGTTCGGATTGCCGATTGTGGCAGTTTTTTGGAAAGATAGATTTGGAGTTGGAATTAAATCAAATTGTCAGAGCAGTTTAATTAACACACAGACAACGAAGATTATTCAGACAGGTAATGTATTATAAAACATGACATGCACCACCTCACACAATACGAAAACTTAATTGCACTGGGAGCGTTGAAGGCAGCACTGATAAACAAATGCTGACATCTATCGACAAACAGAAGAATTATATGTTTTTCATGCATTCTCAAGCACAACTAATCATTGTTGCCAAACTAGAAAATATTTTTAGGCAAACCTATGTATGTATATCATATATCTAAATAGACAAAATTCAAAGCAGTAGGGTAACAGTGGGAGATCTGTGCGAAAATTGAAATAATTTACAAGTGAGCAGAGTATGTAAGAGACTTAGTCAAATTTACCCGATGGTGGTAACCCCTATCGCTATCTAGCACGGATATAATAAACTATAAATCATTGCCTAATTGTGATATCTTATATATGACAAGTTTTTGCAACATTGTTCAATAAGGCAATATTACGTGTTACCTAACCTCCTTGACTTTGATATGGAATATTTAAATCACTGGACAAACAGAAAACTTCATGCAGTTAAAATCAATACACAATTGGACAATTTATATTCTATTTCTTGTTCACATTAATACCCAAACTGTATTATAAATTTGGTGATGTTTGTCATGGTTTGCTTGATATTGAGTGGATAATTTCTTGCACATATTGTAGTTGTTGTACTCCCAACGAACTCTAATCGCATGTATGTATATTATCCTCAACATTGTACCATATTACATTGAAAATCCATGGGAAATAGCCCATGTGATATTGGTCACCGTATCCCATGGGTGGGACCACTTTTTTCCATATAACACCCTCTCAGTCTGCATCGTTGGCACCAGCTGGTGTGGCAAGTAGCCAGCGCCCCATTCATTTGGAATGCTCCCACTGCTTCTGTCAATGATTGGGCCAATCAGATGGACGTCAATCAGTATTGCTCCATGGGTGCATACTTTGAATTATTTCCTGGTACAACATTCCAATTCTCCTCTCCACCAAATGAATTCCATGTAGAAATATTAAAAATAAGTGATTTTTGCACTAATTTTTTTCGGCTGAAGCAACAGCCTTTCAAATTAATACAAAATTTCTTGTTGTTTAAATTACGTGTTCATACGCGCTGGATGACTGTGGCAAAGTCCAATGTAATGTAGTGAAATAAAATATTGCGGGTGATATAATATTTTTTTTTCTTTCTGAATGGACCATCGGGAATAGATACAAAATTACCCTTGCCGTTAATCTGTCTAAACCAAACCCTCTCACGTTGTTTGCCTGCCTGAGCGTCGGACATCCCGCGTGCTTTGCGCTTGGGTGATCTGGCGCGCGGGCAGGCAAACAACTTGGGGTAATTCAATTTGACAGTTTGACGACTCAAGTAGTTTTGTCTATGTGTGCTTTGTCTGTCAGTTGATAATAGACAGTGGCGCAAATAATGCCACACACCGGATTGGTATCCTGAGATAGAAGGGGTTAAAATTTGATTCAGCGAAATGTAATGCAAGTAAAGTATTTTCAATGAATTTTTTTCATGTTGCAAGTTTTGAATCTTCTGTGCGTGAAGTGGGGAAAGGGTTTTGTTATGAAGAGCATCCATTTGGCACACCAAACTGATTTTTTTTTTGTTATGTTATGAATGTCTTTCCAGATTATACAGGTCCACAATGAAATAAAAGTTTTAAAAGGCGTTTTCAAAATTTATATTTTTTTTTCCATTATTATATTGTATTTTTTTAAAAGCCTAATTATTTTTTCTATGACACTCCATGAGAAAAACGGGCAAAGTTTTCAATTGCAAACTCTCAATACTTTTCCAGACCTCTAATAAAATATATTTGGAAACATGTCCATGGGCTTACCTTGCATAATTCATTGCATGCTTAAAACATGCAAGAGTGGACTAATAAAACGCGAAACTCCAGAAGAACAAGGACAATTTTTTAATGCAAACTCTCCATACTTTTCCAGACTTCTCATAGAACATATTTGTACACGTACCCATGGGCTTCCCTTCGATACTTTTTGGTATGCTCACAATATGTATGAGTGGACTGACAAAAATTAGAAGTTCCAGCCTGTCTTACATTTGTTTACGGGGTTTCCAGCCATGTTTCATGACACCTTAACAGTGACCATAGAAAAAGGTACACCAAAACACTTGTGCTAATTAAACCAGTGGTGTTTGAAAGAATATTAAGGAATTTTACGCCAGTAAAGAGTAAAATGCATGCCAACTTCTAACCTAGACCCAATTTAACATTATTGCAAGACATATTTCTTTTTTTCTTTTTACAAAAGTGGCTGCTTTGCTTAAAAAATGTTTGCACAACGTAACAAGTACTCGTTACCCATATAATTCATTAAACCCTACACCTGTAACTGATTTTTTTTTAGGGGGGGGTAGGGTTCAATTGAAATTAGCTTGTCTGTACGTTTATCTGTAGACACAGTAAATTTAAAAAGGTTCTGTGCGCGACTGGTGGCACACATTGAGTATTCTTCCCGCCGCAATCCCAGTTCTATTTAGACATGTTGTGCACTTTCCCACAATCCCAACACTGCAACTTAACGAACCATTTTATACCCACCCACCCGTGATTCCAACATATGCAACATCATCCACCATACTCCCGCCATGATCTCAACATTTCATTAATGTGAGGATTGCTTCTGCATTTATACCGACTGTTACACCACTGTTCAGTCCGTTGACTCAACTTCTTCTTCCCCCAACATGCTGCATTAAGTTAAAGAGTTTATTATGTTATGGTGAATGTCATATACGGTATCATTGAGATGATATATGGTTTGTTAAGTTTCTGCTTGTATTAAATATGTCCAAAATGATGTACATTGAGTAAGTGTGGCAAATATAAGTATTTAGTCATCAACACATTGACTCAAAACACTGTCAAAAACTGTGCTGAGAATGTTAGCATTACATATTATACCAAACCTGAAAACTAATATTTATTCATGATATATCGGTAATACAAGATTCGTGTGACTATATACAGTTGTCTGGGATTTGTATTAAAATGCCTTTGTTGATTATTTCAGTAAAACGTTTTCCATTTTACAAGTCTATAGGACTTCTTGTATGTGGAACTGGTTGATTAGTAGAAGTTTATGACAATAAACTTCCTGCAGGTTCAACAAGAGTTGTCGAGTATGTTTAACTATTTTAGCTATGATAAAAAAAGAACATTTGGGCTGGAGCAGATACATCCAACACCATTTAAATTATATTTCCGTTATAAATTTGAACTCAGCAGTGCAGATGTTTGAGACATTACGAACACTGCGAATACAACCATAAAGTAAATGATCTCATCAAGCAGGTTTTTTTTCATATACAAGAGGCATATTCTAAAATGAGAGAGCTTTTTTTCCATAAAAATTTCAAATATTATATGCATACTTATTGCCTTATTCAATTCCGTCATTATGAAAAAAAATTATGTTGTAGACATAATAATATGCATAATATGAAGTTCTCACGATTTCATTGTCTACAGATTTTAAATATAGTCACATAGACATGTGTCAAACACTAAATGCTTATTTGTGCCACAAAACGCTATGGTCCCTAGACAGATAAACTATTTCCCAACGTTATACAGTAATATTCATGCCGAATAACAACACAAAGGACTTTTGAGTACGATATTCAATGTCATGTTTTTAAGAATAACCACCCTTCAAGAATGACAAATTTACGTCATATATTTTCACAGGTCTCACGAACAACATAACATCTGCTGCCGATTTCTACATTACATTCTCACAAACGTATGGCATGGAAGGGGCAAATGTAACATTTGTATGTTCTGTAATGCCCAAAGGCACCAAACCTGGGCAGTTACATTGGAGAAAAGGCACCAATCAAGATAATATATACTTCGTAGATTATCTTTATGGGAAGAGTGAAGGAAAAACAGGCAAGTTCAAAAACAGATCAGTGGTGGTAAAGAACGAGGAAACTGCTGGGATATACAAGTTTATACTCTATGATCCCGTACGTTCCGATATGGATATATACTGGTGTCAATTCCATGGTCAATTCATAGCAGACACAAAGTTAGGACATGGTAGGATGTACCTGGCAGGTGAGTGGTTATAAGCGAATGGTATTACATTTACTAGTTGTTTACCTCTGGTTAAAAGTGTCTCTATGAGGTGTTATCCTGTAGGCATGACCGTTAATCTATCAAATCTGGTGAAATTTTAATACTTTCCATAGTCTGGAAATAAATGTATAAAAGTTATTGCCTTTGTTTGTTAAACTTGTATACATATCACGAAAAGAAACATTTGAAATAAAATGCACTATTTCTTTGTTACGTTGTACCTGTTAAACTTCATTTATGGTTCAAATTAGAAAGGTCAACCTTTATACATTTGCTACAAAAAGTGGAATCTGTGTCACAGTTAACTTCATTTACAAGGAGCAAAGTCTTGACAGTTATGCCATACATTGCACTAAATGTTTTTAGTGGCGAGTGTGGCCTCCTTGTCTGGAAAGACATTCTCTACCCGGGGTCGAATGCCCTCTTACAACTTTGTTCACCTAGTGCTATGGAGCTCATTCCACTTTTCCTGTTAGAGCCTCCTCAAAGTGGCAAATGCGATTATTGACTTAAGCTGCTGCCTAACCTGTCTCCCTAAGGCAATCCATAAGTGCTCTATAGGGTTCATGTGAAGGGATTTGGCTGGCCAAGGTAAACTATTAATTCCTTGTTCTTGTAAGAACTCTGCCACACACTGAGCTCTATGAGTACCCGCATTATAACCCGCAGAATGGAAACAACACCTATGGTCCCGCAAATGGGATAACTACTGACTGCAAGATTTAGCTGATGTATCCTCGCCCCGTGGACGATCCATCAATGAACGCAAAATCTGTACGGCCTCCATCTGATGTGCCTGTCCAAGCCAACACGCTACCCTTCCAAAGTGTTCTGTTTCTTGAATGCAGTCTGCTACATAATATGATAAGCTTGTTGCCACACCAACATCCGACGATCATCAAGTACCAGGCAGAGGCGGCTTTGTAAGTGGACAAAAACTCTAGACCGTTGTTCACGACTCCAGCATTTGTGTGTGTGTGTGTGTGCCCACTGCAGATGATCATCTTTTGGTGATCTGAAAAATGCAGTCTCTGTATTGTCCTCCCTGCATGATAACAGCCATCATGGAACCTGTTTCTGATGGTTTGCTGACAGGTAAAACCCCTTTCACACTGCAGAAGTTATCCGGTTCAAACGGATCTGATCATGTTGATTATAACCTATCCCCCTATTTTTGACCAGTGTCCAAACAATTTACTTCTACAGGGATAGATTTCAATCAGATCAAACAAACCATGGTCTTGGCCAGAGTTCATCATGGTCCAGTCATCTGACACGATTATTTACCCTACTCTATTATACTGAGCAAGCAGATGTGTGACTGATCCTGCTAACTGCTGCTGATACTAGGTCAAGATGATGTCATAATCTGGGATAACCCCTGAAGATAACCCAGATATTTTGCGGGAAATGTGCATATGTGCCTTGCAGGAAGACATACTTGTACTTGTTTCTTCCACTTGTTTTCTGTTCCTGTTCCCACTGATTATATACAGTCTAATGGCTGACTACTGGCTGGATGAACAGGTGGTAGCACTGCTAGATATCTTGAGTGATGAGTGCATTGAACTTGAATTAGAAGATGCAACGAAAACTGCCACAGGTTATAGGAAGATTCAACAAAGACTAGAGGTGGGTATCATATTAATTAGGTTAATTCGCCTACCAGGACTGATCTGAAGCAGGGAGTCCGATGTCCTTATTTTGCTATACATGTTACTTACGAGCCCCAGCTGTGCTTTCAATATTTTGTTAATTATGAACCCTTTGGCAACAATGGTTTGCATGCATGCTTGGTTGCATTACAAAATCTAAGACTTCTGCACAAGTGTATACTCCTATTTATCTGACTATATATTTTATTTGGTAAAGAGTGCCATTAAATATATTGTACATTCTCTGAAATTGTCTTTTATTATTATTTGTTGTCACTACATGAAAGTTTGAGTGTTAAGGTATGTGTAAATAACCTTAAGGAGGCAGATTTATAATGACCTTAAAAATCTGAGACGGAAATACAATGCGCAGACGGCAAAGAACAAGAAGATTGGCAGAAGGCGTCAAACTGTTAGGCTTTATGAAAAATCAAATAAGATATGAGCCTGCAGACCCAGCAGCCAACCAGATTCCTTGTGCGAGTCCAGTATTGGGGTAGATCATGACCCTGAAGATTATGATGACACCAGGTAGGAGGAGGAGGAGGAGGAGGAGGAGGAGGAGGAGGAGGAGGACAATGGTGATGATTTATCATACCAAGCTACAGGTAATTCATTTATTCCTCCTAAAAGCTGCTACAAGATGCAAAAATGACTCTCAGGATCGCATCTTACACGAATTCTAAAAGCCACATTATTATATATTATAATTCAAAAGCCACTGTTGTTTAGTATGTTAAAGTACTAGCTGAAACAAATTGTACAGGTTTATAATGTCTCAATTTGTATCACATCTTACGTTCTTAGTGCATGTGACGTGGCGGTGAAAAAAGATCACATCATCAGATGACAAATACAAAGGTTTGTCAGCGTTTTACAGTGTCCTGTGAAAGCAATTTTTTTCTAAGTGGTAATTATTAAGTGTGCGTAGCATACCATATTTTCCTTGCTTAGGGCCCCTGACCCCTCCAGCACCCCACGAACTTTAATTTTCTGATCACAAAAAGACCACAAAAAGACCAAAACAATGTGACCTATTAAGACTTTCATATTTAATTACATAAATGATGATATAATGTTCAAAATGTATGAGTGTAGTTGTAGAAATTATAGCGCACACTCTATTTAGCGCAAATGCAATTTTTGCCGAAAAATAGAAATTTAGCGCATTTTAATATAGCACATACTGAGGGCTGCAGATTTATATCAAGATTAAATTAATGTTTTGTGCACTTTGATTTAGCACATCTAGTAACCTTGACAGTACTGTTAAATTTAATTGAGTGCTAAAATCTATAGAACTACAGCAATTCGAGAGTCTGACTATATGAAAATCTCCCATGATTAACACAAAGAGAAACTTAACAAAACTAATTCTGTAAGCCCATGTACCGTTTGAACACTATCAAGTCCGATATTTTAAGAGCCAAGTCATATTCCGTACAATTCACTGAAAGACTGCATAGTTCTAAATCATAATAGCAAATTAATGTATAAAAGGAACAAATCATATCCATAAAATTAGAAATTTAGAAGAAAGTTTGAGGCAATATTAGCCTGTATAAAATCGGGTCATCAGCGGGGAACCAGCGCAAGACTTGCTTCGGTTCCGTTAATCCACGGACAAGTCATTCTGCTAACTGGCGGCACCATGTTTGCATTTCCAATACAAACATCCCAAGCTGATGTATTACGGAATAAAGGGAATATGATGCTCCTATGTTAATAGGCCTACTTAAAAATGTAGCCAACATTGCATAAATATCATGAAATTACACCTAACATTCGTAATTAGGCCTACCAAAATTGAATCGCAAACCCCACACTTACCTACAGCGCTTGGTCTTACAACAGACCCGGCTAGGCCTACCTGACGGAGTGATCAGATCAAATGTGCCAATAGGTCAACAAATACGGAGAATACAGTAAAGGTGTTATAAAATAAGGTAGAAGTATTGTTAATTTATTTGCTGAGCACTTGACATTTTTATTGCATTAGTAAGAGACAATTTTTGTACAAATTGTGGTGATTCGTCATTGCAGCGAGTGTTCCTGAATTTGCAGTACCATCAACATCGTTATACATAAAGCAAACAAAAAGTGGTAGATAAAATAAGAAAAAGAATAGATCCCTGCCTACGTTAAATGACTCTGTAATGACAGCAACTGTAAACCAGAAAGTGAAAAAAAAAAAAGAAGAAAAGAAGAAAAAACCCGAGAAAGGCACAGGCAAAGCAGCTAGGAAACAAGGGAAAACAACTTTAGAGAAGCGATAACACTGGTGATGGATGCATTCACGAAAAAAACAGGAGATGGATGCTAAAGCTTTCGTAGAGTGGGAGGAGTATATCAAAGAATCTACTCGACAAAGGCAGTACCAGAAGGAACAAGATGACAAAAGACAAAGGGAGAAAGAACAGGAGCTTGCACTACAATAGGTACCCACTTCAGCTTTTTCGAGGTGCTACATTGTTTTCTTTTGAATTCACATATAATTATACAAAGCAACATTTCGCTACTGGTACCACATAAATCACCAACTTTAAAAAAATTATCAATTTTCCACTCATGCAATAATTATACAGTGTGCGGGATGAACTCCACAATACTTATTAAAATACATATATTTACAGTCACAACAGGCACATGAACTGCAGATGATGGAAGTGATGCTGAAAATGTCACAGCAGCCTGCACCACTTGGATATCAGTATGACAGACCGGTGCAACCACACAACATGTAAGAGCAGCAGCAGTACATGCCACCACAGCAACACAACTTGCCTCAGCAGCAGATCCCACCACATCAACAGAACATGCAACTGCAACAGCAGTATACAGAAGCGACTGAAAGTAGCTTAACCAAAATTTCCGCGTAGTTGCAAATCGCTCGTACTTTGCTTGGACTCGCACTCATGGGGCACTCCTGGGTTGCACGCCACTCTTTTCTGATCTGCCAACACTCACCCAGGAGTTTGATGTGCACACGGGCTCACTGGAAAGGCCAGCTAGACAAGCGATTCTTATGCACAATATATTTCATTTTGTCTTTAAAGTTACTCATTATCTTACTGGGAGTCTAGATACTCTCGCCCACCCACCCCCCAAAAAAACCCACCTCCCCCCCCCCAATAAATAAATAAAAATGAAAATAGTCGCTAACATCCGTCTATGGATACAAACATGTACATATAGGCTCATGTGAATATGTCTTTTTTGTTTGCGATGTACCAGTAATTATTATTTCTACGCATATATTATACCTGCATGTAACTCATAGAGAAGTAAATGTCGCTGAAGTCAATTTTATTTTGCTGTACATTCGACAGAAGGGTGACTATTGAATGTCAATACACTAATTCTCATGTTCACTATTGAAAAAAATACACTGCTAATAATTGTTTTGCATGATGTGTGTTTATTTTGAGAAGGACCTACATTTTAGAAAAATTTGAAACAGTGAACCACGATGCAAAGTTTTCCTCCTTGCAAGATGCCCCTGCATGTTCTGCTCTGTTAGTACCAGTTACATGCATCTATAAAACTGTAAAATATGCCCTATGAGTGTGCATAAATCCGGACCACTGACCAGGATTGTACCTACGTTAGATGTTCACACGAAATTTGGAGCTCAGTGTGAAGACCTTATGTTCATAAACGTCTCACGCTATGGTTTGTACAAAGTTACAAAACTAAGGACCTTTGGACTTCACAAAACCTTCAAGTGCACAAGGCAATGAACTCGACGAGTTCTAATTCTGTAATGCGATAGTGAAAAAAGGTATATTAAAATATATTTATATGCATATATATATATATATATATATATATATATATATATATATATATATATATATATATATATATATATATATATATATATATATATATATATATATATATATATATATATATATACATATATAGATATACAAAGAGAAAATCAAAGAGAAGTCTACATGGGAATAAGTCTGCATTCCAGTAACAAGTGATCATATACAGCCTGACTTTGCGGAATGTACCTTTAACGCCGATCATTTGCATATTTGAAAAACGCTCAATGAAAATCCCTTCCTCCCCCCTTCCTGTCACCAGCCTGTTGCTTGCGGGTTCTGTCACTGTCAGCAACCATGTTTGTAAACTGACGCTCTTTTTACTGAAAACGATGTCATTGTCAAATAGGGTGTGTGTTATGTAATTTTTTTCGAACAAATTACGGGCAAATAAGCTATCACATCGGCGGAATTTCCCCACCCACAAGTGCACATTCCTTCCGTACAGACTTCTTGGTAAAATCTGAGAGCAGGACATGTAAAGTTGAGTATGTCAGACAGGTACACTTATTTAGGGGAAAAATAATCCCCCTCCCCCCAAAAAAATAAAATAATAGTGCCCCACTGCTAATGCTTTTTGTTTGTTCTTAGTCGACTTGAAATACAGAATATCATTAATATTCATTACCTCGGATAAGAGATAGGAGAGTGACTATTTTGTTTTCACATTCCATACATCCCAACTAACATCAAAGTGCCAGATTTCCATCTGGCCAAACATTCTGTTGCACCGATTACGCTAGCAATGGGAGAGCGGATAATCAACTTTTGGCTTTTATAGCGGTTGTGCTTGCACATTCAATATATACTAGACACACGTAGGATTTCTGCCAATGCTTCTTACTATATTTTCAGATTTGCTTAGAGAAACATTTCCCATATACCTTCACAATACCCATCTGGGAGGAGGCGTGTGTCAGCTATATGTACTCTGAATTCGCGCAAATCTGCTTAGCTGATTCTCACGCCATTCATCCGTCTGGTTGGTACGGTCAAAGGACGTAGGTCTGCCATGCTGGCAAGTTTTGTTCGATTTGTTACCCATTTGTTTTATAAGATGCTATGTACAGAAAGGAAAATCCAACAATCCAGTAAAACCAGAAGTCGAAATTGAAGCCCTCCCTCCCCTGTCCGTCACCACCATTTTATGGAATATGTCACAAACCAAAATATGTAGTTTCTATAAAGCAATGGTTATATTTTACATCAACAAGATAGAAATGACAACACAATATGGCATTAAAAACATTATTCTTAACTTTTATACATATTTTAATGTATCCATGCTGTCCTATTTCATGGAATGTGACAGTGCATGTCCCAGTTAAGAGACACGCGTTATGTGAGCTCGCTGTGCTCTCGGCTTTTAGGCAGCACGGGTGAGAGACCATTTACTATGCTAGCAGCAGGGAGTCTCATCATACCTCCCCGTTGAGGGCCCCGCGGCTCCCACACTGGCCCCCCGAATGCCCCCCTTCTAGGTCGCCACGCAGGAGTCCGCGCCCCCCAGCCCCTGGCGAGGGAGACCAGCCCCTGAAGTCCGCCGAGCTCCCCAGCCCCCGCCCCTCTCCGAGCCCCAGAGCCCAGCCCTTGAGACCCGCCAAGCCCCCCAGCCCCCTCCCCCTCCGAGCCCCATTGCCCAGCCCGTGAAGCCCGCCGAGCCCCCCAGCCCGCGCCCCCAGGAACCCCCGCCACCAGCCCCGCCGCCCCCGCCGCAGCCCCCAGAACCCGCCCGGGAACCCCCACCCACAGGCCCCGACCCCCCCGGCGCAGCCCTGAAAACAAGGGACCACCGACGCGCCAGGCCCCCTGAGGCGGCCCACCCCCTAGCCGCCCCGGGCCCGGCCTGTAAGCATTTTATTACCTTGAGTGAGTGTATATGCCCGGCATTCCAATCCGAACCCTGTTTTTCGCATTGCGATGGGGGACTAGCATTCCGATCCGACCGTAAAATAGTTTTCCGGCCACTCTGTCCCGCTACATGTTGTCGACAACATGAAAAATGTTTTTGTGTTGGTTTGTTGTGTTGTTGTTTGAGGCAGCAATTCCCGTCACCCGGCAGTTGTTATCCGCGTTCAGGTAGATATCGCCGTCCATGAAGAGGGGGCCGGTGAAGGAGTCGCCCCCGTCCTTTGCGAACCTCGTAGAGACGAGCGAGTGGACCTGACCGGCCGACGCGTCCTGGTTTGGATCCGTTGGTTCGGCTGTGGCCAGCCCTCGAATAACGTTTCCACCCATGTCGAGAGGTCCGCTCATTGTATCGCCAGCCCGGGCCACCCGTTCACCGACCCGCGCGTTGACGAACGCCGTGGTTGCGTAGGCGCTAAGGTCGGGCCCGCCTGGGCCCGACCCCCCGCCGATGATCTCGCCTGACCAGCTTCAAGACATCGTTTGTATCGTTTCATATTGGAGCAGGGGGCCCGCCTCCAAATAAAAAGATGGCCATGCGGCAGTACGTTTACCATCTCGATGAGCACGCCCCTCTGCCCGGCGCTCATCCCGATGTGCCCTCGCATCCGTGCCGGCTGTACGACATAGGTGGCCCGGGCGGCGGTAAGACGAAATGCATGGTGAACATCCTCTTGGGCGACGTCCTCGAGGTAATTCAGGGGCGACGAAAACACGGACATCGATACTTCCCAGTCGACGACGTTGTCATCACACCGAACGCTAGGGAACCCAAGTGGCAGCTCCTTTGCGACGTCTATGAGTTCCTCCCCATTGATGAGGCCAAGGCGTCGGGCATTGGCGAAGACGTAACGTTTGAGGCCGTCCCGCCTGAGACGGCGCCCGACCTGGCCGACGTCGACCCGACCCGAACACGCCTCGTTGTCTTCGACGACTGAATGGCCGAGAGGACAGCCCTGGCCGCGGCAGAAAAGTGGTTCACCCGATCCCGACACGCCAACGCCTCCGACGCCTTTGTATCCCATCGCTGGACTAGCGCGGGCCGGGACCAGCTCCGCACACTTCGTGCAAACTCGACTCACATCATCTTGTTCTCCGGTGCATTCCCCGATAGCTTGCGGGGCCTCCGCCGTGCCCTCGGCGAGGTGTTTGCACCTGAGCGTGCGGCCGAGCTTGCGACCAAATTCACCGATGCGTGGCAGAAGGAGAGGCACACGTTCTTCCTTTTCTGCAATGCAACCGGTCGGGTCACGCGAGGATGGGGGGTCCGCCTTATTGGACCAATGAAGGCTCCACAAATATGACGAACATGCCAGCCATGAGCAAGCTCAAGGCTCTCCGAGCCAAGATAGCAGCAACCGAGGCACTCGACACCCGTAGGCCCGCGGCGGCAGACACCGTGGACGCAGATGCCACAGATGTGCCACGCTACCGAAAACCCCGAGCTCGAAGAGCAGGCGGCTGTCCTACAGGAGGTCACCGAGACGAAGCAGCAGATCCGCAAAAACACGCGGGGTAAGGCTCTCGGCGAGCTGGGAGTCGAGCGAGACCTTGAACGCGCTGCGGCGCCGATCACAGGGCAAAAAGCTCGACCAGGTCACCGCGGCCATTGAGGAGGCCGCCGCCCCCACACCGGCGCCCGCCCCGGAGGTCGACCTCCTGCGCGAGCTTCCGACCCCCAAACCCGCCAACCCGCTCGGCCTTAAGGCTCTGCGAGCCCTGGTGCTGCGCCTCGTGGAGAACCCGGAGGAACTCGCGGCAAAGCCTCCACCTGTTGGGGAGCGAAAGAAGCTTCTGAGGACTCGGAGAGACACTTCAGCCAAGGCGTGAGAGAAGTACGTCTTCTGGGTGCGATACAGGTGCGCGGCACGGGGGCAAGCCTTTGAGGACTTCAAGCGCCGCGTGGAAGGGGTTCGGGGAATGGCCGACCTGGGCCTCTGCGGCCTCCTCGCAGAAGCACCCGATGTTGCAGAGCAACAGGCGCCCCCCGCCGCAGACGCCGGATCAGTGACGAGACCCTTGAGGCCCTGGACGACAGGACCCCAGTCACTGGCGAAGGGCTGCGAGGGACGCCAGCCGAGTTCACTCAAGAGGGGTTGGCCTTCGTCCGCGGCTGCACCCGTCCTGAACTCGTCGAGTTTGGGTCTCAGATGGGCAGAGCGGACGACCGCCGCCTAATCTTGACCCCCATGGGGATGAGGAAGATCAAGGCCTTCGCCCCTGGCGTCGCCTTCTAGCTCCAACATACCTGGGAGACCCCGGCGGAACAGGGCGCCGCCTACGCGACGGAACCCGCCAGCTGGTCGATTAGATGGCCGCCGCCAGCATGCAGCAGCGGGGTGGAAAGCCTGTCCCAGCGCCCGCCGTCACACACGCCGACACGCCCGTTGAGCACGCCCTCCGACGCCTCGAGTTAATCGCAGCATCGGCGGCGGCTGGGGGGACCCCCTCGGCGGCAGCAGCCTCAACGAGGGAATTGAACACCTCTCCACCCTCCTCGGCGCGGGCAACCTCTCCCGGAGGACTATTGCGATTCCGTCGCCGACCTCGCTACCCTGTGAATTAAAGAAGAGCAGGCTTCCCGAATACACAACCATGCGCGAGACACCGATTTCGATCAGTGGAGTTCCCGACCCGGACGGGCGCCTGGAGACCCGCTTCGAGCCCCCTTTGGAGCTCCCGAATGGCGGTTCTATCGCCCTCGCCTCGTCGACTGTATGGAGGAGCTCCACAAACATCTCGGCAGCGTTGGCCAACAACGTCTTCGAGGTCTTGACTCCTACGGGTCTCGTCGTGCTCATTCTCGCCGACGGTCTCTATCAGCTCTCAGGCTCCACCGCGTGGATCTTGTTCGTCGCCGAGACCGTTGCTGACCTCCTCGACCAGGCCGGCCAGGACCGCGACGGGATCGTAATCGCCCCCAATTACTCAAGCAGCCGGGTGGAGATAACTCTGAAGCCTGGGGGGTGGGCGCTTGACCTCACGAGGCCCGCAAACCAGGGCATCGGCCGTTTCTTGGGCTTCCAGGGCCAGCGGATCGACAACCCACCGGCGGCAACCGCCCCTCAGACCTTCTCAGGTGACAACGTGGCCAAGGTCCAACGGACAGAAAGAATATACCTCGAGTGCTCGATGGTCACTGGCTCTGTCTTCAACGGGCGCTCGTCTTCAGTCCTGTATTCTTTCCCCTTGGGCGCATTCCCCGGCACCCAGATCCAGAGCGTCCCCCCGGCCCTTATCTTCGCCAAGGTTGCTCCAGGCATCTTCAGCGAAATCGTACTCTGGGTGGCCGTGGACGATAGAACCGGCCTTGACCTCCAAGGTGAACCCTTCACAGCTCTTCTCTACCTCCGGGCCTTCTAAGGGTGCGTCATATTAGACGCCCCCCGCTTTTCCCCATACTTACGAGCCCTCATGGATCCTCTCGGACTAATCAACCACGTATCAGACCCCATGCAAAACCCCCTCGGGGCCCCTGCCGAGGTCACGGGTGGCATCCTACCGTTGCTTGCTGCGATCCCTGGGATCCTGGCCGCTGCCGCGCCGGCCATAGGAAAAGCTGTCGCCCTCGGCGCCGCCGGCGGCCTGGCGTCAGCCGGAACCACGGCAGCAGTGAAGGCCGCCACGGGCGGAAGCTTCTATCCCCCGTGTCATGTTGACGGCGACGGGATCAGAGTCGTGCTAAAAGCCGCCGGCTCTACCATCCTGAAGGTCCTGGGCAAGATCCCCGGGCCGGCACGCGACGCCGCCCTAAAGGTGGCCGCCGGCGCTGCTGAGGCAGGCGGACGGCGTGCCGTCGACGCCATCGCCAACCGGCTCGAGAGGCCCAAGGTCTTCCTTCAGGCTATCGGCACAGCTGCAGCCGACCAGCTGCGTCACACCTCCTCAGACGACCGCATGTGCCGCCTCCTAGAGCTGTCCCAGCAGCAGGGGCCGGGCTTCACTCGGGGCTGGTGTCCCAACGGCCGAGGAAAGCCCCCTATTTGCTCGACTTCGACATATCAGGGTAGCATGGCACTAGGCACGCCCCTCGTATCGAGGACGCAGACGCAACAGCACAATGGCCAAGGTCAACCCGCCCGTTATCGATATCTTTCACGACGCCGCCCGCATGGCAGGCGTGACCGGGATCCGCGACAAGATCGTCGGGCCTCAAGGGGGCTTCCTGTCTGAGAGCGAATGGAACTTCCTCGTCGAGGATACAGGGTCTCTCTTCGATTGGGGTTCTGCCTACCTGGACACCTAATTCCACATCACCAAGGCCGATGGCTCGGCCCACGAGGGGACGAACAGGATCTCCTTCTCGACAATCGCCCACTCATTTGAGCACCTCGAACTCGAGCTTGGCGATAAAACGGTCGTCTCGCAGGCCGAGCCCGGCACGCACCTCCTCATGAACGATCTCCTCGAGTGGAGCGGCGAGCACGAGCTCAGCGCTGGGAGTGCGGCCGCATTGACCCGGGACACCGCCGCCGGCGAGCCGACCGACGCAGGCAACGCCGGGTTTGAGGCTCGCTACGCGTTGTCGAAGGCTGGTGCCAAGGTGCGGGCCTCCCAGCCCCTGAGGTACATGAGCGCCTTCTTCAGGCAGCCCAATGGCCTTATCGGGACACAGGCACAGCTCACCCTCAAAAGGGGGAACGACGCCGCTGCCATCATCCGAGCCGATGGAGTGGCGGACGGGAAGATAGTCTTCGACCGCTGCGACCTCGTCCTCCGGAGCCTGAAAATCACCGAAGGGGCCCCCGCCGAGCTGCTGGCCAACATTGCCCCGGGGGGCCAGGTCCGCGCCCACTATCAAAAGGAGCTAGTTTACCGATACAGACTCTCCGGTGTCGACAAAGAACCGACTGTGACCCTCCCTAGTGGAAGGGCGAGCTGCTGGGTGGCCGTCTTCTTCCAGGACGTAAGGGCCAGAACTTCACAGCGTTACAGCCCCCTCACCTTCGCCTCGCCCGTCGTCGAGGGGTATGCTGGTCATCATCGCCGCCGGTGAGGAGGAACAGCGCCTTCCCAGGAAGGCTTGGCGCTCGAGCGACTCTAGTGGGTTCCGCGACTACCTCCGCGCTGGGGGGCGATCCACACACGTGTCCGGGCCTGGGCACGTTCTAAACCGGGCCACGTGGCAGGGCGTGAACCAGGTGTGGTGGTTGCCATTGATGGAGGAACAGAGCTACTTGAGCGGGACGGACCTTCGCGTTGACTTTAAGCTAGCTGCCGGGACCGACGTGTCGACCCTCGAGCTCTGTGTGCTGTCGAGCCTGGAGAACGAAGCTACCTTCGTGCCCTCGGGGACCGGCACCCAAATGAATGTGATTTAGACGACCCGACAGCAAGCCAATACAAACACATCATGGAGCACTTGAAGATAAGCAAGCAGCAAAAAGCACGGCTTGCCCCCGGGAAGCCCGTCCGAAAAACGGTCCAGATTGTGATCGCTCCCCCGGCTAGAAAACCGGCCACCAAGAAGCCGGCCGCCAAGAAGACCCCCGCCACGGGGAGCGGTCTGCGCATCCCGGGCCGAGGCCTACGCATCCCCAGCCGGGGCCTCGTGCCGCCCGGGGTCGTTGTCCTTCCCGCGATGATGCATTACAAGCGCCGATAGACTCATCTGAAGAACCGGCCCGCCCCTTATATTGCGATGGACCTCAGCGCCGACCCTCTCGAACATCCATCTGGACCGCCTCGGGCGGACCCGCCTCGGGCGGACCCGCCTCTGCCGGGTGGCGTGGAGTTCGCCTCCACAGGCAGATGCCGGCCCTTGCGCATCGGCCGTCCTCCTTCATCGATCGACCTGGCGGCCCCAGGACGCACTGGGCCGTCCACCTCCCGGCCAGCGGCATGGCGGAATGGTGGGACTCATACGGCGTTGGACGCCAGCATGGCCCGCCGATAAGCTGACCCGCTTGGCCAGCACTCTGCCTTTGTGGAACCCGCTCCAAGTGCAAGCCCGGGGCTCGAACGACTGCGGACGCTATGCCCTGCTCTATCTCTTGTGGCTGGCCCACAGTGGTACCCCGGAGGGGTTCAGCTCGTGGTTCGCTCGCTTCCCCGAGGGCTCCGCCCGGGATGCGGCTGTTCGCTCCCTCTTCGCCGAGTTCCTCGCCCGTGGCCCTGACTGGCAGTCCGCTGTGTCGGGAGGGCGCCTCGACATCCACGCCGCAATCGGCAAGCTGCCCCGCCCGAAGGGGGGGGGGCATGACCCTCCCAGGCCACAAATACACGGGCCCGTACAACCCGCTCGAGAGTCAGCTGGACGAGCATGATCGGCCGCTCCCCGGGCAAGAGCCCTTTAGCGCCGTCGACGCCACGGCGATGCGCCATGATATCTGTTAAAGCGATCAGGGCGACCAGCCTGGCGGGAAAAGCGCATGCGACCGTGAGATGTTGGACGAACTCAAGGCCATCGAGCCCCGCAACCGGCGGGAGCGCGTCGACTGGGTTCTCGTCCGTGGCGCCATTGGGGCGAAGTACAAGCTCGGCCTAGGTCTTGACGGGAGCCGAAAAGCCCCCCCGTGCGGTTTCTAGGTGAGGGCGCCGGCATTATTTTTTGGCCGCCCGATTTTGCGGGTCCTGTATATACACATCACCATGCTTGCCGAAGAGTTGTATTTCGCCCTCTTCGACGTGTCTGCGGCCGCCCGGCAGGACAAGATCCCCGTGCCTCTCGCTCACACTTTGCTCGACGTCGCCCACCGAATGCTCGAGCTGTTCAGACAAGACGAGCGAGCCGCTGGAAGGTTCGCTGCCCTGGTTTTGAAGGGCGATGCCGGTAGCCTTCGCCGGGCCACTGGCTAGCTCCCCGATCTAAGCCGCGGTGCATGTTGGAGACTCGTCGCCGTCCTGGAATACCTCGCCTAGATCTATGGAAGCTAGGCTGTCATCCCTTTACTACAGCCTCCGGGGGATTGGAAAGGCCTTGCCGCAGTGAAGAAGCTGGCGGCGGCCGCAAAAGCCCCCCACGATGTAGCCCGAGCATGGTTGGAGAGGCAAAACCATTTGGCAGGTCTACCTGCCGCCTCCCCGCTATGTCCCCCGTCCACGTTTTGACGTTCGGACCCCCCACTCCGTCCACCAGGCGGATCTGCTCTTTCTTCCGCCGGACCGCATGGGTCGGCTGACCTACAAGTATGCTCTTACAGTCGTGGATGTTGCCAACCGGTTCAAGGAGGCTGAGCCTTTGACCTCGAAGACCGCAACGGAGGTCGCCGATGCTCTGTCCCGCATCTACACGCGGGGGCCGCTTTGGTGGCCAAAGCTCCTCCAGGTCGACCCCGGAAGGGAGTTCATGGGCGCTGTCTCCCAGCTGCTCGCACAGCACGACGTCCAGGTGAGACGCGGCCGGGTCGATATCCACAGAGACCAAGCCGTTGTCGAGAGATGGAATAGGACCCTAGCTGAACGGTTGTTTGGGCACCAGTATGCCCAAGAGTTGGTTGACCCCTCAACCCGCTCAACCGAGTGGGTGCGTAGGCTTCCCGCAGTCTTGGCGGCCTTAAACAACGAAGTCACCCGGCTGACGGGTCGCCGGCCTTCGGAGGCTATTAGACAGGCCTCGACGAGTTCCCGCCCGGCAGCCCCTGCCAGGAGGCCGATGGGGCTCGAGGAACGGCGTCTGCCGCACAACGCCCTTGTTCGGTATTTGCATCAGCCGGAGGAGCTTGAGGGCGGTCGCCGGTGCGCAACCGATCCCGTCTGGCCCGCAACGGCTCATTTGCTCGCCCGGGCCGTGGCCAAGATCGGGGAGCCGGTCGTCTACTACCTGCAGGATGGCCCTCAGAGGGGCTTCGTCCGTGAAGAGCTTCAGGTGATCCCCCTAGATACCCAGAAGCCTCCAGCCGGCGCCTTACGATAGAGCTGCGGCTCCTCTTTTCCGGTTACACTCCAGGCAGACGAGCCGCACATTGTCCCGGGTGTGGCCCTTGCTGTTGTCCAGCCGGTCGACGCTGACCTGCCTCGAGTCTTAAGGGGTGAAGCACGAAAGGAGACCAATGTTGCAGGCGGCGCAGTGGTTGCCCTGCTATTCTCTGAGGGCCTCGAAGTCCGCCATACGGAGGTTGTTTTTGTGCCCCTTGGCGGCGTCGACGCGCTTGTAAGCCTGGAGCTTGCGGCCGACGTTTTTGCGGGTGGTGGCCTCGTCGAACGGCGGGGGCGGCGGGCCGTCGGCGTCCGGCGGTGGGCAGCACCTTGCAAGCTGGTGGAGGTAACGAACTCGGGAGACCGCGAGATACGCCAGATTGGACCACTGGAGGTAGTTGTCGACGATCCACACCCCTTGAGGGTCTTCGATCGTGAGGCCCTGGGAGCTGTGCATGGTCATGGCGCAGCCTAGGGTCAAATCTTGCCCCCACTTGCCGTCGAGAGCCTCTTGTGCCGTCTGAACGCTCACCTCCACGACGTCGTTCAAACGAGTTCCTGCTGGTCGGGCTGGCCATCTGTGACCAGGGGTCCAGGTATGGTAACCATAACGTTCTGCCGGCGGGTGTCCCTCGGGCGGCACAAGAGCGGGACGGGCTCTTCGGGGAAGGCTTTCTTGTGGTGCTCGAACAGGAGGGCCTGGTCGCGTGGTGCCTTGCGCTAGACGAGGATGAGGTCGTGCGGGCGCCACTCCTTGACGAAGTTGTCCCAGCCGTGACACTTCGGGAGAGCCCGTCACATCTCCCGACACTGGACCCGATCAGGCTGCAGGCGGATAGCCTTTTTCAAGGCCCGGAGCTCCTTGCACTTGCTTCTGTGGTCAACCTCGATCTCTTCGTCTTTTTTTTTTTTTTTTGGTTTTTTGTTTTTTGTTTTATGATTTTTTTTTTAAGGCCCTGAATTGGAATTCCAAGTTTTCAAGAGCCAACTGCAAAGGGATAATGCAGCATCTCCAAGAAGCACCACTGGAATGTTAACACCATGGTTGGTCTTAGATATATTCGAAAATAATGTTCCTTTTTTTTGCAGCAGCATATAAGGCAGAAAGCTTCAAAATTCTTGTCTCGTGTGTACTCACTGGCCAACCAACATAAATATTGGTGAACTTACAAGTGCAATCTGCTACTGCCTGCAGCACCACTGAATAGAATCCCTTTTTTGTAGTAGTCCTGGTAATACTGTATGGGTGGTAATACTGTATGGGGACAAGCAGGCGCACATGGGAACCATCTATTGCCCCACCACACTGTGCAAATCCCCCCTTTACTTGAAACTCACTGGCAACATGGGCAGGATCTTCATTCTGTGGCCATTTTAGATACACTGGATCCCAAATCTGCAAAGAAGGACAAACTGCATAGCAATTAACTTAAAATCATAAGAGTGATAAAAATCTGCAGGACTGACCTGTAATTTAAATTAAGATAATTGACTGGGCAACTCCGAAGTGTGAACTTAGCAAATCTTCTGAATACTAAACCAACACATGCATTTCAAGTGATAGGTGAGATAGAGCCGCAATTAATTCAAATAAATTCTGTCTTGACAGTTGAGTTTTTCTAGGTTTATCTTTTTGCATCATCTATTTTTTTTCCTTCGATATGAGACATGCATATTAAAATATTAAATGGGGAAGTTTTTGTTAAAAGGACAAAATGTATATAATCACCATACAAATATTAGTGATATGCTATATACATAGTCACTTTTTTCAAAATGAACCACTACTTTTTATTATGTCTCCCCTTATTTATATTAATACAAGATGAGATCATTAAGTATTTGGTTTATCTTTATGTGAAGTATAGGAACATGCGGCACAAACCTTTTTATTGCTCTGCATGGGTTATGATACATGCTGCATTCTAGGATATTCCAGAGATGTCCTGTAGTCTGGTATTCTACGCTAGTTGTGAGCTTAGATATTGTAACAGCAACGCTAACTTCAACTGGCAGAGATTTGCGTAATTGTGTTCCTTTCTCAATACTCTCCCTTAATGCATTGCAAATTGTTTCAAAATTTGATTTACACATTCGGAAGTTTTTCCTTCAGTCTGCATCATTCCAGGAGTGATTAAATTTTACCAATGCAAAGATCTCTCTCCCTACCACTCACATCTTGTGTTTGAGAGAAAACTGATATTACCAGCCTCAGCAAACGCTTCCTCCGTATCTTGTCTCTGGCTTTATTTGTGCAAAATACCTTCCCCTACGTTTCCTCATGAGTATACAGAGCTGTTGTACATGCCAAATGTGATCAGACTTCACCTCAGATTTGTTTCTGTTGTTTTCTTCCTTCTTTGCTGCTACAAATATGTGAGGATAGCACGTGGGTCCATAGTTGTTGTGTATGCAATCCCTGTGAAGTCGTTCATTCCTGTGTACATCATCACCATATAAATAGGTACAGTCCCTGAATTCAATTGGTTCACAATTTGCACAGTACAAGGAAATTTAGCCAGTGTAAAAGCATTCGATTCCACTTACCCTACCCGAATAACTGACATGGATAAGTTTGGTCATATTACTCTCGTGTAGTGTAAAAGGGGTCGTAGTCTGGATCCTGGCCCTCACAGTTTGTTAAGCTCTGGCTGACATTGCTCAGCATTCATCTGCCTTTTCTCTCTAACACGGGTGCAGAGGTACTGACCTTTTCTGTCTGTGGTAACCCTCGGACGTCTTGTTATTGGCTTGTCTACCACTGCTCTTCTGTTTCTTGACATTTGGCCCATAAGTGGCTTACTTCAGCTTGGCTTATGTTGAAAGCTGGCCAACGGCAACTTGACTTCTTCCAGCTTGTAAATTGCCTATTGCTATGGCACGATCTGGATTAGACAACCTTGGCATAGTGTCAGGTCTTCATGTCAGGGCAGAGCTCTGATGTTCCGTAATTCAACCCTCTGCTGACTGTCATTTGCTTATGTTCTAAAGAATGATCAAGATTAAAATGACACTGATTTTGACCAGGAAATGCCTTTAGATTCAAGCGCTTCCTCTGGCCACCAAAGTGCACCATCTCGAAAGGGCAATAAATTTGGTTTCCCTTTGCTACTTATGGTTATTGAATTATTGGCAAGTAAATATTCATTCTGGCAATTTCCTAAGCCACTACTATTTTGTTTGATCTTTTAAGATACCTGTAAAGTGACGCAGCGTACATTCAGGTAAAGTACCATGCATTTAAGGGCCATTTTTGACATTACACACTCCAAAGTTCTACCATCCAGATAGTAAATAAATGTGCAGTACTGCAGCAATCATGATTAAACAACTATAGCAAAGGGATGAAACATTATCTCTTGACTATAATTTCACTGCAATTAATCTTCAAAAACGTTTCGTAAATTAAAGGATATGGATATAAGTTTCGTTTTGTGATGTGTATACATAAAATCGATGATGCTCGGTTACTAACTTTCCATAATGTATGTTGGAGTTTACGGACAAGTATGTGCATATGTGTGTAGATTTGTGATTCACTATTATGTCAATTTACATTTTTGCAACACTGTAATGCAATCATTACACTCTTTCACGATAATTTACCTTGTTGTTTTTTCAGTACCTCCGAAGTTACCAGTTGTTTATCCTGACTTGAATTCCACAGAGAACCCTTTAAGTTGCACTACATTTCCATGTTCAAGGAACTTGAGTCTGGAAAGAAATCAATCCAAGCAGCTATTGTGTCACGCGCTCAAATCCAGACCAGCATCTACGATTACATGGGATGGTGTTGACGAAGCCAATGTCACTATTTTATGTGATGAAGACGAAGCATGTTCTGTGTGGAGCGAAGTCAATGTGACCATTCCTCAGGAAGTTGATTCTAAAGACGTCACATGTCAAATTGCCATCCCATCTGCAGTACCTGGACAATATATCAAATACAACATTACTATAGTGCTGCAAAAAGAAGGTAATTGATGACTTCGATGAAATATAGCATTGCATTTATTGTGAAATTAGATGAATCCCTCAATAACAAGTGTAAATTTAATCAATCCCGTGTCCCCAAATAGAATGAATGCTACTTTTAAGGGCAAAGACACAGACAATAAGACTTTGAGGTTTCCATCTGGTATTTAAATACACGGAGAGGATAAGCATAAACTCCACCACCTTCATGCTGCAATGGCGTAAACCTTTATTTCTTAGAATTAGTCCTACCACATAAAAGTGTAGGAGCAAAAATCATGACAGCCCTGTGGATGAGGAGGGTTTTTGTATCTATTTTGTTCACAGAAAAAGATATGTTAATTATGGTGAAGATGTGCTCAAATATAATTAAGAGTAGCCATCCCCCTATCTGTAAGTAATACTACTGTTACAAGTATCCAGCAGGTTGCACTTTTTTCCTGGAATCCTTCAAGGGGCATCATTATGTTGATTTCAAATGCTGAACAATGATTTATGCTTCTCATTATTTTAGCTACCATCTGCACAGTTGCTTTTATCTGGAACATGAATTGTAACAAATACATGATCTGCAATGGATCAAACCCCAATTGTCATGTGTTCACATTTGTATTAAACACTGGTAGCACCACTTTTACCAACTCTGTTAACCTAACATTGTACCAATGTATAAAGTTTCTCTGCCTCTCAACACAGTCATCTAAAGAGCATTTTAATTCAGAGCAACATTGAAAATACCAACAAAAATAGATCCCTAGTAGGTTTAGCAGAAAAATATATAAGATTTTACAAACACAATCTTGATAGCTATACAAGATTTGCACTTCTGCTGTTTCAGTGTTTGGCACTTGAGTACCACGAAAAAAGGGCGCATGTTTTTTCGAAAATGTTTGCCTGCATTTGTTTTTTGTTTTTTGTTTTTTTGTTTTTGAAAAACTGACCTGCTGCTGAACAGTACAAAGGGGTCTACTCCACCAGAACTGTTATGCATTACATTGCATTGTTCTCTTGTATTTTGCTAAATATGTTACTTCACCTTAACATCTGTGATGCTCTTGGATACACTGGAGGCACTATTACCTCAATACTTAAGCGATAAACTTCATTTGTTCAGCTCTGTGACACTTTGCAGTCAGAGTCCCCGTATAGTGGGAGTCTCTGAAATTACTATTGCAGTCGGAGTCCCTGTATATGTCGACTCGCCTTCCTTCATCTTTTTTAAGGTAATACTGCTTGGCAGAACCCCGGATTTGTGCTAAATACCATCTTTAACATGTACACTTCCCCATCATAGCATTACTTTGGCGATTTGATCGGGCACGAAACACTAATATGGTTATCAAGGCAACCAAGTGTTACACTTATTATTTTCATTTTGACACTAATAAAACATGAGAGCACTACTTCCGCCAAATATGTTGATATATAGTTGTGCTAACTAGTTATTACATAGATACAGAGTCAATTGGGTCCAACATTTGGTATTTTATCCCCAAATCCCCAGACACAGGACACAAAAGCCAATGAAATAACCAAGACTGTAAAGTGTTAAACAGTTTTGGGTGCATGGTTGGCTCACTGGTAACACAGTAAGCTTTTCACCTCTGTGACCAGGTTCCATGTTCAGCCTGAGCAGCAAGTTGAAAAAAGTTGCTACCGCTCTGATGGTGCATTGATGGCTTCCACAGTCTCTCGTTTGCCTCCACCTTACAATTAGTAAAGAAGTTATATTCCAACATATTTGTCATGGAAGGTGATTAGGATATGTTTCCTGTGCAATCTCTGTGAAATACATGGGTGTTGCTACCAAAGGCAAGTGGCTTCCTATAAGTTACACTATTGGCAACATAGGGGGAATTTTTATACTCCACCAACGAAGTGGAGGTGTATGGTAATAGGCACCGTCCATTTGTCCTTCCATCTGTCCATCCCTGTGGAAGAAGATATTAATGCTAGCCATTGGAAAATTATGGAACTGGAAGTTTATCGGTAGTAAGTGTACATAGGTACTATTTTGTGTGTATAATTGCTTACATCAATTAACCAAAGTTCCTTAGGCAACCTCTACATCCCAAACGATTTTGTCTGGCCCATATTTTGGGAATTATACACGCCAGGTCTTTGAAATTTTCAGAGTTGGTAGATCGTAGGTAGGAAATGTGCATAGAATTGAATTTCTTCGGCTGATTACTTTCTTTAATTACTAAAATTAATTAACGAAGATTAACATGTTTTGTTTTCTTTTTATTCCTGCCTTCATGGACGGGGTTGTAAGACATCGAATAGAACAGCTTTGGGCAAATTGGATGCTGGGTACAAAGAGAGCTTCGCTTATTGCAGAAACTGGACATTAAAAAGTTCAAAACGGGTCCTAGGATGATCACTGTGTGACCAATAAGTGATTCAGTGGCAGTTTTGTTGCTCATATATCATTTATTTGTGAAGTTGCTGTTTGCTCAATATTTACGAGATTTTGTGTGGCATGAGTGTGTCAAGACAGATGACCTTACTTGAATACATGGGCCATGGGCTCAACAACTTGTCATGTTCATGGATGTTTTGGATGATTGCAATGAATCTTTATGCCATGCGTTGTTAAAATATTCGTAATACAAATCAAATACATGTATTTATATTTGCTGTCAGTGTATTTTGTCGAACTAATGAATAGATGGTTTGGAACATATTTTTCACGCATGTCAGCGTTGTGGGCGATAATATGACACTTCAGCAGACAAAGTAACCCCAAAAGGGCAAGTTTTGCAGGTACGATATTTCACTTCAAATGCAGATAAGTGTAGTTGACTAATAAGTGTATATGTGTGTGTGTGTGTGTGTTGGCCACTGGATATACCCTTTGCAACTGAAAGTGTTCCCAGGCAGTGGAAAAATCAATGTCTGTTTCTTGTATCACCAGTGTATGGAACTCTGAGAAATATTGAGAAAGTATTTGGCCATTTTGTAAGTTTTTTTTTGTTTTTGTTTTTTTTTGTTTTTGTTTTTTGTGTGTGTGTTTTTTTTTTTGGTTTTTTTTTGTGTGGTTTTTTTTTTTTTTTTTTTTTGTGTGTTTTTTTGTGTGGTTTTTTTTTTTTTTTTTTTTTTTTTTGTGTTTTTTGGGGTTTTTTTGTGTTTTTTTTGGGGGGGGTTTGTGTGTGTTTTTTTTTTTTTTTTGTTTTTGTGTGTGTGTTTTTTTTTTTTTGTGGGAACAGTTCTGCCAATTGGTGCGGTATAGGAGCAAGGCCGTAAAATGTGAAAAGTGGTTTGTCCAGGGCAATCCTTACTCTTTTTTTTTTTAAGTTTGGACATAGTTTTTTTAAGGGGTGGGATTTGCTTGGGTTGTGTAGTCTCTGTCTTTATGTCTATATTATCACCAAAAGAAGCTGGTCACACTTCACTTGTAATCTATTTTATGCAAATGGCTCTCATCCACAAACGAATGATTTGTTTGCAGACACCAATAGTACTAAATGAGAGTATATATATATATATATATATATATATATATATATATATATATATATATATACACACACAAATATTTGAATTCAATATAGTCTTTCTCCTCTATTGTATTTTTGGCTTACTCGTTTGGATTAGACATTACCCCGAGTAATTATAGTACAAGTGTTAAAGAGTTGAAATCCTGTGTGTACAAATTATTTCCATCTGTTATTGTAGATCAATTTATGGGTTTTCTAGCAGTTTCTGTAGAATTTTGTGGTACTTATTGTTAAGGGAGACAACTTTAGGATCAATATTTTAGTCTTAACGTTCATGTACTCTAAGAAAATGTACAAACTTTACAGTTGGAATTCATTTGTAAAAACCTTCACTGATTTACTACAGCAAAGATATGCTAAACAGATTTACATCAGTGTCTAATTCAGCACTAATTGTTGCTGCCCGACACATGTGGAAGGCATAAAAAAAAAATCAAGATAAATAATTCACCTGGCCTTCCAGCCCATTTGGCACGTGCCCCAGTTCAGAACAAAAGCAGCTGTACTTGAAGGGATTCATACCATGGCCTGTAACTGGCAAATCCAAAGTGCCTTCATTTCTTTCCAACTGTTAGGATCCAGCATTTAGTATTATCTTTTGATGAGGATCTAATTTATGCAGTGAGCTGTGAAAAGCATAGAATAGCAGAGCATATTCAGTTGCAAAGTGCTGTGAAATATTTCACTAAAAATGTCATTTTGATGGAGTTGTTTAACCGTTATGGTCATGGCATGCCATATTCCTAAAGTCGGGACGTTGACGCAGCAATATGCATGTATAATTTGGTTGTTGCACATGATAACTATGTCCCATTACGCCAAAGATATACAGCCATATGTACCAATTACTATGGCATAGGATAACATAGATGGGCCTGAGGAAACACTATCTGCTAAGGATCTTCGCATGAATGGCCAAATGTATGGCCTTTTATGTCTGCGAACCCAAACCAGTCCTAATCCTCGGAATAAATGGAGAGGTAGAATCAACAGATACATATTTGCCCCCTACAGTTGAGGGGTGTGTGTTGGTCCTCCACTGAGGAAATATGTGCAGGTGCGCTATGACGATGTCACCAAAATTTTATGTCTCAAACATTTACCATGACAACTGACTAAAATTCATTGTATTTCTACCGAGCAGTTATTGCATGGACTGGTTTAGATTCAGGTGAGGAATGTTAGCTTGGTGACTTAAGATTCACTGGCATACCTACCCGCAAATGTCTCAGCAACACACATGTCCAGTGTTAGGGAAGTTCTGAAAATGTCCCTTGTAACTATGAACACATTCTGTACCTAGTCTGGTTGGTGTCTTTGATCAAGCCCTGTATGTGAAGGCAACTGGAGCAGTTTCATGTACATTGACCCATTTAAAAAAAACATATGTAGGCTTGGAACGTTTCCTATTATCTTGCACATTATTGACAGGAGATTTCAAGATACTGCCTTGGCATTGAGTCAGGGGTGGTTTGAGAGGGATCTATTGCAGGAGTAATGGAAGGTCCCAAGAGCAAACATGCAGTTAGACTACACAAGCTCCTCTATAAAATTTGGATGCCTCATGCCTGAAATGGATAGAAGCTTATTCTGGCAAACATATACATCACTTTGTTTCCTTGACAACTTGCATTCAAAATATGTGTGACAATCTCGGCCAAGCAGCGTTTCCCAAAACGATGTCAGAGGCAACATATCTCCATGTGACGATTCCTTTTGACACATTAACATGACCATTTGCAAAATGGGAATGCAACCTATTATGTCCCTGGATGTTATATGGGGATATGGTGCAGATAATATTGGGCTTGATGCAAACTACTCTAAAGGGCAACTGGGAGCTTCATCTTGCTTCAGTTCATGCTGCGGTTTCCTGGTGTTTTCACTATGACAACCTGAAGTATGAACGCTGCCTCCTAGCAGCTTTTATCCAAAGGAAGACAAGCTTGTCCAAGAATCATCCTGATGTATGATTACCTTGTTCCAGGTAGATTTTCTGGGGCAGCTCAGTGAAAAAAAAAGTTTGGTAAAATACCAGTTGATCAAGCTGTTGAAAAGATTGACAATAAAGGTATGCAGACTCCTGGTGGAACAATAGGTTTAGGTCTAAGTTTGGATGTAATAACACAATACCATTTCACTGCAGAGTGAGCTGAGGACCATGTTTCTTCACTAACTGAGAGAAACGTAAATTGCAGCATCCCAGGCCTCCACCATGCAGATCTCCAGGCTACAATAATTGAAAAGAATGTGCTTGATGTAGAAACGTTGCAGGATATGAGGGATGACAACTGGGTAAACCCTTTTGTTGGTGGGCATATAAATATTGAAGACCTGCCAACGGCATAGTTTGTGTCACTTTTTTGAGTCATGTATACTTCGAGCTGCACAGATTGGTCAGACAGAATGCAGTGTTTTCAGGAAAGAGAAACCTGAGGCTAACCCCAAAGCACAAACTTCATAACAGGCTCTTCAAGATGACTTAAGGACATGCATCCATTGGACCAAGAAGATGAAGATATGTAAGGCAAATGGCAAAGATATGGTCTGAAAAGCTCACCAGAACTGACACATCTTGGGCCCATACCTTGATCTTTGGCAACAGGAGAAGGTTTCTTCAGAAAATCTTTGATCTTTGGCAACAGGAATAGGTTTCTTCAGAAAATCTAATAAAACAGTTCTGGCCAGAGACTTTAAAAAGGTGCCCTTCACTTACTCTTTTCCAGAACATTCAGCGTGTATTCTTGATGTTACGGACCAGTTACAAAATGCTCGTGCAGATATCAAAACATTTGGTAATGTAGCAAAATTTGTTTTAAAAGCAGCACTGAATTCATATACCACTAGCAAATATACAGATTTTGTCTTTGATGATAGCATGGACGAGTTTGTAAACGCATTTGAAAAAGTACAGGCCCTTTTTATGTGCGAAAGCATAGGTTGTTACATATCAAAACGGTTACTGTAGTTGCTTGTAGAAACACGTTTAATGAGCTTGAATGCACTCATGAGTAGGCAGACAAGTGTATCCACATTCAAGCACCACATGCTACAAGAGCAGGATATGAATCTGTGCTTGCGAATAAGGAAGACAGGGATCCGTTTATAACGTGCCTTTTTAGCAGCAAAATGGCAGCAAGTATGTATATTGAAAGTAAATCTAAATATCACAGACACTTCTTTAATTTGCCAAATTTCATGAGGGCATCATCATTTATCGACCACCATTATGGGTTTCCATGCATTTGCAGGCTGCGATACAGTCAGTGCATTTGCTCGCCAAGGGATATTAGTGCCCTCTGGCTGTGGCATAGAGAGAACTCATTTGTTAAAACGTAGGGCACCTCGGGGCACAAATATAAATCACTCATCAAATGGTTATTGAGAAGTTTACTTACCTCATGTATAGTGCATAATGTGCTACTAGGAATTTAAAGGAAATGAGGTACAGGTTTTTCTTTGCCAAAAAAGGTGGAATTCCACCATCTCTCACCTTGCAGAGATTGTCTCAAATTGCAGCCACTGCGAGCTATTTTTTGATCTCGTTTGTGGAGATTGTATCATAGTGTTTGTCCTCAAATTTCATCTTCCTTTCGCTGTGGTTGATGCACTGGCACAGAGGAAAATGACAATGGTCTCACAATTGACTGATATGCAGGTGAGTGCAATCACCTGCAAACCTCAAGATTTCACTATGGCAACAACCATTCCTGCAATGATATCATACGAAAACAAACAGTGGAGAATGTTTACTATATGAAATGCATGATAAAATTTGCCCCTGACTATCAATAACTTATGTCCTTTTGGCTACCTACCTCACGGGTTATTAATTATGCTGGTTTAAATCACGCCTTTTGGAACCTTAACACAAGCTTAGTTTAGAAATCTACAAAGTTGATTTTTTTTCTCAGGAAATGGATTATGAAAAGTTATTGTTTTGGTATCAATCAATTACATGCTCGATCTTTGGTCAAAATTACATGTTTAAAATAGAAAAAAATTAAAAATAAAAGAAATAAGTGAAAGACGATTTCTCGCCTTTTTTGCCAGTGTTGTTCAACAAATTAAATATGATTAAAATTTATACTGTTATTGTGAAGGAAGTTGCAGAATTTATGAGGAACGTGTTTGTCTTATATTTATAAGCGCTTCTCTAGAAATGAAATGCTGTCTGTTGCTGGGAGGCCAAACATTAACATACGAACCACTGTTGGATTTGTCTTCAACACGGTTTGCAGGTAGTTTTTTAAGCAGCTGTGGCGTGTTGTGCATGACGCAGTTAGTAATGTGCACTGCCCGACCAAATATTGCAGATGGGGTTCAGAGCATTATGTCTCTTTCTACCCCCATGGATGCATTTAGGATTACTATCATGCCATACTGTCTCTATCCTGACAGCCCTATGTGAATGTCTAGCTGACGCAACACATGTTCTAATCTGTCTAGGTTGTGCCTGTTGTTAAGGTAGTGAACTCAATAATACATTATCATTATCTTTATAGCCAGCTGCTTTCTTGATGCAGATAGACAAACAAGGTATTTTCGCATCATAGAAGGCATTGGAGTGAAAATGAGCCCCTGATATTATGCCCATCCATGACTCCAAGAAGTCGTTATGGTTTGTACAATAGGCAAAGTAAGGTAACACAGAGCTGATATAATCCACACTTTAGGCACAGTTCGGCAACTTGATGGATAAATGAGTTGATTATCAGGATGTATGCAATGCCTGACATAGTTAATACTGGCCAAAAGTCCTCCAAACTCCAAGTTTCACATACCTAATGGCATTACGCCATGTTCAAAATTCAAAGGTATATTTTAGTATGAACAGTAACTCAATAGCCACCAATTGGTTTCAATAATTTTCAGCCACTGTTTACTTTGAATTTGGTAATTTGTCATAAGCCAATATGCCAACATGGCATGAAATAACTTCGTTTCTCTTTACCTTAACGATTTCACATCCCTATATATTTATATAGTTAACTCAATGACGTGCCGATCAGAAATATATTGTGTCTGAGTCTGGTTACTTGATTATATTTTCAGTCCTGGTTTAGACTGAAGGGTTGTGCTTCTATGTGGCAACCTTTGCAGGGGCTAGACAGGGGATCAAATGTCAAATCTTTTATGTAAAAGAGTGTCGGTTTTTCACCAATTTTATCTGTGCTTTATGATACTGATGCACTTTCATCGGCAAGAAAAGAGGGCCTAGGATCTGTAGGAATGTTAATTTATGTGTACAGAAAATTAAAGTGATAATTTGAATTCAGAGTGCAAAAAATTTATCTGTTTTTATTTTTATTTGTTTTTCCTTAACCCTGTTTTTATTTGTTTGTCCTTAACCCTGTCTTAAAACATTGAAAAACTCTATCATTCTTTCATCACGTTCTTGGCAAAAAAGGTGTTGTATGTTTTGTTCTGTAGAAACAGATAAGCTAAGCTGAATAATCCCGACCATGTTTGCAAATTTCAATAAAAGTTTTACAGTTATGATTTTGCATCTTTGCAAAAATATTAATATCTCAGTCTAATGGATAGTCACACTAGCAAAGAGATACTTGAAAATAAACCTGCTGAAAGTTAGTTAACTTTTTGTCAATAGAAATGGCAACTACACCTGGAGTTTTCAGCAAATACTCAGCTACTTATATACTAGGGACAAGTCAGCGCAAAATTTAGAGAATGCCACAGATAATCAACTGATTCACATGACAAAGCTACGAAGGCAGAAATACCATTAACCAGTGGAATAGCATTGGTGCGCAAAATGACTCATACCAGTCATGAATGCAAAAGACATTTGAGCAACCAAATCTTCTACACAATGTTATAATCAACAAATACTAGAATTGTACAGCAGTGATAGTTTACAACAATTTATTACACACACACACACACAAACACTCATATATATATATATATATATATATATATACGTATATATATTTGAAAGGCGGCCTATGCTAGTGGAAAGCAGGCATGGCGAAAACAGGGATTAAAAATTTAGAACAGGTTTAGGTTGCATTTTTTTACCGTTTCTTGGAGGATTATTTCTATGGGTAGCTAACAATTGTTCATGCTAAAGTCCAGTGTCACTAACGGATTTGTGACACATTACGATCGTGCACAAATATGGCTTTTTGGCAAATATGGAACTCTGCGGTGTTCAATGTTTAAATTTTGACTCGCACTTCCATGTATGGCCTGTTGGAATGCAATCTCTTCCAGCAAAATTATAGGGCTAAGTCTTTCCTAACTCAAATTCAATATATGAATCATAAATCACATGGTGCATTTATTTTAGTATTGGCGCTGAAGCTTGCCCAGGAGATATTACTTTATTAAACTACAATTTATTTTACCTTCAACAGGCCAAAAATATTTGCACAGAGTGTCAAAATCGCAGGAGGTTTCAGCGACACCTACTTAAATTTGACACCTAAAACGACGGTAAAATTTGCTGTAGGTGTCCACATATCTATCTTGGTGGTAAACCTATGGACATGAGTGGTGAATACAATATTTTAGGTATATATTACAGAATATAATATAAGACTGCAAAGTCGCATTTTAAGTCTACCCGAGGTAGTTTCATAAAGCGATATTCAGGAATCTGCAACTTATTTCATGATACATCAGTCTTAATATCCCTCGATATTCCCCATGTGCTGTATCAGGCGGCCACCAAAACCCTCTTGGTATTTGTTTGGCGTCCAAATCCTGTTCTTTCTAGTAACCTACTTAAAACTCCCATCTGGCTGCAAAATACATTCTTGGTCAGAAACGTAATGGTCTTTTTATTGACATACTCATAAAGTATGCTTATTTACCTGTCATCGTTGCCATATGATACTGTTGCTTTCCATTCATTCTATATGTGTCTGGCAATTAAACTATGAACTCTTTACATTATCATGCATATCATTAAATTGTATATGAAAACATGGGGTGAAGAGTGTTCTGCTCATAATATGTATGTTCATCTGGTCAATGGAATAGCCTCTATTCGTAGTGTGTGTGTGTGTGTTTGTGTGTGTGTGTTTATATAGGGAGGTTAAATATGTACTTTGATCAAGCAAAGGGAATGTATTAAAACAGTTGCACGACAAGCCCTACACCCTTTAGTTTGGAGTTAACAGCAGTTACACTCAAGACATGTGAAGATGCACTTATTCGTGTCACAGTGTGCTGTAGTTTCTAGAGCATATATTTTTAGTTTCATACTGAAAAAGGGTGAGCCCTAATTAATCTAAATTGTGCTCAAAATCTAACTATGTGGATCTTTTAGCTGCATTAGGATTGAAAGCACAAATAAAATGGCAATAATTACCAGATTTTGAAACGAAAGACTCTTGTCTAACATTTTTATCTTGACACAAGGTCCTTTGTATTTGAAATGTGTTGAAAATGTTGACGTTTTATATGGAAACCCTCTGTAGTATTGTTATAAATGTGGGTATGCCTGTTTGTTTTTATCCGGGCAGGTCATTGTACCAAATGAATATGTGCAGAGTCACTGAGTTGGCCTGCTTTGTTTGGGTGACTCTCATGATTTTGTAACCAATTGGAATAAACTAGAATGATGACCTTCATTCATATGTGGAATTTCCTTGTGCGATCCACACATGTTTCAGTGAACTGGAATGTGTGACTAATTCGAAAGCACTGAATTGATGGTGAAGTTTCTAAGCCTAAACATATAAAGCAGCTACTTCATGACTGAGAGGAGAATTCTGAGATCTGACAGGAGCTCTGTGATTTCAAGCCAGAGGGACTGTGAGCCATTGTTATTCCCAAGGAGACACGCATTTATACATTGTATCTGTGGAGTGTGGACAGTTTTTTTGAGTAAACTGGTTTGCTTGGTGTTAATTGTAACACACTGAAACCAAACAGCACATCTATGGGATTTGGATCAGTGCCGCGCCTTTGAGTACCACATAGAAACCAAACTGTCCCTCTGAGGGATTTGTACCAGGCTATGTGGCACATGCCATAGGATCTGGAACTGTGGCACAGTACCTGTGGATAATCTCTCACCAGGAATTAAGATTTATCTACAGACTGTTTTACAATTCGAGTCTCCACATAAATAGGTGTATAATTTCATTTACGTACTTTGTACAGATTTTGATTGTGAATGTATCGTTATTGTTAAAGTTGTATGATCGTTGTCATTATATATATATATGTATATATATGTATATATATATATGTATATATAGACATATATATGTATATATAGACGGATAGATAGATAGATATAGATAGATAGATAGATAGATAGATAGATAGATAGATAGATAGATAGATAGATAGATAGATAGATAGATAGATAGATAGATAGATAGATAGATAGATAGATAGATAGATAGATAGAGTGTGTGTGTTTGAACATTGTATAATTTCATTTACCTACTTTGTACAGATTTTGATTGCAAATCTATCGTTATTGTTAAAGTTATATGATCGTTGTCATTATATATATATATATATATATATATATATATATATATATATATATATATATATATATATATATATATATATAACATGGCCAATATAGTAAAGCGACATCAATAAAGTAGAGCTCCCTGCAGTGTGAAATTTATTTTTATTACAAGATATCTTCTTTTACGTTTCTCAGAAGGCCCAAATATGTTGCCGAATTCAGGACCCAGAGCCAGACCAGGACTTGCATTTCGAGATAAACTTGTACTCGGAATCGGCACAAGTAGTGGATGCATCATCATAATCGTAGTGATTATATATCACCGCAGAAAATGCCATCGAAACGCTTGGAAAGGAAGGCCATACTCATGTGGTTCGTCAGGAGCAGCCAAAGAGAATGTAAACGGGACAGTGGATGTTATTCTCAGGCCTTTGAAATCTGACGAAAACAAACACTAAGTCACATCGCCAAAGTTTGGCTTAGGAAACCATTATCTTCACACTAAAAAGGCCGTGTATTTTGGACCATGCATATTTAGTCTCTAGTAGAGTGGCTATCACATTATGATTATCCTTTTATTTGTTTATTTTTTTTTTCAGTGTACCATAATTTTTGTTTTCATAATAAAAGGGTGTATGCAGAATACTATATCCTTATCGTGAAGGTAACGCAGTAGTTCAGCCTGATTTTCATATCTATAAAAAAATGCGCTTGGACAATCCTTGTGCTGGTTGAGTGCAGGAAGGTCATCCACTGAACAAGGAGGCATTTCCTTTTTTTGCGGAAAAGGGCTTGAAAACAAACAGTTATTAGTTTTGATTTCATTTTCATGTGACGGGATGGGGTGGAGATGGACAGTCAATTTTAAAATCTACAAAAGATTTAATTTTCTCACACAGTGCTTTTTTAACTTATCCACTGCAAGATCCATGCATTATATTGTGCTGTTAGGATTTGCTCAGTTTTACAAGTGCTAAGTTGCATTAGTTTCTTTTTTTAACGAATACTTCAGATAGCTTTCAAATGAAGTGATGGCTATGTATCAATTACTGTATACGCTATGAAGGTTACTATAAAGTTACTAATGTTGTCCATCAAAACTTTTGTTTAAATCCTCTTCAATTTATTCACACATGTACTTTTTCTAGGTCTCTTGCCAGATTTCTTTAATGTTTGTGCATTGTCGATTTTTAAATTTGATAATTGAAATAATGGGATTCCTTTTATGTTACAAATCTTGAAAGTACCTCCCCTTAAACCATTGATCTTTTCTTAAGGAAGGTCGGGAGATCCAAAACGTAATATTTTATCTAAGGCTATCAAATTTGATATGAATCTGTTCTTATGAAGAATAAGGTTGCAAATGCACTTTGATATAAGGGTGAAACTTTCAACAGTGTGCGATGTGGCAGTTTCAGGGATGAAAATATTTTTTCATTGTAACTCCAGTATATTATGGGGAAGGGCATAGGAGCAGAAGCGATTTTCGTAGCAGATTGTTGCAGCGTTAACTGATGCATCAGGTCTATTCAATGATATGCAATACAATTTATGCGGAATGAATGGTCAAACTGCAACATCAAATCGTTTTAAATGCAATCCTTATTGGTTTATATTAATACCAAATAACCTGTCTACTCTTATAGTTAGTTTATACTTATGTACGTCGGGGTTGGTAAATCTCTGTTGAATGAAGGCCACACAATATTTTATGATGCATCATTTGCTTGTCGTAGTTCATGCGTTGATCCATCAATCATCTAACTTTTGGTAACTTATCAAATTTCGATGTCAAAACTAGTGTTATGCTTTTTGAAAAAAAAAACAAACAAACAAACAAACAAACAAACAAACAAACAAACAAACAAACAAAAAAACAACAAGAAACAGTAGTTAAAATTTACGTTTTTACGTCTTGTAGCGTTGCACTATAGACATTTACCTTTGAACTAAAATAAAAAGGGAAATGGACAACATGCTCTGGTATGGACTTCCTCATTATGTTATGGACAGGAATGCTGTTGTACGGACACACAAGGTGTAGCTAACATATGCGAGTACCCAACACTACAATTAACCACTTTTATACTGTGTACTCACTGGACTGTCAGCTTTTGAGTGCTTTAAGTGAACCGTTTGCCACTTGTGTGAATAATACGACAAATAAAATGCGACAAATGCTTTTATGATGCTTTTTTACATGTTGTCATTCTTATTTTGATCGATGTGTCACAGCACACTTGGTGAGTGAAAGTTTCGATGTACAGAGTAGTGGTATGGTTTTGCAGAAACAGCAGTAGTTAAAATTCAATTTTTTATGTTTGAAAGGCAACACTGTCGACATTTACGCTTGATTTGATATGAAGGAAGGAACAATATGGCACGCTGCGGTGATGGACCTGCCGGTTAACAGAGATGTTGCGTAACTGACCCACAATGCAAATTTGACATACATGAGAAAGGAAGGTTAAAATCAACTAATTTTGTTTCAGAGTGCGATCATAAAAAAAGTTATGTTCGTATTTTGTGCTAATTGCTAGCCTATTAATATTTCTGAATTGCAAAATGCTCATATTAGTCTGCAGGAACCACAGACAGTCACAGTGGGCCAAAGCAGCAACGTGCATGGATAATGGACACACGATTTAACTTACATATAAGAACTCATTATTACTTTCAGGAGTTCTTCTACATTGGTGAACGGAATTATTTACCTCCAAAATTAATTGGAACATTTTCCATATTTCTGAATTGTTTAATCCTAATTACCCAGTAATGATGAATATTACACAAATCAAATGCAGCTGTTTTAGTCAGCATGCTCAGCGGGCTTTGGGTAAAGCTATTGTTCACTACCTAGTAACCATTGGGTCATATTTTTATTCTACTGAAAACATCAGATATATATATATATATATATATATATATATATATATATATATATATATATATATATACAGATTTTTAAAAAAAAAGTGATATCATTTTACACTGCAAGTCATTGATAACCAGCTCTGTATTGCTAAAAGGTTAGATTTGGAAGCCTGAACTAACTATGAAAATGTTCCAATTAATATTGGCAGTTTCATTGGGCAGCTGCATGTGGCAATTTCTACCGTCGTAATAATATGCTGTTTCATGCGTAAGTGAAATTATCACCTAAGTCTTAAAGCAGCATATAATATGAATATGTGCATATCTAACTTTCGATAACCAGGTTTTGATACCTGATAATTGTGCATAATATTCTTGATATGCAGTAAGTTGTGTGTTGTCTCTGCGCCCATCTGGGAAAGTCCCCCTTCATCTAAAAAAAAAAAACAAGAACAAAAAGAAAAAAAAAGCAGAACAGGCAAAGAAAACAAAACCCCAAAAGCCAAAAGAAAAAATGAAAAAAAAAAGAAAAAAAAAAACAGCTTAGCATTGGAGCAGGCGTCCTTCAAAGCAAAGAAGACTGCTGGTGAATCAAGAAGACCTTGTCCTATTAAAAAAACGGAATTTGTATATAATCACCGGTATTGCCACCATTTTGGCCATTATATGATTCCTCAGTGACACTGTTGACTGTAGTATTGACATATCATTTTACCATTGTTTCAGACAATGTATATGAATTTGTCAATGATATAAATGATGCATTCAGGAAGGAATTAAATAGTTATACTATCACTTGTCCCCCCTACCATCCGCAACCAAATAGTTTGAATTAAAAGATTTCATCATGTATTAAAATGATATACTTTCCAAAGCATTATAGTCTTATGATCAGAGAAAAGAAGACGTTTATGTATCACCTGTACTGCTTGCTTACAGAATTAGTGTACAAGTGTATATAAGTTTTTCTCCCTACTACACTGTGCATGGCAGATACCCTGTGTTGCCTTGTGACATTCTTTTAAGGCCAAACCTGGGGGATATGGGTAAAAAACTACATTCTCTGCATGTTAAGCAGCATGCACCAACCAGTCAAACATACCAAGCAAGAAGCCAGGTACAGAAATAAAGAAATTTATAACTAAGAAGCTGAAAAGCCTGACTACCAAGTTGGTGACCCATTGTATTTGCATGATACAACTGCTACACATGCATGGCAACCCGATTAAAAATAATGGATCAGTTAACCTCTGTAAGTTTCCTCATTAAGCATCAACGATCATATAACACTAAGGTAGTGCACACAGAAAGGTTGTTTCCTCGCCACCCAGATATCGCTTCGGATAAAGTGTGATCAACAGCCAAAAGAATGGGACACAAATATTTAGGATGGAGCTTAACAAATAAGGCTCATCAAGGACCAACCAGCTATCAGCCCTTCCAACAGGCCGAGGTGTTGGTCCCGGACCTTGCTGTTGCAACCTGTGAACAAACACAACTCTCCAGTATAACTGGACCTTCAATGGTAGGTCCTCCTCATAGTTACAATTTGAGAGACAGCTGGTCGTTGCTTTGTTGGTGGCCCTCCAGTATTGCTGGGTCGTCAAAAGTTGAAACAAAAACTTTCACATTCCAATGGATCTGCTGACACTTCTTATGGGTCAAATGTGACTACTTTGAGTAATGCAAAAAGGGCACGTAGGGATGGAGACGGCCTGTATATATTAAATGATTATACAATGGACATATCTACTTTATGTGTTCTTAACATGCCAGACAAAATGCTGATACTCGCAGGTATCTTTATCCATATGATACTAATGATCACATCATTAACATGTTTCCGTTGCTTATGTAGACATCTGATGAGAATAAGGAAAAGTTGCAGAAAGAAAAAAATCCTTTTCATCAAAATTGGTAACAGTCATTCAAAAAGGTTTGACTTTTTTACCATATTACCGTCCATAGTATTTGATTATATTATCACTTATTTGTGGGGGAGCGTTATGTGATATATTGTACGTTTAACAACGACGTTTAAAAGTCAGATTTTAAGCTCAGAGTGATGTGTTAAAATTGTTTATTTTTTCATGTAGTGGGGGAGGGTGTTATATACATGAGTTAAATGTTACAAAATATATGTTATTTGTTTGTTTGTCAAAATGCAAGATATACAGCATATAAAGTAAACTGTCTGTCGTATACAGGACATAATGATCAGTCAATCTTTGGTGTACACTCCCTATGTTTCTTTTAATGTCACCAAACTTTCTTTCTGTCTGATTTAATTAAACACTGATGGTCTGTTCACTTGATTTGGAGTTGAACGTGGTAGTGAAGGTCTCATGTAAACGGACTTACAGGAAACTGTGTGGTGAGTTTGACGCTACAGTCAAAACTCATTACAACGACACTCAGATATCCGACATATTCACTTAACGACACACATTTTAAGGAACAAAAAGTATATTTTCGGTGTTGTGTGATTCATTTATCTGACATATTCAGTTTTCTGACACAATTTCAGGGAACAGATGGTGTCATTATAATGAGGTTTCACTGTACTACGACTGTACAGGTAGCCACAGGAATGTTGATGTATAGGGGCTTGGTGCGAATCTTTACTTTATGGGGACTGTTGGATCTGGTATCTATCAGAATTTTTGTACACTGATATGATATGAATCCCCTACTTATTATTTGACATGCTAGGATTTAATTGATAATCCATGCCTCCTATTGGTCATTCACTTGGAGGTGGATTTTGGTAAAGTTTGGTCTTGATGCAAAATTATAAGCTCTAGGCATTTACCCGTGGAACCCCGAGAGAAGTACATGTCGATTTCTTTTTTATTTTCATGGATTTGTAACTACCAACTTGGAGGAATAAAAAGGTGGATTCACATGGAAACGGCTGGACTCCGAATTTTATGTGGAGTTGTTGAGCTAATTTTCCCCGTACATCTCACATAGTGAAGAAACAAACGGGATATACGTCATGTCGAACTTTGACAAACTAGATGAAAATGACCTCCCACTTTCTACTTTGAGGTACCTATCTGCAACTGAGAACCAAAGATCTGGACGGCGCCATTGTGCAGACAATACACTCAATATTATGGTTTCTTTCAGAATATGTGTACCAACATTTCGAGGCCTGAGTGCTGATAATGCTGATAAATTTCTCTCATAGTTTACTAGTTACGTGGCCCTACATAGCATCAAAGAGGATGCGCGGATCAAAGCTTGTTTTCAGCTATTTTTGGAGGGACCAGATTTGACATGGTTTAAATCTTTATCTACCAGAGACAGTGATGAATGGGCATCTTTAAAAAAACATTTCGAATCAAAGTAGGTAACAATTGACTTTCACCATAACCGTATATTACTTGCAGAGAGTGAACGTTTTAATATCATGAAGTTAGCGCCGACTCAATCCATCCACAAATTTCATGCTTTATCGTTACAAAAAGGCGAACGTCTGAAGAAAACAGAAACAGACATTGTGATTTGTTTCAATGATGGTTTACCAGAACATTTGGCTTTCTTCATGCGGGCAGGCCACCCAAAAGACCTCGCACAGGCTTTGCATATAACCAAAACGGGAGAAGCATACAATTACAGGTACATGCCCCCGTGGTTGTTGCCCCACCTGTGAATCAATCAGTGGCCACAGTGCCATCACAGCCTGCCCATCCAACAGAAACTGACCGATTGCTGGAATCTCTGACAAAACAAATTTGTCCAGCTAATATTGATGGTCAACAAGGAGGAAACCACCACGAACAGAGCATCCCAACAGTGAACACGGGGCAGCTACAGATCAATCCCTAATGTATCCAGGGATATTACTTGTTTAAACTGCTGGGGCAGGTCAGACATTGCCAGGGTGTGCAACTACAACAACAACGCAGCGAGCCCTGCAAATCCCGCCACTCGGTGCCAGCTATGTTGCCAATGGAGCCATAGAGTATTTTGTTGCAAAACCTTGCAGTCAGGACAAAAGGGAAACGCCAGCACCCGGAGCGAGGACAGACACCCTCCCTCAGGACAGAACCGGCAATAAACGCTCTTTGTACCGATGTTGACCACGTGGGCTGTCAGCAGAAAAACTGTAACAAGAACCATTCACCTATAATGACGCCTGTTGATGCACCTACAAAGGACACTGATAATGAAAGCATGAAAAATACAGATATGTCATGAGGTGAGGTTCTGTATCTTTCAATGACATTTGGGTCTCTGGTTGCGGTAGCATTAATAGATACTAGTTGTAATATAAACCTTATGTCACAAGAGATGTATGATCCTTTGCTTAAACAATTTAAGACAAGTATACATCACAGTGGGACAGGTAAGCTCATGTTTGCTGATCGGCCTTGGCTAATATTCTTGGTCAAGCTTCTGAAAAAACTGTACTTCCATGAGGCAAACATCAAATTCTTGTTTACATTCTAGAACAAATGTCCACTCCTATCATTATAGGTACATCTTTTCTTGAAGAAAATGGTATTGTTTTGGACTTTGCAACTTAAACCACCAGGTTGCTAAAACAAAGGTACGATCCAGAATGTTGATGAAAATTTGTCCAAATTCGGATTTTTTTTCTGGGCAACAGCTCCTAAGAGTTTCCCCGTTGGTGTACAAGGTATTTGTTCACTCACCACAGAGCTCGACAAGGCTGGTCTATTGCTGGAGAGGTCCATTAGTGTAATATGACCTCATCGTACTGTGCCTGTCAAACTTTTGAACCCTACAAATGGTGTTGCATATGTTGGTCAAAACATGATATTTGTTCCATTTACTATCCTTGATGCTGATTGACGTTTTATACAAGAGAAAAATGTTACAGGAACAAGTTATGATGCTCTGGGGTGTATTGTTTTACCTGTACAAAGTCATGTTAATGATACGGAAGTGAAGGATTTTGTTTCATAGTTCAATATATCTCAGGAAAATATCACCCACGCAGCGCAGCAGGATCAAACTAAATGTTTATACAAGTACAGGGATACATTTGTCACCCCAGATAACCCTGACCTTGGCTTTACTGACCTCGTTAAGCACAAAATTTACCTAAAGCCAAATTACAAACCTATGCAGCATCAACCCTACACTTTAACGTCTGAGAAACAAGGAGCCCTCAAAGTTCAACTAGACGACTTGTTGAGGCAGAGCTTTGTGCTACATTGACGATTTTTGCTTAGCATCAAGTGATTGGGAGGATCATATAGCTGCTATTCGAGAAGCCCTTGGTAGATTTAAGTCTGCAAATATGCGACTAGCTCCAAACATATATTTGTTTGTGCAAGGCAAATATGTATTCTTGGGCCATGGAATATGCCCCCCACCAAACAGGGTTCAGCACAAACGTTTAATCAGGCCAAAAGATTAATGGGAAAGCTTATCTGGTTTAGAAAGTTTACTCCAAATTTTGCAAGTATAGCCAAGTCCATATATTACTGTTTTAAAGAAAGTATTGGTTTTCAGTGGTGTGATGAGCCAGAAAATGCTCTACAACAGCTTGTAAAGTCTCACACTTGACTGTACATTTGGGCTAGTACTCAGGCATGCAGGGTGACTCGCAACAGAAGATTCATGTTTACATATCCATTTACTCCATGTACCCAATAATAACTTCTACACGAAGTGTGCGATGCCACAGATAAGAAGCAAGACTTTTTTATTATTCCAACGTACAGCTTATATCACAGCTTGGCACAAAGGTCAACACACGCATGAGTCATTAAAAGGTCAAAATTGGCTGCCTCCAGTCACATACATGGAAAGTCAGAAAATTGAATTGATTTTTTTGAACACGCATAAAATGCCACAAACATCCCCCCATCAGTAAAACTTGATATTTATATAGGTGTGGCACTTTTATGTTTAGTGGGTTTTTTTTTTTTTTTTAATTTTGACATTTTTCAATTTTTATTTTGAAAACAAAAAAAAACAAAAAACAAAAAAAAAAAAAAAAAAAAAAAAAAAAAACAAACAACCAAAAAAAAAAAAAAAAGGAACTAAGAGGTTAATTCCGAGGAATCCATCTCAGATTCCCAGATTTATTTTAATAAATCACTAGTGACATGCCGCTAGTGTACAAGTACAGAAAATATGAGTAACATTGAAACATATTAAATTAAATTTTTGTAAATTCCCAAGTATTTTTTTTTTTTTGTCTTTTGACACAACTTGTTGCCTGAACCGAAGGGACATCAACGAAACTTACAAGTTTGCCCTGCAGCTGCAACTTTTATCACGGTTAGTTTTCTTCATTCTTTTTATACTGGACAATTTCAAGTGGACCTGACCTGTGTCACTTTGACCCCTAGTGCAGTACACCTCTTTGCGCACTTGTGGAGTGACAACAATTGCCAATGGTCAGTCATGCAAACAGGCATAAACATTGACATGTTCATGTAAATTGGACTAGCCCCAGCCGTGACAGCATTGGAGTAATGTGTGGTCCTTCTCTGTGTTTTTTTTCTCTGCATCGGCATATGGTATATTAGAAAGTGAACAAATATGTCTAGTACTAGGGGGAAAGTGAAAGCTGTATCCTCAGATCATGGAAAAGGAAAATCTGTATCCACAGATTTATGTTGACCCGCACATACTAGACGCAATCAGAGCATTTGTAAGGGATGAGATGAGCGATATCAAGTCTAAACTAGAAAGTGCAGTCACTCATTCACAAACATTGAACAACAAATTCGACATCCTCGAAAATGAAGTGCATGGTTGCAGTGACAGGCTGGACCGGATTACCAGTGTTATTGAGAATCTAAGGGAAATCTCCACTGCCCTTGCCCTGAATATGCTATACAAAGATGTCCATGACCGAAAGTGGTCCATTATTGTTCATGGACAAGTGAGCTGTCAGTACTTTATCACCTGTAGGAAGACTCCCATATTAGATTATATATTTTTGCATGTGTTCCAGTGACTATTAATAGTATGTGCAGCCTTGACTTCTTCATTATTTCTGAAATGGTTGTCAACGTTTTTAGCATCCAGTACTGGTATTTTCCCTGACACATTGCAAAAAGCAAAAGTTGTACCCATATATAAAAAGATGATAGCACCCAAATAGATAATTATCGTGACCATCTCTACTCCCTGTTATGTCAAACAGTTTTGAAAAAGATGTTTACACCCAAATTTATGATTACCTTAAATCTAATCTGTTACTTCACAAAAGTGAGCAGGGGTTCCAAAAATTACATTCCACCGAAACAGCTTCATTGGAATTTCTTGATCGAATTTATAATGAACTTCATGCTGGGGAAACACCAATTAGTGTATTTCTAGACTTGTCGAAAGCATTCGACACATTTGATCATGTCATTCGTCTACAAAAGCTGGGTTACTATGGTATAAGAGGTATTCAAGTAAACTGGCTTCAAAGTTATTTTTCTAGTCGAACTCAATTTGTCGATTATGATGGTATATGCTCTACAACATTACCTATTACTACCGTAGTACCGCAAGGGTCCATCCTTGGACCCCTTTAGTTTCTCATCTACATGAATGATATGCACTCAGCTTTTGATAACTTTTATCAATTCTCTATGCAGATGACACAACATTACTGGAGTCTCTCTCTTCTTTCAACCGGATCAACAGACCAAAACTTTCCCAAAAATATGAATTCCGAGTTACAGAGGGTACATGATTAGTAAACAGCAAACAGATTATCTTCAAATATCTCAAAACAAACAAACAAACAAACAAACAAACAAACAAACAAACAAACCAACAAAACATGTTATGATCTTCCATTTTCCTCAAAGAAAAGTGTTGCTAGATTAACACCTTAAATCAAGGATACTAAAATTAAAAGGATGGATGAATTAATTTTTTTAAGCCCTGCAGATTCATAAACATCTTTCATGGACACCACATATAAACACAATTGGCAATAAACTCTTCCGAATCATTGGTACTCCCAGGGGACTATGATCCTATCTACCTACTTCAGTGCTTCTTCTCATATACAATTCTCTCGTCATGCCTCATCTCAATTATTCTATTTTAGCTTGGGGTCATTCTTCTGACAGAATTTTACATTACGGAAAAAGGCAATAAGATGTATATGCTACACCAATTTTCTTTAACAGCCTTTGTTCAAAATCCTGAACACTCTTAAACTCCAATATATTTAACGTATGAAAGCCCTTAAATTTTACTATAAGTATATAAACAACCATCTTCCTCTCTACTTTAACAACATGTTTTTGACTCATACTGCTACACACTCTCATAACACCAGATACAGAGATGTTCTTCCATCAGCTGTCCCCGTCAGAAGTTCCACACAAAACTCAATACGTTTCTACATCCACAATTTGATAAAAGCAATTTCTTCAAATAAAACAGACAAAGTCTCTACTCACTCTTACACTGGATTTTCATAGTATGTAAAATTGCAGTTTATCAATGAATACTCCGAAATATATTCATTTGTAAATTGCTGTATATGTTACAAAAATTAGTCAAAAGTTTAATATGGCACAATTTTAATTTTATTTGTGTTTTTTTTCCAGTTGCATTATTGCCTGAATTACTTTTTTCTCTCAGTCCCAGATAACCAGTGTTTATATAATACACACCCAGGTACTTATGTTGTGATCCTATGTTTTCTAGGTAGCTCCAATGATAGCAGAATTATATATTCCTTAGCTGAAGTTATCCTGACAGTATGTATATTTGAAATTTATTTTATGTACTGTGCTGTTTTGTCGATCTATTTTTTCTATCTCTAATAACATTCTGTCTGATATGCTTTATGTCATACAGTTGTCCAATAAAACCATTTGAATCCTGTATTCTGAATCCTGAATAATATGCTTATTCTGCAACAGAACTTTCTGCACATGTAGGTGGTCAACAAGTATGTTGTCCTGCACCACATTGCCTTCAGACTGGGCGTGGTTATTTGACATCAAATTCCTGCAATTTGTGAAACTGAATAATCATCAGGAATCTAATCTATGCGGAAGTCCTTCTCTAAGAACTACAATGGGAAAAGTATCATGGTGGTACAGGCGTTAGTGATGGTAGCTGGTAGCAATTCCATGGAAATTAAATTGCAGCAGTGGCCAAGGCAGTGCAGGTCACAGAGGCCATGGAGGGAAGGGTAGCAGCAGGCCTGAGTCTACAGTCAGCTGCCTGGCGCACCTCCTGGTATTCCCCCTGTCATCCATCACTTTTCACACTGATTGCTTGACAAGTGGGTGCCAAGTTGTCATGCCACGTAGTCAAATGGGCCTAGTACAGCACAGATCAGTATACTTCAAATTGTGGGTGTAAACTATAGTCCTAATTTAATGAAGTTAGACCCATCCTTTTCCACACTGTTCTGTTGCTTTTTCAAATGATATATGTTCACTAGAGAACCTATAGGAAGCAGTTCGATTTTTTGGTGCAGGGCAGGGCAGTGCAATCATATATCCCAATTCACCTGGTTTTGGCAGTGGTTTGTAGCTAGTACTATAAACAGGTGTGTGTGTGGGGGGGGGGTAGGCTGGTGACGGATAATTCCAGGTTCAACACTTTTCCCCACAAAGAGAAATTCAAAACTGAGACCCCAGATTTCATAGCAGCTGTGGTTTGCTCAGGCCACTGAATGACCTTTTGAGCTTGAAAGACACAAATTTTCACATTCTGATAGCCAAGCCACAAAGTAATACTTGTATTTGTCAGTCAACAAAAGCGTCTATCAGTTTTACACCCTTCCCTATTGAATAGCTCCGGCTGCCCTCTTTTTTTACCAGGATAATGAGCATGGAACTGGATTATATCACTAGGGCATGTGTATTCTTATTCTGCTGGATGTTTAACTGATAACCTTCTTTCTATGTGCAGGACTTTAGTCAGACATGGGTACTCATACTAAAAGTGTGCCTACATTAGGACTCATTACTGAATTATCCAAAGTCAAGTCCTGTCCTATCCTAAAGGACACCCTACATCAGTTTAACTCGTACTGACACCCTCAAGGTGTAAGCCATTATATAAATATGGACACTCTGGCTACCCTGGGGGAGGGGGGGGGGGTATTCGATAAATTCATCATGTATCCATCCCTTCGGGGATCGACTTCTTCAAGTGGATCAATATGAGGAACAATTGTTCTGTCCTGTTGGAGTCAAAAGAATCTCCTCCTGCACCTGGCTGGTACATCAACCAAATGAAGCAGATGGGAAATATACTGTCACATAAATCGAAAAAAAAAAACCAAACTGATTTTAATTTCCATACTTATAAATAATACTTACCTATCCACCACACAAGTCCACAGAGCTGACCCCATACCAGATCATTCTCGGGATATTCCTGAAAACTAATGTGATTGGTCAGTACAACAGGTCAAGCACAGGGTGAAAGGTCAACCAACAGTTTGGCCTCCAGTCCAGGAAAACGTACCTTAAGAAATGGTTTCTTATGGGATACAGTTTGGAGTGGATATAATCTCGGAGATCTAATGCCAAATGTAGCAGATAGCTTACAAATATGGAAATCACTATAAATTTCAAAACTGAGGACTCCAGACTTGTGTGAGTGAAAACTCTGAGTTTGAAAACAGCGATAATGGTCATAGGGAAAAGCATACAATTGACAAAGGTCACAGGAGCATTTCAGTCTGGGCATCCAAGGTCAGCTGAACATAGAACTGGCACATTGCTCCTGCTTTAGTTTGATGTGGGCAAAATGCTACGACCTTTTTTTTTCTTTTTTTTTTTTTTTTCTTTTTATCCAAAACCACTTAGCCAGTTGCTTTCAAATTACACAATGACATTATGGACAGAATTTGCACAAAACGCAGGTTACTCTGACCTAATTTCCAAGGTCACACGGCCACTTGCTATTGTGCAAATGATTACAATGCAGTCTTTGAGCTAGAATGTGATGCAAGTGATCTTCTATTTGGCCAGATCTAAACAGTATAAGAGTGACTTTGACTTCGTTCCCAAGTTCACAAATTAACTTTCATGGATGCTACTGTTCACTTAATAACTTGAAAACAATCTGAGTTAGGACTGGCTACTGAGCGATTGCTTTCATTTTGATAGTCTCCAAGAAGAGTGACGTTGACCCCGATTTTGTGCACGCGAGATAAGCCTAGAAAGGGACTGTCACAGTCCTCTTCTCTATTTTATTAACCTCAGCTGACTTGTCAGGTAGATGGGTTTTTATGGTATGAGTGGTGATCCCTCTTTCTTCTGTCCATCTATATTTTCATTTGTTAGAAATTCATATTTCGATTTCTCCAAAATTATTAGTCAGATTCACTTCAAGCTTTGACACTGCAGATGCTTGATGGTTTTCTGTGCATTTACCGCATTTTTGACTTCTTCTGCAAACAGCTTCATGCAGATTGTGCTCAAACGGGGTACAAATTTACATTGTGGAAGGGTCAAACAAAGTTGTTTACTATGTATGTATGTATTTTTTTTTTTTTTTTTTTTTGTCTTTTTTTTTTGTTTTGTTTGACCAAATCACATTTTTAACCAATTTTTCCAATTACTATTTTCCCATTCTCTACATATTTTGGTCCTTTAATGCCTTTTTCAATTTCTGCCAAATCCTCTCAAATTTTATTAGAATGTAATACAGATTTTGTTAAAGATTGCAAAAACGGTAGGGATATGATTTTTTGCGATTCTGTACCTTGTCAGGGTTTAATGTATATGATAGACTATCTTAACCCAAACAGCTGAATTAAGTGACCTCAAGAAATATGATCTGCTGATGCACATGCCAATACAGTAGCTCTATGGAGGGCAATCGAACGTGGTGTGAGTAGCTTGGTATTGCGTGTAATGAGTCATGCACGTGTGTAAACAATTAACAAAAAAACATGGTCAAAGTATTTAATTAGAACAAAGTATGCTTACCTTTCAGACCAGACATACTGGATTGCTTCTGTAGGCAACTCAGACTTTTTTGTTTCAAAATTATAACAGCTGGAGAGGTTTCAATCTGACATCAATTCTAAAATTTGTGCTATAACTGCATAGGATAATATGATAATAAAAGCTAAATTTGAACTTACATTAAATAGGTAAACTTCAAAGCTTTGCGCTAAATATCGAATATCTTCGAATAAATTAACCTAATAGAGGTGCAATTGAAGGTCCTAGTTCATTGTTTGTGATGTGGGGGCATCCAGAGAAATGAATATGAAGGTACTAATATTTTGATATTTTTCTTTAGTAAATTCAAACTTTAAAGATGGAGGCGGTGCTGCAATTTTTCGTAATTTTCACCAAAATTTTTAGTGTTCCTGTCTTTGTGAGCTTCATCTTTAAAAGTGTGACCCAGTTGTTCCGAAACCTGATGGAAATATAGCCTGTGGGAGGCTTAAACAAAGATGTTCACTAAGTGGTGATACTCTTGAGCCCTGAATTTTACGATTTTTTTTTTTTCAATCTGGGTACATGTCTGTTGATGCATGCATTCTTATAGCTTTCAATGGCAGTCAATGGGGATTGTACTAGTAATTCATATTTCTGACTTAAAACCCGAAAGCAGCAGTCAGATTCATTTCCCGTTTGGTGGAGATATATCTAAGGGCTATTACCACAAGTTTCTTCAGTCATGATCTGATTGGTCAGTTTTAGATCCAAGGTTTTAGCTACGTTAATAAAAAAATGGACATAATTAAAGAGTCTGGTGCTCTAAAAACCAAACGTGAATTAACCTAAGACTCGGTGCATGTACATGGGAATATAGTACTAGAGCTCAGTACCTGGTATTACCCAATAGTTGCAATTATTTGTTCGATGCGCTGAGCCATTTAATCAAAGAGATCAGGTCACCTAAATATACCCTGGGTCTCCCCTTGATCCAGATTGGTAATTCAAAATGAATATTTCCATTTGTAACCTGAAAGCAAGGAAGTGTGAGTTACTTTGTTCACGTTTTAGAGTGCCACACCATGTATCACGCAGTAGTTAAATTACATCTTTGATTAGCCATATGTTTATCTTGACAACAAAAAACTAAACAATTCGTCATTGAAACAAGCTATCCATTTTCGTCCAATCTCATTGGCATTTTTTTTTTTCATTTTCAGAAAATTGTGTGCAGCCACGAAACATCTCTAGGGGTTTTTATAAAAGAGAACCATCAGGGAGAGTCAGATATACATGTGAGCCTGGCTGTCTGTTGCAAGAAAATGACACCATGTATTGCAATGGTTCTGTAAGGAGCGAATTACCAGCCAGTTCCTCTCTTGCAACATTATATAATACCATCAGGGAGTTAGCCACTGCCGTGACTGATGTGTACTCTAATGACATATTGCATTCTTATCTTGGAGGGAAAGTGGCATCTATGCCTTCATTGGTCACGAATATATCCGACAGGTATTTTAAAGGCAAAACAAGTTCGTAAATTCCATTGACCACTACCTTTGAGGATATGTGCTCTGTGGTAGGAATAGATTTTTCCACCACGCTAGACACTCCCTTATCTGACTCAGTCTCTATGGATATTGTGGATATTCCCTTATCTGAGTCAGTCTCCATGGACATTGTGGACGTTTCCTTATCTGAATCTGTCTCTATGGGTATGTTGGTGTTCCCTCATCTCACTCAGTCTCTATAGGTAGAGTGGATGTTCCCTTATCTGACTCAGTCACTCCCGTATTGGAATCAGTCTCCATGGTTAGTGTGGACGTTCCCTCATCTCACACAGTCTCTGTGGGTATTATAGACGCCCCTTATCTGACTCAGTCTCTCTGGGTATTGTGGCTGTGGCTGCATTTTTGCTCCCTACAAAAGGTGACACGTTTCCTATAAATTATGTCAGTTCTGTCAGATTAAAAGTGAATACCTTTCCGATACCATCATTCTGAGCAGCAAACTTTCAGCTGGCTCATTATTTACTTACCCATATGATATTTCCTGCAGCAGTAATATTGGAGTCGCCACCTCAGCAAAAAACACTTTTCATGGAATGCCCACTAATTTAGCTTACAGACCTGGTGCAAGCGATGTTGATTTTCCCCCAACATTATCCTATGTATCTGCTCTAGTAACCACACCATTTTCACGAAAGAACCAATGCGTACCGAAATCAATCCCACACAGTCTATTCAGTCATACATAGCTACAAATAGTAGTGCACATCCAGATGCTACAGTTCCAACCTACCAAAACTTTAGTCCCTCATCTCCTGATGTGATTTCTCAGAATGAGGAAACTGAGTTTCCAAACATGTCGTAGCTGTTCACCTGTGCATCAGGGAATTCACAGTGCCTGATTTACTCAGTTACAGGAGTCGGTATGCAGCCTACCACGCCTAAACCATACATAACTGGTCAAATTAAAAGGATAATATATCCACCTGAAGAAGCTAAGCATGACCAGGAGATTGGGTCTTTTTGAATAGTTTTGTTATTAGGATGGGCTTGTACATTTTTCACTTTAGATATCCCAACATTTGTAAGGGGCACAACGCGAGGAGATATTGCTTGCGCATGACTCCTCAAAATATTACAAAAATAAATAGTTATTTCAGAGGACGAACTAAGATTTTTGATATTATACAAACAAAAAATAGCACACATATTTTGTTTACCTGTATCGACTACAAGCATATGGAAGCATATATGTTACTTTTCCTGTAGTATATACCCAAAACCAAGGTATCCGAGCCAAGGACGCACTATATGGCAATCAATAAAATGAATATTGTTTGCTTCAATATAGTGCAATCATATATGTACAAGTTCCACATCTTGCATTGTATATAATAAAATATTTTTGTCTGCTTTAGTCATATGGCTCATGATACACTCACATTGATTTCGCTGACACCTGTTGTGCATGACAACCCGGTCTCCTGTGCTTAGGGTTTTTTGCATTTTTCTTTTCTATTTTTTTTTTCCTTTTTTTTTGGGGGGGGGGGTACATAGGCAGAACAATTCCAAAATATAAGTTATATGTGATCTCGAAACAACTGGAACGAAACACTTTGCAAGGATTGGCAGGTTGTTTATCAGTTGCAACGGTTTTATAATTGTTGCATCAAAAAGCTATATTAGAGATACTTGTTCCATGTCCAGTTTTTTTTTTCAGCCAAAAACAGCCCACAAGAAGCCAGACGTTCGATAGACTGAGAACACAAAACCTGTGTTGCTGATAGTAAATCTAAATGTATAGGAGACCATAGGACTCTAAAGGACTGGAAGTATGATCATAGAGAATAATGGCGAGGAATGCATGAACACACACAAACGTTATTCCACATCACTGATATACATCAGTATGATACAATGCAAGTTAACCAAAATTATTACCCTTTTTGCTATATTCACAACTAGCTGAAAGAAATATACGTTTTCGGCAACAAAAAAAAAAAAAAAAAAAAGAAAAAGAAAGAGTTGGAGAGAGAGAAAGCAAAAAAGCAAGAAAGAATGACGGAAGAAAATTGCGAGAGAGAAAGAGAGAGATAGAGAGAGAGAGAGAGAGAGAGAGAGAGAGAGAGAGAGAGAGAGGGAGGGAGTGAGGAAGGGAGGGAGGGAGAGAGAGAAAGAAAAGAGATAAGGAAATTGGGACAGAAAGATGAAGGGAAGGAAGGAAAAAAGGGAATGAGGATGGAAAGAGTGGGGAGGGAGGGAGGGAGGGGGAAGGAGGAAAGAGAAAGAAAGAAACAAAGAAAGAAAGAACGAAAGAAAGAAAGGAAAGAAAGAAGGAAAGAAAGACAGAAAACCATTCCCTATTTTTAGTGTTACCCTCGAGAACAAAACACGCATTTATATAGTTGGCCACCGACCTAGTTTATGCAAATATCCACTGTGACCTTCCATGAGAAGCACAGATTGTTCAGTTTGTGAGCGAGTAATTAAACTGTTTTGTTGTAGGTCATTATTAGTATGAAATATTTCATCAGAAATGAGCATAAAATAAGATTCATTCCGTATCTCTAACCTATTACAAATGACAACATGACCTATTTTCCACTGCTCTATTCTTGAATCGTCTGGTCTCGAGTTTGTGATCATAAGCACTTATTCTTATTTTGATAAAGTTTCTACGTTCATGTAAAGGATAGTTCAAATTCAAGTTTTCTTCTTTTCACAAGCTATTTTTTACATTTACAGTATGTAATTAATTAGTTGGAAATTTTGTTGACACCACGTTTAAAGTCTAACTATTGTCTTTCATATGAAGAACATAAATTGTCTTTGTAGGTCTGAATAGATAGAAATATGTTGTTACCACCCACATACTCCAAATATCTAGACATGTTGATCTTCATGAAAACATATTTCAGAAGTTATGTCCAGCATTTGATATTTTTCCTGAGGCAATATGAAATAACACTATCTGGTTCACGTGCGTCGAAAATTGATCCAATATTTTACCCTGTGACAGAGCACCGGTAAGAATTTGATACCTACCCACTTCTCCTTTTGCCGCGGCTTCAAAGAAAACAGTTCCCACTGGACTGTGTTCAATGAAAACGGTTACTTCTATTTTCACTGGGACACAAAATAACTTGACCCTTTAAGGATTAAAGAGTACCTTTATGGTAGGCCTGAAACGACCTCTGATGAAATGTTGTATGAAGCCAAAAACAAAAACAAAAAAACAACAACAGTTTAATGTTCCGTTACTTATTTACGTTAAGGCCTGAAGTTGCAAGAGTACGTAATTTGCTGATCCACGCGCTCCCTGTGGCGATACAGATCGGAGAACTGTTCTTATGGACCACAGTGATGCATATGACTCTCAAATAATCAACAGAATGATTTCTTTGATTAAAGTATAAAGTTACTGAAGTGTCTCTGTTGTGAATTATGCCCTGTCTGTGTTTTTGTACACGTTTGTTGAGAATTTGTCATGATTGTCGCACGAGCTGTAAGCGACATAAGTCATAGGTCAGAAGACTGGCAAGTAACACTATGATGTAATATGTATTTTTGGTTTTGTAAGACCTGAAAATGTCAGTGTTGATCATGTGCTGACAGATGGTACAGGGTATGCCGCAAGGCTTGCTGCCACGAATATAGATAGGACGACAAATATCTGAAGTGGCTAAGTAATCGCTTAGTCTGCGCGGACGCCTGCTAGGGATACCCACTTTGCGACGAAAAATGTTAATCGTCACTGGATTTGAGCTGAATAAATCCCAAGTGTATTGGCCCGGTTTTTTTTTTTTTTTGTTTTTCTTTTTTTTTTTTTTGTTTTTGATTTTGTTTGGGGGGAGAAGAAGGTTTGTGTGTCGTGATGAGGTTTATGGTTGACCGGGTGGGTTATTCCTTGCTTTTGTATGTCAAAAGAGCGTCCCTAATCAAAAGCGCTGCTTTACTGACACACACCTGGTGCTAGCACTGTTGATTTTTCATGGGCATTGTCTCTTGCATATACTGTAATATCCACGCCACTTTTACGAACATATCAATGCATACCGAAATCAATCCCACACGGTCTTCTTAGACTTTATTGTTATTAGGAGAGGCCCGTACATCTTCCATTGTATATGTGCCAACATTTGTAAATGACACAGAGGGCGCAATAAAATGTTTGCTCATGAGTAAGCAAAATATTAACAATATAATCAGATATGTCAGACAGTGAAACAAATTTTTGATAGGACGCAAAAGAAAAAAAGAAAGAAAAAAAAAAAAGCACACAAATTTTGTTTACTTGTATTTATTCCAGCCATATAGAAGGATATGTAACTCTTCCTGCAACAAATGCGCAAGCCCAAGCCATCAGAGCCAGCAACGCACTGTATAGTAAGGAATAAAATGCATCTTCGTCGCTTCAATATAGTTAAATCATATATGGAAGTGTTACTCCCCTTTCATTCCGTAGAAGAAATATATGTTCAGTCTGCTTTAGTCATACGGACCACTATAACCCTAAATTAATTTCGTCGACACCTGTTTTGTAGGCAACTCAGTCTAGCGTGATCCTGGGATTTCTGTATCGTAAAAAAAATAAGTACATAACCCCAAAACGAAAAAAAAAGTATGTTATGTAATCTCTTGAGACAACCGAAAACACACACTTCACAAATATAGACAGATTAGTTATCATATACAATAGGTTTATTATTGTTGCATCGAAAGACTATATCAGAGATGGTTTTCACATGCAGGGCCAACTGATGACGGAGAAATTATCGCCCTGGCAAGGCAGCGCTAACGCCAGATAATCTCCTTATCGTGACGTCGTTCATTGTTGCTTTCCTATAGGCAATGAATGCAATTTCCCATGCACGAGAGAATTCCTTTAGTGCCATTTTCTTTTTTTTTTTTTTTTTTCGTATTGCTGCAGTGCTAACAGATGGTTGGCAATAATTGCTAACAACTGAAACTACCCCCCCCTCCCTTTCTAGCCAGCCATCTGCTTGCCCTACGAATTTTGCGGGAATCTCGTTCCATCCGAGCCGTGATTTGGGGACAAAACAAGTCGAAGTAGGGACTTCTCCGATGCCAAAACCTGACGTACTTTGAAGATATATGACCATCCACTGATATAGAACTATATTACTCTGCCGGTTTCTGACCCTTTTTTTTTTTTTTTTGATGTAGCATAATTTCATCAAATATGTTGAGCCCATAACGGTATTGTAAAGTCAAGTATGGGGCCATTATTTATGTTTAAATGAGAACATTAGAAATGGGTCCACAGCTTTTGTTCAGAGAACACCCAGGATATCTCTTGAGTAAGACAACTTATCCTGACACTCTTTTAAAATATTTGAGACACATTGTTTTGTGATGAATAAAGTAAAATAGGAGCAAAATAACTTAAACAGGGTCTTATCCAGCAAACCCCCCCCCCCATCAAACACACACACACACACACTCGCGTATTGACGATGCATTTTGCATGAAAGTTTGCATTTTGTATTAAATTCCTCCCAAACGTATTTAGCTTATTTTGCGCAGTGTGTTGGCTAAATAATAATTTGCTTAAGCAGCATAATGAAGAAATAGGAGACATATTTTAGGGACATACTGACTCACATGCAGTTGGATTTGGCTTGAATGCCACATAGGTTTCATATACCACCACTTTTATATCGCATCATTATAATAAAATGAAATTGGATACGATAGTTCGATCCTATTAACAGCGTTGCGTGCTCGCAATACATTATCAAAACAAAGTCAAAAGTTGGTCTTGATCTCTTTGCCTTCAAATTGCATAATTTGTAAAGTGGAAGACTTGAAGACGTTTAGCGCAACCTTTGAGCCTATTTTTATTGTGTTTACTAAGAATTATTTGTTTGTGGGTATTATCGCAGTTGAAAAATCACAACCGAGTGACGTTAGGTTCATAATGCTTAATGGGCCTCCAAAGTACCATCAGGATTACAATGCGGAGCCCGCCGCTTTTTATATCTACTATTTCTATTTTTTTATCAGTGTGGACACGTAGATGTGCACTGACCAGTTACCAACATAAGCTCATACCTTGCAGATGGATGCGAACTGGGAACTGTGCCATTAAATGCCCATCTCTTAGCAATATCCATCTAAGCAAATCAGTGAACATGTCCCCAATCGAAGTTAAAAAAAAATGCTTTGCAGCAGACATGGGGAGATAACAAAATCCCATCTTTCTAAAGTACAGTAGGATCTCCAATTAATATCTGCATAGACAGACAGTTTGTATACTAAGGCCACCAATTAACATTCCCATTTTCGTTTATCCTGATTTAAATTCCACCCCCAAGTAAGACCACTTCCCTGTAAAAGCCCCATTTTCCCAGTCCCTCATGCGGTCTTTATAGGGAAATTCCATCGCACAGAGCTTATAACTTATGCTGGAAAGTCTTCTTCGTATTCCAAATAATGAGCATAAATAAATCTATAGGATAGCAGTTGTGATCTGTGGCCACACAAGCGTATTATCGCTCGCATTTTAAATCTGCAAGTAAACCTGAAATTGATATTTTAAAGGGGATTTTGAAATTTTAACAGGAAATTAGAATTATACTGACTGAATAGCTGGTTGTGATCGTGTTTATATGGCAAATAAGGTGAACATATGCGTAACTTTCTAGTTCACATTAGTTTGCGACTTTTCTTGTAGAGGACGCTTCATACATTTGAAGCATGAAGCACAACATTGTGCTGTATTTGCCCGACCAATGTGTCCTGGTTAGGCGCAGGTGTTCAAAGTTAATTCATCTTTGTCAATACTTATGTACTTCATTTTCATTGGAAACAGGGAGGGCGAGTGTTCTCGCGAAAGATGGTCAAGCACATTGTAAGCCACAGTCGTTTAAATAATATCGCGTATACTCTTAGCCACATATCATATATCATTGCCGTTGACATAAGAGGTTAAATGACAAGTCACCAGCAGACAGTCTGGATATTGCACAAGTAAATTGCACGTACAAAGCCGTTCCGAATTCAACAACGTACATCGTTTTAACTGACAGAGGAATGCGATGAAATTTATCCATGACATCACTCTTTATTAAATTACAATTTGCTCGTTTGTACGATACATTTCAGAAGATGAATTTTGAAATTGTTGAATGAGTTCTTAAATGTTCCTTAGTTTAATATCGAGATGAACTTTAGGTTTAAAATAACCATGTGTTTTCGAGAAAAAAAAAGAAAGAAAACAAAACAGAAAAAGCTTGAATGATATTTTATCCATTAAAATGCAATAGAAGGTTTTGGCCTATTTCCGTGCTTACATGAAGCCTACTTCTGATGTTGGAGCAGCCAGCAAAATTTATTTTCTCAACTGGGACCCATTTACTTTGCACCTGATGGCTAAAGACTGTTGTTAATAAGACACGCAACGACAGACGTTCAGTTACCATATTCAAAGCAGATCACTTCTAGGGGTTGCACGCTTAATTATAATTATAGTTTAGAGGACCATAAATATAACCTGGCTTTTAGCGCGAGGCACATAATTCATTGCCCCTATTGCCCAGTTCGGCACGATGCTGAGATTTAACAACTTTTCAAACCTAGGCATGTACAATTGCCCATATGGTCTGATCAATTACTTATATTTTCTTCATGCTTATGTAGGTCTATATTAATAATTTCTTATGAGTTGAAAATGAACATAGGCAAAATTACCATTACACATGTCCATATGTAGACAGCAATAATATTCGTCGTTTAGCTTCTACTACCCTACACTTTGTTTTTGGTTGATTTCAGAGTTGAGTGAAAGGGGTGGCAGTAAAACTCCCCTTTTTTACGGAGAGCGTTAGTCTCCTTGCTTTAACAGCTCGAAGTGCTTTTATCCTTCACACACACGCACACATTACATATATATCATAGGTTATAGCATGCCTTGATGACTATATGAAGTATATCAACAAGCACTGGATGCCAAATAGCAGAACTCGTTCGCTTCGCTCACTCGTTCTGCTGTATGGTATCCAGTGCGAAGTGATTATTTTATTTATTTATTTTTTTTTTTATCTCATGTTTGGGCCGATTTGTACATGTTAAAACACAAAGCAAAAATTAGAAAGACATTTGCAGGAAGTTTTACTGCTCATGAACACAATAAATTTACAGAGGTTGAAGCAGTGTGAGTGACGGTATTCAACAGAAAATCACCGATGAAACCGGAAGAGTACCGATACCACCGGAAGAGTGCCGATACTACCGGCAGAGTACCGACACATCATATCGCAGCACTGTAGTTTTTAGGCCTGTGATACCCTATTAATACAAGCCTGTTATAGTACTAAATCGACCCAAACAATATATATATATATATATATATATATATATATATATATATATATATATATATATATATATATATATATATATATATATATATATATATATATATATATATATATATACATACAGAGGTCTAGTAATATGTCAAAATTTAAGAATCCTATTTTGTTGGATGTAAATTCAAATCTGGTCATATATCTCCATATTCTCTCAAAAGCGGATTTTTTGCAGGGATACTAAGGATTGTTACAAGTTTTCAAGACAATGATCATTATTAAACTCACGCAATATTAAGGTCAATACCTTTTCTAGGGAAGCATTTTGCATTTTTCATGTTTTTACGTCTAGTTCCTCCTTTAAGTTGAACTTTAACCCCTTGCACCTTGGAATACTTCATTGATATATAGGCACCAAAAGTAACAAACTGTTTAAATCTAACGAAATTTTGCTGAAGTTTCCTAGGAAATAATACAAACTTCTATATCAACTTCGTCGTGGATTGATTTTTTTTCTTTTTCTTTCTTTACGTATATATATTTATATATATATATATAAATAAATATATATATATATATATATATATATATATATATGTATATATATATATATATGTATATATATATATATATATATATATATATATGTATATGTATGTATATAACGGCAACATGTTGTTTCTCGGACCTTGCAATGGTTGGTTTTAAACCGGTCCTCTAAGCGTTTGAGATGTTAATTAACTACAGACTAAATTTGCCCACAACAGATAGATCTAGCTATTCATACCCAAAATATCTAATTGCACGAAAAAGAAAAAAAAAAAAAAAAAAAAAAAAAAAGACCTTACATTGCCCACCATTTGTCGTATAACCTAATGGGCATCTATATATAGGTCAAGGAGTCGGCCATTTTGCACATTATTTTCAGGAAGCCAACCATTGTTCTATAGGCCAGATTGGTAAGTAGATAATACCTTTTCCCCAGAACATTGTGTTTGAGGGGTTCAAAACAATTAAGAAGCAGCAAGCAAGGTCTCCAACTTGCGAAAGGGATTCATATAGGGCTGCGCCCTCTTTCCAAGTCGCTTTTTTACACAATAAATCTGTTGAAACCAATGTCTCCAATACGATGGCTTATATCCACTCTCATCACTTGTATTGGAAAAGACGACCATTTTAATTACTTGGAGGGGACTCAGCGGTGTGTAGAGCAGTCTTTGATCAAGCCCTCATGTCTGTTATTGACACTTATAGAATACACCGTAACCAAGGTGCTGATGTTACGGTTTGTACGCATGGGTAAACGTTTCTTGCCTCCAAAGACGGAATGTGCCTGCTCACATATTTCAGATAGTGTGACACGTACTTGAAGCGCCATTTAGCAATAACGCAATGCGAACTGTTTTACAGGCAAGAGCGTTTCAAATTACGTGGACTTGGTTAGGTTGCAGGAACGTGAGGTTGCCAGCAGTTTTAATATACACACCAAGCCCATTTCACTGTTTGCTCCACGGACACGGGACTTCCTTGGGGCAAAGAATACCATACATATTGCCATGTTTTTCTCGGGTTTTTACCTTCATATGATAGGGCCTAATTTGTGATTTTATTCTGTGGAGATTTGTTCATGCATGAAGTTCAGAAAGAAACTGATCGAGACTTAAAACTTCATGACAAGGGTGGGGCGTTACCGCGAAGATCGCTCACAAACATATTTTACATGACCAATCGACCAATAAACTGAAGCAACGTGCAGAGCCTCTTTTCAGTCATGTACAAAAAAGATCAACAATACTGTGATTGTCATATATCCTCCTGCTGGTCAGGTTTCTACCCACATCCCCCTTCTCTCGAAATAAGGTCTTTTTAACGCAGTGTACTTTGGTATACCCCCGTAAAAAGTGAACAGGTATCTGCATCTGAAATGTTAGAACATAGTTTGACAGATGATACCAGTCCTAGAGGGGTGTATGCTTTATACAGGTTTACTTCGCGATTTATATGTCAATACTGCTGTTCATCATATTTGGAATGCATATGTGACGACAGTGCATACATTATAGATGACACACACGGAAAAAGGCAGAGACAGATAATGTTGTTCTTGTTCAAGCATTGCGCTTTTACATGACCTCATGGACACTAGGTAGCTTGCACGCGGTAGAGGAATTTACCAGTATATTACCTTAGGTGGCGGTAGACAGTGGTCACACCTCCCATCCACTTCACATTAATCCACGCTTGGTACGTGCTTTCGGCTACCTATCCATTCTACACACGGTCCGCCAAAGCAGTCACAGCAGCAGCATATTTTCAACCTGACACGTGCAAAAACTAAACATTTCAAATTATTATAAGTTGAACCATATTTATATTTGGCACCTGTCCTTTCCCGTCGCCCACCCCCGTCTCTCCTTATACGAAACAGAAAAACACGAGTCGCAGCCCTCACTTTCGTTATCTCCAGGGCTGTTTCGCTACCACAATAAAAGCGGCAGTTCTGATCAGTTTACACTGAAATTTTACAATTAGCAAACTTCAAAGGCTATCCAAACTGGGGCGGATTATTTAGCATACGCCTGTCAGCTGACATGCACCCGCTCTAGACAGCTAAAACGTGGCTACCCCCCCCCCCCCACCTTTTTTTTTTTAGCACGTAATGTTTTTTTTTTTTTTTTTTTCCTTTTTTTTTTCCTTTTTTGGGGGAGGGGAGGGTGGGGTGGGGGTGGGGTGACTCGTGTTACCAGAAGGTATTTAGTAGCAGACTTTATGAAAATAAAAGTCATTTTGTGTTAGATCATGCTTTTACCGTTATAGCTAAACCCTTCCACTACATATTTGTTACATTCCTGCTCCAGGTGTGAATCCTAGTCTTGTAGTCTATCTAGCAAGTTATATACTTATCGGGTATCTTACACATGGTAACAATGACCCCTCGGCAAACCTTAGCATTAAATTCTTTGATGCTGTCCAAAAAATTATTTCTGCTCCAGACAATTCATATTTTGATTACCATGTTGATCCTCTCTATATATAGTTTATGGCTAAGACTATCATCATTTCTTTGGTTACCGAGCTAGTGACATAGTGGATCTTTCTGGATCATTAACTTGTACTGAGTCCTTATTTGACATGTCTCTGCTTGTGAGTATTTACTTCATGGCATCCAGGAAAGTGTATTTTTCAATATTATTGTAACAATGTGTGGTACATATTATGCATCTCGTGAATTGTATTGCCCTGTGTCTGTTGTATATGTTCTGTGTCTCTCCATGTCTGGGGAGCCTATTGTTTCGTATCTCGATGTATACTATTAGGTGATCCAGAAAAAAATAAATGTGTTTAAATTAAAAAAAAAAAATACTCAGATTGGATGTCCAAATATCTGCATATGTCGAATGCTTCTGCCTTTGCGATGAAATGTAAATTGATCACCATTCACCTGGAATGCATACAAAAATACGTTTAGAGGTTCATCTTTTCCAGAAGATTATAAAACTGATCAAATTCTTTTCTTTTTCACAACCTCCAACCAACATCAAAGCCAAGGTATACCCATGGTTACAGCAAGTCAATTATTCCAACTGGAACAACAGTGCCACATCCTCCGTGTAGTTTAATCCTCCCTCTTCCTTCCTCGTAAATACCACGATCGTATATCTCAAGAGTCTATAGCCGTTCCAGTTACTGTACCAATATAAACCCTATAAATCAATTAGCATATTATCACCTTCGATTCAAATTAGAAAGTCCAGATGAACTCATAAACATGTCATCAGCGAACAAACATCAAGCATGTTTCGCAGCCTTGATTTCCCAGACATGCTTTTTATATGATAGCGTATGCTCGCCGATACCTGTTATATGGTAAAGACAACCCAATTCAATGTAATGAGTCTATGAAAGCGAGATATAAGCATGTAAAATTAGTGCGTAAGTACATACTGTATAAGAAGTTCTTACTTATATTGGCACTGTATCAAGAATGTCTATGAACCAGTATATGCATATGTTTAGGTAAATAAGTGAAATTCAAACTTACTCTAAGAAAAAGACTCTAAAATATCCATGTCCCTTGCCTGCAAAGAAACCAAATAGACAAGACACAAAGCCATTGGCGCTGACTGACTGCCTTAAAACTGGAACCCACACAAAGGTGTAACAAATCAAGTGATCCCGTGTATGCACTGAGAAAAGGACGGAAAAAAAACTTTTTTTTTTTTTTTTTTTTTTTTACTGTGGCTGTTCTCCTTAACTTAAAACATTGTGCTGTTGCATAAGAAGCTGTGGCATAGCCTAGAATAAACAAGCAAAACCATTCGTCTTTCTTCCGTAAATGAATGCGAAAATTAATAGCATCACGTAAAAAGGACATTTCGATTGTGATCTTGTACGACGAACTATACATCTGTGTGTTGTCTCTATTCTTTTAATTCAATACAAAGTTGCAGATTGCGTGCGTTTAACCACGATTAATAATGTTAAAAAGTTGCAAAATCAGTTTACGGTACTTATCCTGCAAAGCAGGGAAATTTGGACAATTCCTGGTACATCATGGTTTCAGGTTCACCAGTTACGGCGTAACGTCTGCAAAATTAAGCACAGGTAAATGCACAATAGATAATTCACCTACGTATAGGCGACCCGCGATTTGTGTGTGTGTGTGTGTGTGTGTGTGTGTGTGTGTGTGTGTGTGTGTGTGTGCTTTGTTTTGTTGGCTTTGGCAATTTTCTTTACGCCACCCGTGAAGGTGTCCATCATAAAAGTGAGCTTCTAGTACAATCGACCACCTGTGAATTTGCGATCATCATCATCATCATCATCATCATCATCATCATCATCATCATCATCATCATCATCATCATCATCATCATCATCACCATCATCATCATCATCATCATCATCATCATCATCATCATCATCATCATCATCATCGTCATTGTCGTCGTCGTCGCGATCGTCGGCGCCGCCGCCAACACTATTTACCTTTTTACCCCCGGCCTTACCAGCCGATGGATATTGTCGTTGTCATTTCTGCCCGTCCACCCATCCATTACCCTTTTGGATGCAATAACGTTTGAACAGATTGTGCTATACCACCATGAACCTTGCACAGTGAAAGCATTTGTACCCTTAAGTGCTAGACATAAGCGGCATATTTCAATTTTTATAAAATATTCAGATAAAAATGTAAAATTCCACTTGTTCAACAGGGTAATCGATATGCATCTATTTTACCTGCCAGACTAAGCACGGCTGCAGCCAGTTGGATGTACACACGTATTCAACTTGCGGGTACAATAGGCGAGTTATTTTTATGTGGTCCAAAGAATGAAGATACATATCACTGTAATTCTAACTGCCGAAAATACAATTCAATGAGAATCGATTTACAAGAAACTGTTGCTAGAACAGCCTCTTTTACCCTTAAAACAACTTCATTTTATGGTTCAGACGAATGTTCACATGTCGTAAATTCTAAAATATTCTCAGCAGTGCAGTTTTATGCAGAAAAAAATGTTTAAGCCCCAATAAGTATATTTTATCATAATTTCATTTATGATACTTGTGCCCTGCCCCCGCTGGCTAATTGCGATCACTGTGTTGTTGGTGCTAAGGTACAATTCAGTTGTCCCGCGGAGACGGCCTACAAACGTCATATTTGGGAATATGGTAAAGCAGATTTTGGCTATTTCAGAGCGTATCTTAATTCACTGGATTGGAATTCTTGTTTTCTTGGTAACGATATTGATCTAAGTTGCCATTCTTGGTCAAAATTATTTACGGATGCCGCTATTCATCGTATTCCTAATAAAATTGTAGAGATTAGACCTTGGGATCTACCATGGTATAATTCCAGACTTCGCCGCCTTAAACGGAAAGTTCATAAGCAATACACTGCAGCCAAGAATTCTAATGTTGAGGGTAATGCAAGGGCTACTTTTTCTCAAACTAGGAATTCATACCAAGAACAACTGAAATGTGCAGAACGAGATTACAATGACAAATTACGGAAAGATCTCAAAGACTCCTCGAAGCAAAAGAAATGCTGGTGGCGAACCGTGAAATATTTTCTTAAACGCGATCATTCTCAGGCCCGTAACCAGGGGGGGTTCGAGGGGTTCAATCGAACCCCCCTTTTAAAACGAACCCCCCTTTTTGTCAAACGACCCCCCCCCCCAAGTAACATTGTGAAACTTATTTAAAGCCAGCCACCTAGTTCACAGGTGCAGTGAATGTTGATCATTGGCGCCCTTTTAATATCGCCGCTTTGCCTCATAGATATTTATCATTTAAAACGTCATATTCTTCAAAATAAAATATACTCACAATTGTGGAGCTCGTTTTTCATGTTTTAAATAATTTCTGAGCTTTCACTTGAAGCTACGCTGTCCTTTTGAATGGTAAAACGTTTAACTCTTTCAGGTTCATCCCCGTATTCAAGACTGAGTCAGCAGCTATATAGTGCACTTTGCATGACACAAACTTGAAAACTGTAGATCCAGTCTCGTTGTGCATTACATGATTAAAAGCCCTGCGGAAAGCTGTTGACTTAGCCTATATTATTTTTCAAAAATTAAATCTAGACATAGGTCTAGCATAGTATACATATATCATATTAAAGAGTACTAGCTCTATGAACGATTTGATATATGTGCTTATTTAATATGTTGGTCTTATATAGCCATTAGATATACATGATGGATCTCATTGAAATGCTCAAATATCACTGGATGTATACGTTGGAAAGGTCTTTTCACGAGGAATACAAATATGAAACTGTTATATTGATATTGTATCATCACTGAGGGTCCGTATATATACGGACTCAGACTGCAAAGTGTTAACTTGATTCTTCATGATGAAAGGCATAGCCTCTTTTCTTTATGATGGAAGCCATAACTCATTTCTTCATGGTGGAAGCCACAACTACTGTGTTAGTTTGAGAAAAACTTAGGAAAAAATTCTCTTCAAAAGCTGTCCTCGGTACATGTGACAGCAATGTGATTGTCACTGAGTGTGAAATGTATCTCAAAATTCACAAGGCAGTCTAGGACACACAAAAGTACATATTCATATTGATAATATATATAGTATTATACTTTATTAATCTAAAGGGATAGTCTATCTCATCAGAATTATAATGAACTAGCCGTATACCCGTGAAAATCACGGGTTTTTTGAAAGAAAGATCAACCGTTTTGATAACATTCATTGTAATGTAGGCTGATTCACGGGAAATAAAGACAAAAAATAAAATCTTTGATAGTAGTAGGGGTAATCATTATTATAGCGTTCAAACAAATACAAAATTTCATGTGGGCCTACAGGTAGATCTATATTAAGAATCACTCGTTTCAAGATTTCATGGAAGACTGTATTTCAAAGTTGTGCAACCAAATAATATTGGTTTTGATTATTTTTAATATTAAGTCCTTGTAATTGTTATCGTTATAGTTATCATCATCACTGTCATCATCATCATCATTATTAATATCATCATCATCATTGCCATCAAGCAAGACAATGTGCAACAAAATAGACACGTTCTTGAACTGCGTACATAGTAAGGAGTAAAGCTTAGCGTGACGCACTTAACAGGTGCAGTGTCATATCAAGCTTTTCCCAATTAAACTATTAAGTTAAAGTTCGAACTTGCCAGATAAAATTCATTGTCACCCGTCTTTCGTCATCACTAAGAATTTGCATGTTTCTGGCAGGCTGAGATAACAAATAGCTACCATTTATGTCTGGCGGTTGCTTCTTGTCAGGTGTAGATTGTCCGTGCTCATCACGGCAGCTTTCATTACTTCTGTGCACTTGGATGTGTAGTACCGCGATGGTGTGGCATAGTTGGTAAAGGGCATAAACATAATTCTATAAAATATGTCTGAGATATTGGATCCTTTTACTGATATACACTGCTCAATGAACAGAAGTCAAATGACTTGAGTTACCATGGCACAGTAGTGTAAAAATGATACAAGTTCTAACAAGCTAAATGATCAATGACATGATGACCACAGAAGCACTTTATGTCTTTGCACTTGATTTGCTATCAATTGTTTTGTCAATCGATACGACAGGGCCTTGGATGTAACTTGTTACAAGTCTTCATATTTGTTTTATGCTACAACGAAGCAAAAACTAGTCAAAATACTTTTCCGATTCACAAAAAAAAAGATGTTTCATGAATACACTTTGTTCCAATGATGTTAGTCCCTACAATAATTATTATTTCATTTGAAAGTGCCATGTGGTCACTCGTGAATGGTACCAACAAATGTCCCCTCTTGTGAGAGGAAAACACCGTATTTAAATCCACCCGTGTGATGATCCTATATTTCTAATACACATGTTTTCAGATTTAACCTTTATTTCTTCGCATTGATGTTGGGCCATGCATGTTGATGGTTTGGTGATTCTTGAATATATCCCTTTAGTTGCATTTATCATCATTCTCATTGTTAGGTTGACATTTATGAATACAGGTAATGGTTTTGAACCATATGTAATGAAAAGCTTAACAAAGAACACCAATTTTGAAACCGAGATAAAATACAAACATATGCTGAGAGAATCAGTAACAAATATCTCAAGTACAGTGCTGCCACTGCCTCATTAAAAAAACAACATGTATCCAAATTAACTTTTAAAAAAGTATAAATTTTCAGGAAAAAAAGTATAAAAATGTATAGATCTGAAGCAACTAATCGGTATTGCAGCAACATTATACTTTTACAAGAGGGCTGTGCGAACAGCCCATGCTTAGTTGACCTACAGATTCGTCACACTTGTGGCTCTGTACACTTGGGATAGGATCAAAGTCACCCATGTACTGAGTAAGTCCGACTTTTATCAATAAATACTAACATGTGCAATATCAAGGTCCCCGTTCAAGTAGTGTCAAGTTATAGCACTGAAGAGTAAAATTCATGTACATGTATGTTGCTCTGTGACCTCAGAAATGAGGTCAAAGTCACACATGTACTGTCTTAGCGTGACCTTCATAGAAACATTAAGAAGTGCAACATAAAGGTCACAGCTAACTCATAATAGATCTTACGTTATCAAGTGAACAGTTAATTTCATATCGGTTGCCCAGTGAACTTGGGAACGAAGTTCCTCATGTACTGTCTGAGTGTGGCCCACACAGAAGGTATCCCATAGCCCTGTAAAACAGGATAGTAGAACAAATAGTTCTCAAGATATCATCTGAAGAGTTAAATACACCTGAGTGACCCTGTGAATTTTACAATGAGGCCAAGGTCATCCATGTACTGTGTCACTCCCATTTCCATGCCCTCAAGTCTTCCTTTTCAATTTTGAGGTGGTTTTGGAGAAGATTTTTTGTACGATTTTTTTAAAAATGAACAATGAGCACGACCATTGAACAAACGTAGCAGAGACCTACCCAGGGTACATCCCCACCAAGTTTGAAGTGAATCTGATGAGTGGTTTTGGAATAAAACATGGAAAATGTGAATTACCATTGTATTACATGATCAAAGTACATAGTAATCAATAGCACAGTGTGCATTAACGGGAAAGTACCCGAATTGAATTTAAAATATCAAAAATCAGGGATTCATAGTTAAAAGATTGTCGCTTTGAAAACTTGAAAAGTTATTAATTTCGCAGTCCATATATAGTGTCTCAATCACAATTCCTGCCCATCCCCTACGCACAAATTGCCTCGGTGATGAAACTCACAGGCGGCATCTTTTGACTACTTAATTTTAACTAGGTCCTTACTACCACTCTTAATAATCTATATCAATTGTATATAAAATAGACTTTGTATGATATGCACGTGTTTGTTACGTCATGATTTATATATAGTTTGCGGATGTTCATTGGCCGAAAATTCTGCCATGTTAACGCCAAACTTCCCCTTGTACCCTTTTATTGCTGCATCATTTAGGTTCTCCTATTTTCCGGTCAGGATTTCTGTGCCACACTCTAGGATTGACAACACTATTGATCTTTCAAATGATGACATTGTGCTCTTACCAGAGGTAGCATCATTATCAAATAACAGTGAACTTGGCCTGATAAACCTCAACATGCACACATATAGCCCAAGCATACGCAGGCAGTTCTAAATATCACAACACACAAAATTTTACACACTTTCTTGGACTCCACAAATCACTGTAAAATTATATATCACCGGAAAATTAAAAAAGAATTTCTGAAAAATCTTCAAAAAAGCATCGCCGCCATGTCAACACATTTGTTGGACCCTTCTTAAATGTATATATCCACCAAGTTTCAACATAATCTGAGTGTTGATTCTGGAAAAGTCGAAAATAGCAAAAACACATTTTTTTTACATTAGGAAATATTTGAATAATCACTGCACCACCTGTTGAACAAATTAAGGTCTAAGGATCCCCAGCAGTCTCCCCAAGCAATTTTGAAGCAATTGACGAAGCGGTTTTAGATGAGTTTTGTTTCTTCTTTGGGGGGGGGGGGGGGGCTTAGATTTGCCCCCCCCCCCCAAAAAAAAAAGAAAAAAAAATTCATAAAAAAATAAAAAAATCAATGGACCGTCATCATTTGTACAAACTTTGTAGGGAACCCGGGTCCATTCTAACTAAGTTTCAGATAAATTTGGGCATTGATTTTGGAGAAAAGGTTGAAAATGTGAATTGTGGACACTGACAGACGGACGACGGCTGCCAAACCACCACATAATCTCAGCTGACTTTTTAGTCCGCTGAACCAAATATAACCCGCAGTTGCTTGTAATGAACGAAGAAAAGACTTCCATGCTGAGTTGTACCACTTAGAGTGCATTTTTGGCTGTGTCTGAGGTGGATCCAAGCTCTTGGCTTTGCATTAGGTATCTCTGTACCACGGTCCAGATCCTCATGATGAACGACACCAAATCATGGAGGGTTTCCGTTACCCCCCAAATGTATATTACCTTTTCAAATCATGAAATACTCCCTCAGGAAACTTCAATGGGTCCTAACATCCTTGTTTTTTTTTAATTTTTTTTAAGGTTATTTTGCAAAGGATACCGACAAAGTTGACTGTCTTTCAGGCTGGGTCCATCTGACAAAATTCCCAATAGGTAATATATAATCTCACTCTCTCTCTCTCTCTCTCTCTCTCTCTCTCTCTCTCTCTCTCTCTCTCTCTCTCTCTCTCTCTCTCTCTCTCTCTCTCTCTCTCTCTCTCTCTCTCTCTCTCTCTCTGTTTTTTTTTTCTTTTTCCACTGTTAAATGACCATAACGCAGCAGAAAAATGCCCGGTGTCCCCGTGCTCACTACACGATGCCATATGCCCAACACCAAATTATATTTCCCTGAGAACAGTGATCTAACACCCTCGCAAGGTACCCAACAAGGCATATATTTTATTTTTTAATCACTAAAAAATAAAAAATGCCTTCGTGAGAGGGGCATACTTATCAAGTATGGGGAAGGAACACTGTCTCTTAGTTTTGTATTTTTAGGATTTAGTTGAAGTTTAAGGTACCGTGTCAAGTAGGTATTGATATATAGCAAAAGTTATTCTCTAATTTTAAAATGTACTCTGGCACCAATCGAATGTTGAAATAATTAAATCCCCGTGTGTTCTGTCTGTACTACAGTACAGATGGTGAGATGGAATCTGTGGAACGGATATTTCATTCATAAGCAGACCCTGATGTGGCATTACCACATGCACCAATTGCATGCTTTTGATATGATAATTAGACAATGAGATGCCCGCTAGGAAGTACCATTTATCTGCAACATAGTCACCTTGTGTCACATGTACACTCAATGTTACTGGCTCATTAATGCTTATTGACCTGCTTGAACTATTAACGGTTAGACTTCCTCCTAGGTTTTCTCAGAGGAAACAAACTACATTATGCTTTTGCTACACAAGTTTGAAACAGGTTTCAGTTTCATAGCCTGTTGTAAGTTAAACCTTCAGTTTTATAGGTAAAAATTCACATGTAGATTAATATAAATTCACTTTTCTGTAGATCACTGTAGATAGCCCTTGGAAAATGCAATTGGCCCTATTTATCATCAATGTGTAGGGTTTGTGTAGGTACGACCAATCGGTTTATATGCTGAGCGTGTGTGTTTTGCTATCACATTTGGTCAAGCCTAAGAGTACAACTTCTACGCGGTCAGGGAAACAACTGATTTATCCGAGCATATTTCATCTCAGGTTATAAGACGATCCTTCGTTCTTTGTTAATACAGCCGTCCATTTACCTCTCTTTGTCAATCCACAATCAAACTTTCTGGCACCTCAAAAATTTTCTACACAGCAGCTCGATCTATTGCTTTGAGATGCCACAGGGATATGCCTGGGGACCACAGACCATAATTTGTCGAATAAACAGTCCTGCGACGTTCTTATATGTTTTTTTAAGTATTTGCGTGTTATTTGTAATTTTCAACTTATTCTCATTTACTGCGTGCTGTATTCTCTTTATAATTAAACGAAATATAATTTGACTCAATCTCCATCAAACGTACATTTACTGTCATCACGGCCCCCAATTTCATAAAAAAGGTTAACTGTGTAATGAACGACAAGAATATTAACGCTGGCTTACCTTTGGAATACAGGTGTACATGTAAATAAATGTCAGTTTGTCCAAACCATTATAGCTTAAACAGATCCACTTCAAATTTGCCGGTAGTTAACTTGTAAGGAACCTGACTTTAATTTCACTTATTTTATGAAACTTTGGGAAACTGGTTGAAAGAGAACCCTGTTCCTCTAGTCATTCTCTTCTTGATAAAGAGCGAGGCATATGCTAAATGTCCAACTTAAGCAATGAGAAACTGGTGACATGGGGCATGATATATAGATAGGTTTCTTTTTCAAACCTTGTTCAAATTGTTTTATTACTGTCTGTTGAAATCAGTCACAAACGTTGAGCCAGATGACATTTGACAACTGTCAAGCTTTCATCGTCACACATGCAAACATCTGATATAAGCACAAAACCGATTTGCCCGATAACGGCGAAAGACCGCAAGGTAATTTAGCAGACGGGGGGGGGGGGGAGCATACCGCATATTTTGCATGCTTTGCTATATGTCTGTTGGCCATAATCTGAACTCCCACATCTGTGGTTCTATGACAATGATCGTGGTTATCGATCAAACCGCTGTCGTTACGAGAAAAAACATACGACTAACTGAACCATCATTCCAGTTTACAGCGACCTGCCCGTCTTACCCTATATGCTCTGGCACCCAATAAGAATAGTCAATAGGTTATGGTTATTCTGTGGTGATTGAAGTCCCTGCCTGAACGTGTTTATATACTACATAACATCAGTTTTACAATTAAACTTGTAGTGCTTGGTAGATTCCTATGTAAAGGTGTATGTATTTAAGAAAAAAGGTGTGCTTTTTTAACCATTTTTATTTCAACTGGATCACGCAATAGTACATCAAAATGTCACTAATGGGGAGTGTCACCAGCAGGACATCGTGTGACACATAAAATGTATATATCAAAATACACATGGGGCAAAACAGGAACAAAGTCACCATATTTCAAAAGAAGCTGTACACATGTCCCGGACATGTACCCTATACACAAAAATCGAAATAGTTAAAGTCACCATAAATGCAAAACAAAGGAAAATGGTTTACTACAGCTAGAACGCATACAGATGCGTCCCTTTTCACAATATTACAGACTAGCAGTAGGAAAAATTCATAAAGGACACTTAGGAATAAGTTTATGTATATCGGCGAGTGAATCAATGTAGATGACTACTTATGCATTACAGAACTAAAATATAAAACGTCTTCTGCCTACGATGTATTTGTGGAAGGCTTCACAAATTTGTTTGTTGAAGGGAATGGGCAACTCGTCGGTACCAAAGGGAAGGATATGAGGTAGTCTGTCACTCGCTATGTGTATAATAAGATCCGGGTAGAAGCCGGGAGAAATAGTAGGGATGATGGAGTTAAGGAGTTGAACTCTGTAAGTTCGATAATTTGGACAAAAGAGCAGAAAGTGTTGCAAATCTTCAGTGGGGTAGATACAAAAGATATCACGCCCTAACTTCCCCCAGTTATGTATAATGGAGAAATTAATAATCAGATGATTAGAAAATTCTATGAAGTTGTTTACAATTTCAGGTAGAATGGTTTCATAAGTAAACAGTCTGACTTCACATGTAACATTGTCAAGAAGGGCATAAACATAGACCAGAAATAAATGTATGTAACTTATGTATGTATGTATGTATGTATGTATGTATGTATGTAGATCCCAATCTTGTGTGTATGTATGAAACTATAATTTATGCATGCAATGTATGTAGGCCATGTACGTATGCTTGTAGGTAGGTAGGATGTAAGTAGACAGGCTCATGGCACAAATTGACTGTCAGACCAATATGCGGTCGGCCTATAGAGCAGCCCCCCCCCCCCCCCCCCCGCTTTTCCCGTCTGACGACGTTGTCGTTCTGGGCCCATCCTCACCCATATTATCAACACGAATGATTGAATCCACAGATGAATACATAACACTGTATTGCAGATAGGGTAGGCTTTATGTGGGCCGTTGTACACACAGATGTTTAAGGTTCACCCTCTCACCCCCCCCCCGCCTCCTTTGTTTACCATGTCCATGGCAACACCTTAACTCACTAACGCGCACTTTGTTCCATAAATACCTGCTGCATGTTATTCAGAGCTTGAAAAGATTTTTTCTAGCTTCATAATGGCGGTTTTTTTAATCATTATCCTTCCCGGTGAATTGGTACACTATTGTTGGGCCAGATACAAGAGTTCATTGAAGCAATATTCAAATGTACCTGGGCGTGGTATATTACGTAAAACAACGTGCATACCCACTTTCTTATGCTCTTTTTGAACATTAGATGGCTTATATGCACCTTTACCCTATTCTAAGTCTTCAACATTAAAGTCCATTGATTCAACTTACGGTTCCCATCGTAATACTTTGCAATTTAACCACTAGATGATGATACCACAATTTAATTTATGTATAATTTATCTATAATTTTTTCTTCCTACTTTCTTACAAAATGGTGTACCTGTATTGTGTACCTGAAGTATAATATATAAATATATATATATATATATATATATATATATATATATATATATATCGAAGCTTTAAAGGGGATGTACGCTTAAACGTTCGGTCTAGCAAAGTCGCAACTTTTGCTGGTCTTGCGGTCTAAATTTATAAAGCTAATGTGATATCCTGTCTCATGCAACGAAATACCGTTTAAGGAACAAAAACTGATGATATGAAGGAATTGAAGGGCGTGTGTCCTGGAGTGACACTGAAAGTGCCACTATGGCAATGTCGATCTCCAAACATCACTGCAAGCTAAAATCACGCCTATCATTTATAAAATGCATGGACTTCATTAAATTTAATCACAAGATACAATGATGCATGAACCCGTGATCGAATGTGTACCGTACCATCGACGTCATGCGACCAATCACGACCACACTTAATCGTGGGCGCCGTGCACAAAATATGCACACACGTCACCTGACTTGGATTCACCAGCCCAACCTTTATGTGTTCACCCTGAACAATGCAATTTCATTTGCCATTACGCAGCACTTGTCAGGAACAAATTAAGGCCAGGTTTTGAACAAAAACAAGAGAGATACTATTCCAGCTGGTCTTTAATGGTACAGAGCGAGCAATTTGACCATGTTGTTGTGGTCCATGTGCTGGAATCAGGTCCTACAAAACGGCTCATGCTACACAAAATCCCGTTAATATTGCTGAAGTTCAAGAGCTATGTTCATTCTCACCATTTCTGCTCCAAGCGAACCTGTCGTCAAGAGTAGCATCCGTGTATTTTTGTTTTGTATTTTTTATGTTTTTTTTGTTTTTTTGTTTTTGTTTTTGTTTTTTTGTTGATTTTTTGTATGTTTTTTTTTTTGTTTTGTTTTTGTTTTTGTTTTTGTTTTTTGTTGATTTTTTTGTATGTTTTTTTTTTTTTTTTTTTGTTTTTTGTTTGTTTGTTTTTTTGTTTTTTTGTTTTTTGTGTTTGTTTTTATTTTGCTTTTTTGTTTTAGTGTGTTTTTTGTTTGTTTGTTGTTTTTTGTTTGTTTTGGTTGTTGGTTTTTTTATTTTTTTGTTGTTTTTCTGTTTTTTGGGGGTTTTGTTTGTTTGTTTGTGTGTGTGTGTGTGTGTGTGTGTGTGTGTGTGTGTGTGTTTTGCTTTGGTTTTTTTTCAAAGTCATTTATATGCAATGCGGACACAAATGCAACCACACAAACTCGTCCATTAACGAACGAATGCATCTACTGGTGCATCAGATAAAATATGTCACCGGAGTCTTTTCTGCTTGCTGTTTTACACACGACCTATACAATACAATAAAATGATGGCAAGGCAATACCGTAATTCTCCACACACAACCACACAATTTTATATTTATTGTCTTCTCTGACTTCATTTACTAACTGAACGTCGCTGTCCTGGATGCCATTGTCTGTTAGGAAACATTGGGTCACATATAGTGTACGTGAAAACCGTTATACTACTAGCAAAACGGGTGCGTGGTGAATAGAAAAGAAAACAAAAACAAAGCAAAAACAAAACAAAAACAAAAAAACAAAACAAAAACAGCAGCATATCCAGTCAGGACACCGTCGCTTTATGTTTAACACGCTAGAAGTCAACTAAAGATTCATTTTGATTATCAGTTTTACTACATTTTGTTTGCAAGACACGGTATCTATGGTAGCACCACATACCTGATAATCCCTACGCAAATCATACAATTGGAAACTTCTTATACTGCCGCTTTACATAAGCAAACCGAAATGCCACGCATACGGTTGCCGTCGTGCTTTCAAACTTCAGGTATTTTTTTCATGGAGCTGTTTTATATCAAAGAACCCTGACACGATGTCGCAATCAACAACTCCTCATGAAAAACACGGAGTCAATATAAAGACATAGCCACCTTTCATTTTTTTTGGTTCGGCCGACTCGTCAGTCAGCAAAACTATTGAAATTTGTTTACGTCCATCCTCCGTCTGTCCATCCTCCATCCATCTGTCTGTCTTTAACTTTTTACATTTTCGACGTCTTCGCAAAAACTACTGCACAGAATGCTTTGACTCTGCACATTGATGCTCACTAGGTGGACCTTTCCTAACTTAGCAAGGGAGATGATGATGCAATGTGTTTTATGTTTTTTTTGTTTTGTTTTTGTTTTTGTTTTGTTTTTCAATTTATCATTATTTTATAATCGATTTTTTGAATTTTTGCTTCAGTTTCTTCATATCAAGAACGCCTTGGCAAATTGCATAGATATTACACATAGGGTCACCTGGAATCACTTCGTTCTTATTATGGCCACCAGGAGGCGCTGCGATTTTTATTTATTTATTTGTTGTATTACACGAATCTTTGTGTGTTCAGGCTATTGCTGACTTCTACTCCAGAACGGCTCAACATAATTGCTTAACATCTATTCAGAATATAATTTGACTTTAGACAAAAAAGGTTGGCAAAAAAGATATGGATATGTTATCTGACGATGTTATGGGAAATCAAGCTTTGCGACCGTAGGTAACTGCTAGCACTGTAGAGTATATATGGCTACTGTGAAATAGTACCTGCTATTTACGAACATCCATGCTGCTAGCCTAAAATGGTTGCACGTGGTCGTTCACGACAGGGCATATGCAGGTGTCCCGAACACATATTGCAGTCATGTAGGTCAAGATCATGTGGATAACTTATTCGCTTATGCGAAAAAGAAGAAGAAAAAAAGAATGGAGCGATATTTTATTACACCCCAAAATACTCGAGAATTACTCTGTGTACAATTCATTTACCGCTCCTAAAGACTTAAATCATCATTCAATCAAATGATATGAACGCGGGAAAACATGTCAGCAAAATGTGAATGTAAGCGACACATCACACTGTCTTCATAGGCCCGGAATCATAAATAGACAACGATATCGTGAATTCATTTAATATTTCTGTGTTTTTATGTTGGCTTGTGTCTCAAAACCATAAAATTTAGATGAAAGTCAAAAAGATTTTCTGCGATGTATTGATAGGAAAAAAGACTAAAATGGTGAATTTAATGTATCAGTGATAGGTCCAACATGCAAAAACAGTGTACTGCCAGTGGTCAACATAGAGTAAGATCACGTACCAGGCATTTTGAGATCGAATACGATCGTGTGCAACATTGGGATATATGATTATGTTCAGCCCAGCACGTTCATTTTCATTTATCCATACTGCATATAGTACGATTCAGTGTAACATACAAATCAATTTTTTTCCCGTTGCGGGACTGTCCCACAATGCATTGTGCCATGTTTAAAATGGCGCTCACCATACACGCATGCATACGAGGGTGTTGTGATGCATTTGGGTTTATAACTAACGATGAAAACTGCTTTAGATACTACCAAGCAGGCAGATTAAAATAAAAATAGTAAGTCATGTTTCAAAATAACCTAACGACCGTTTGCCCTGGTACCTCGGTGAATAGACATCAGGAGCCTGTGGAAATATTATATAACGATCACCGCACAACCATGGCTATATGTAGCCATGCTGTTTCCCCGACCCAAGTAAATCTTGGTTACGGTGAATTAGAGCGACCGCCTTGTGTGTGTTTGTGGGGGGGGGGGGGCGCAAATAGGTGTTCATTTGTGCGATAGTTTTGCTGGTCTTTGGCTGTGTATTGAAGTTGGTCGTTCGAGTCAGGTCATTTAACATCGCAAAAGCGCCCATGCCTTATTCCTCTGAAACCTGTGCACTTTATACGAAGTCCTCATCTTCATTAGAACTGTCTGCACCTTGGGTGTACTGAAGGATATCAAGCATACACAGTGGGAGAACATCACTGTCTTGCAACAGAGGCTTTATTTTACCAGCAACTTTTTTCCACTCATGGCCATGCGGTGGATTGGGAATTTCAGGATCTGCAATGTGGGCTTTTTTCCAAAGATAGATAGAACGAGAGATAGAACGATAGATAGATAGATAGAACGATAGATAGATAGATAGATAGATAGATAGATAGATAGATAGACAGATAGACAGATAGTTAATAATAATAATAATAATAATGATGATGATGATGATGATGATGATGATGATGATGATGATGATGATGATGATGATGATGATGATGATGATGATAATAATAATAATAAAGCATCATCATCTCCTGTGCAAACTTGGTAGAGGTCCACCTGGGAAACATCCATTTGCAAAATTTACACATGCCAACATGGTTTTCGAGAAATCCAAAATGAGATACAATTACCGATCCCTGCGTTGGGCGACCTTCTGGCCAAAATGACCAGTTTTCTTCGGCATGGGCAAGAATTCCCACCCATGTTTTTATTTTAATTATTACAGGATTGTATATACATATAGTAGGCCTTATCCCATTCTGGAGCCAGGTGATTTATTATATATATATATATATATATATATATATATTTGTTCCTGCTCTATATATTCGTATTTGTAAGCTGGTTTTGCCATTTTTTTCATCAATCTTGTGTGACAGAGCTCTACCCTAACACAAAATAGGTGACTTGACTTGTCTGAAATGGGAAATATATAGCTGGATTAGTCGTCTTTTATTTTGAGCTTATTTTGAGTGGTCACTGGTTTTGTTTTCAGGGTAGTGTCCCTAAAAGGCTAACTAATCATTAACAGACTGGTGCTCTTTGTTGCTCTATAAAAGTGGTCACAAAAGAAAGGAGATTGCCCGAACACAGGTAATGGAAAAGAGGGACTCAGGTAGATATGAAATAGACTAACAGTGGAGTATATCCACCCTAAATTTTGTTGTAGTACCCCCGCCGAAATTGAGTCACTAAATAAGCCTATAATCCACACAGTATGTACAGTTTCCTTAGTTGAAACATACGAAGCAAGTGGCTCATACACGTACCCCACACTATAAGAGGAAGGCTAAAAGCCTGAAAGTGGGCAAAGAAATTGAAATTGTCCTGTGTTGGGGGACAAGGGGCCAATATTATATACATACAATAACAGTTTCAAGTTGCCTGACGGCTTGTATATAATTGTAACTGTAAACTGGATTTTCCCTTGAGCACAGTGCTTGGGGTTAAAAAAGTAACGCAGTACCTATTTTGATAAACTACACAACAGTGACCAATAGACTGTGTCTTGAGAGACCACCCCTTGGGAGCCTCAATGAAAATGGTCTTTCAAGGCAGCTGTTCTTTCATTATAAATGCAATAAAGCAAAAAGAACGGAACTTTTTTGAAGTGGTCTCTCAAAAGAGGGTTTTCCCTCACTGAAGGGAATGTCTCTCAGGAGAGGTACTACTTACATACAGCCCTTGTACACATACACAAGCAAGAAACATGCTTTAATTCTGTGCTGTAAATGGTCAATGGTCAGACCGCTGGTGAGGAAACATGATAGCCATGTGGTACTGACCAAAAAACCTCAGATCTGCCAAATTTCTTGGTCCTAGGTCAACATATATGGGTAATGGATAACGTATGGTAGATCTGGGCCAGTCTGCACATTCCTTGATTTCACAGATGAGGAAGGCAATGGGTATAGTGTTAATTATATACAGAAACAAGTATCATGTAAGGTTCCTTTTCTCTATCTTACAAATGCAGATGAAATACTCCCAAAACAATTCTTATGTTAAAAATACTGACAACATTTTCTACGAGCACACAAGAGCAGTCAAATGTAAGCTTATGAGGTTAGTTCATATAATTTAACAATTGAAGCCCTACCTCTGCTCCCTCCATTTTACACAGGAGGTGACGAGCGATTGTTTCCAAATAAAATCACCACTGAAACTTGTTGGCAGGAAAAAGGCATGGCCTGTTGCTGTGTAACTTCTTTTCATTATCATCATATCGGTGCCATAATCTGAGATCCCTATGGTCATTTATACCGCCGCTGGTATAAAATTGATGTGTTAACAGCAACAGGGCTGTTTAGTTAAAGTCCTTCCTAAAAGCCCCCCCCCCCACCAGCTTGCTGATAAAGTGTTCTGTTGACATTGTATTATGCATATGATGTGTTTGTGATCATAGCTGTAGATATAACAGAATGGCCTGCTTGGGGATGGGTGTGGAAGATTTGCTGTACAGGTGCATAAACAAAATTCAAAGTTTAAAGTTGGTGATTATGTGGAACGTGATGTTCCCATATGTCAGTAGTAACAGGTACATTCAGGATATGGAGACCTGATGGCGACAAAGCAGTCTGCACATTTTTCTCAGTTTAAAAATTGTTTCTGCCTTCGTCATACTACTATGCCGTTATGAACACTGCAACTGTAAATGTACCACATCAGGTTGAACAGGTGTGTTGTTTATATATGTGCTCCTAATATCGGATTCAATTGGTCAGGGTTGACACAGAGCAACTGTTCATACACTGGTTCCAATGACTGATATGCCACCTCATCCCCCTTGCATGCAGATTTATTCTTATTGTCTAATGATGAGCAAAATGAGTAATATGGATAGCTGAATTGTTATATATATGATATTTCATCATGTATTACTTGCATGGAAACAAATCATGATCATGTCGTACCCACAGAATCGAAATGAAATAAGCTGCCTGTGTAACAACTGTTCGAGCAGATATTGCTTTTGTGGTTAGATGACTATACATTTGGAGCCATACGCTGTACAGAAAGTACCCACGTACAGTGGTACCTGCTGTATGTGGCCATCCCTGCTGAAAGAAAACGTCGGCACATACAGCAGATGATCTGCCACCACAGAAAAAATTTACAAATAAATTGACGACTATATCTGTGTGTGGTGACCACAAAATTAATGCAGCCTCTCATGGCAGTGGTTGCATGTATCAATGTACATAGATGTATTATCTATAGTGCTAATGCCATCATTGCAGTCCGCCCCCACCGAATGATTTAGGAAGCATTTCCTCAGACCATGGACTTATTTATAGATCCCCGCTCAGATGAAAATCCAGCAAGCACAACGTTACCATAGTTTGACCAATTACAACAATCAAATTGGCATGCTTAAACATCTCCTAATAGTCGTGGACCTGCTGTATTTAGCGACACAAAATCTGCATTTTAAGTTCCATTAATTTTCCAGTCATCAGTCACCAATATGCTTTTACGCGAGATGTCACCCGCTGCCCCCCCCCCCCCCCCTTTCAACTTCAATTTATGGTTCCAATATGCTGCACATGTCCAGTTTGTGTGAACCTACATCATTTAATCTAGGCGATGCTAAAAAGTTACTGTAACCTGTTGCTGGTGAAAATGGTCACACTCTTTATTGTATTCTCTGATTGGTGCAATGGCCAATCTTTGAGATGAAATGAGGTTGGCAGCCATGATGCATTAAAAACAATGTGCCACACTTGTTTGCATAACAATCATATTGTATGACACCAATCTATGACCCAAGGCCCCAAATATGTAGGCTTTACATGCAACTTCAAAGAGAGAGCTCTGTGCAGCTCACGTATATATATATATATATATATATATATATATATATGGCCTGCAAATTTTTCTGTGCTCAGGAAACGCACACACTTGCTCAGTTTACCATTATTTTGCTTAATAAGGGATGGAAACATGCAGTAAATTTGTTTCTTGACTTCTGATTGTGCGTGTGTGTCTGTCTTCACAGACATTGACTATTATTCATGTTCAGAATGCATTCCCCTGTCTTCACTTGTCAGTCTAGTGAGGCAAACTCAACTGTACCTCTTTATTCCCTGTCCAGAATGTGTGGGCACCTAGAGCTTGCATTATGTGCCTGGTAGGTGCTAAAACGTGTCAGATTGTAGATACAGTTTGACCATGCAACAAGGTGACAAAATAAGAATATATCAGTGGCTATGACAGCTACGTCACCTATAGCTTACAATTATTAAAGGTACAGAATTAGAATATGTGACAAAAACAAAAGTCGTTGATGATTTACGTCCTAATTAAAGAAGAGACCAAAATGAACCAAAACTGTACAACCCCTGACATGATTTGGTGTGAAGGGCAAGGCCTCTTCAGGACCAGCCCTTAATTGTGTGCAGCTGGGCAACCCTAATTACAACTTGGCAGTGTCAAGGTAATTAGATATCTGGGAAATATATCTTTCCCACCTCTGACAAAGTTGGAAGTAAAGTATAATCTTGCACAGTTTGTTTTTCCCCAGGCTCTCAAATGCTTTTCAAATGCTTTTCAAATCTACATCAAGCAATTACTATGAGTTGTATTTTATTTTAGTTAGTATATCTCACATCTACAGTAGTCCCTCGTTTGTGAAAACTGCTGTTGGGAAACCTCCTTTCTTTTGTGACCACTTTCGCAGAGCAATAAAGACCACCAGTCTTCTAATGATAAGTTACACTTTTAGGGAGACTACCATGAAAACATATCCAGTGACCACGCAAAATAAACACAAAAGGAAAGACGACTTATCCAGCTATAAATTCCCCATTTCAGACAAGTAAACTGACCTATATTGTGTAAGCATAAGCTTCATGATACAAGATTTATAAAAATATGGCAAAACCAGTTTACAAATACGAAAATATAATGCAAGCACCCCCCCCCCCCCCAAATAAAAATAATAATCAAAAGTTTTCACCTGGCTCCAAAATGGGATAGGGCCTAATATATGTGCATACAATCCTGTATTAATTGAAATAAAAATATGGGTGGAATTCAAGAAAATTGGGTAAGTTATAGTCCAGGAAGGACAACAATCGATCTTCTTAAGGGTGACTACCTGTTTTATGTGAAAAAGCCTTGGGTGTCACCAGGAGTGGTTTTACAGAGGAGGGACTAGTATGTTTACCTGTAAATATTGTATGGTTGGGAAGCTAAGGTCTTGACAATAAACTTTTCTGTAGTGGATCTATTAATATAAATAAAAAATCACATTCAAACCATACAGTCACAGATGAAAAATTAAACAATACATGTCATTCGTATGACCAATAAAATAAGATCAGACTTAACATACACAACAGTACGATTGATCAATTAGAACAAGGTGAGCATACTTTGTGGCTCCTACTAAACACCACCATACAGTGGACTCCTCAGGGCTTCCTAGAGGACATGTATCCTGTCATCTGATGGAAAAGATGTCCTAATATGGCACCCAGGAAACCACCTTTAGTTGCACTGCATCAAACAAGAAGCCCTGTTAAGTTTGTGCAGATCTTTCTATTTTAAAGTAGGAAGTGAAACATCACTTTATAGTCATGCTTTTACTCCCATTGATAACAGTCATGCCTTGTTACTACATACAAGTACCTCATGTGGTCATGGGATGCTTTCCAGGTGGCACCTGTCAGACAGAGCCTGCCTAGACCCCTGGGGTATAGGGTAGCCATCCATTCAAAAACATACAGGGGTTCATTATCACTGCATGCTGTACGTTATCTTGGAATATTATTTTTAAGTAATTTAGCAGAGTTTTTCAAGACATGGCCATAATCACACAAATTGCCCAATGGGGATAGCAAAATATGGGATTTTGGAGCTTTCAATGTTATTTCTTGAAACATTCAAGTTCAGCGTCTTCCAATACAATAGTCAAACAGGGCTATGTCCTGTATAAATCCTTCTTACACATAAAGAAAGTTTGAGCAACAAATTAACAAATCATTGACAAGCAGACAAATTCAGTCGTAAGGATGACTCCACAGTATCAAAAACAGCGCTGGCGACGCCAAACGGTTAGAAAAACAAACATCATAATAAAACAGGAAGTATATAATCGGCCATCTTGCAAAATTATTTAGAAAGGTTTTCATTGTTCTTGGTAGAATATATTGCCATATAGGTAAATACATATTACCTTTTTCCTAGAACATGGTGTATAAGGGGTTCAAAACTATTAAGAAGTGACGTACAGTGTCTCCAATATGATGGCTCAAATTCAGTGCGCATTTGAATATTTGGAAAAGAAGACAATTGTACTAAGACCTTGGTGGGGACTGAGCTACGTGTAGAGCAGTCTTTGATCAGGCACTAATGTCTGTTACAGATGTTAATAGAATACACCATGACCAAGGTGTTGATGCTACGGGTTGTATGCATAGTAGGTGGACTAAGGTAGCACCCCTTGCACCTATTGGCCCAGTCATTCACTATGGTATTATTTTCGTTCTGTGGTGTCTGTTGAACTAGAGAAAAAAAAAAAGGAAAAAACGTAATCACGTGGCTCCGGAATGGGATAGGGCCATATATATGTACATACAATCCTGTATTAATTAGAATAAAAATATTGGTAGAAATTCAAAAAAAAAGTTATGGTCCAGGTAGGACAACAGTCAATCTTCTGAATGGTGAATATCTGTTTTTAGTGAACACTGCTTGGGTGGCACCAAGAGTGGTTTTACAGATGAGGGATTAGTGTGTTTATCAATGATGTTGTATGGTTGTGAAACTCAGGTCTTGACAATAAACCTTTCTATAGTGGAGGTATAAATAAAAAAAGATCATCGTATGCAAACCATACAGTCTGAAATGAAAATGTAACAATATATGTCATAAGTTTGACCAATAAATAAGATCAGATTGAACATACACAACAATAGGATTGCTGAATTAGTACAAAGTATGCATACTTTGTGGTTTCTCCTAAACACTACCATACAGTAGGCTCCTCAAATCATCTTACAGGACATGCATCCTTCCCATCTGATGAGAAGGATGTCCTAATATGGCACCCAGGAAACCACCTTAAGTTGCACTGCTTCAAACAAGAAGCCCTGTTTAGTTTGTGTATATCTTATTATTTTAAAGCGGGATGTGAGCTATAACATTATAGTCATGTTTGTACTTCCATTGACAAGAGTCATACAGTCATATTTTGTTACTACATACAGTTGCCTCGAGTGGTCATGGGATGATTGTCAGGTGGTACCTGCTAGAAAGAGTCTGCCTGGATATCTAGGGTATAGGGTTACCATCCAATAACAAACATACAGGGATTCATTATCACGCATGCTGTACAGTGTCTTGGAATAAAACTTTTTAAGTACTTTAGCAGAAATTTTCAAGACCTGGCCATAATCCCCCTTATTGCCCCACGGGGAAAAAATCTGGCATTTTGGAGCTTTCAGCGTTATTTCTCGGAGCATTCAAGTTTAGTGTCTTGCCCACCTTGACACTTTCAATATGCCAGAAGTTTTCAAGCGACGTGGGAGTTCTTTCCCTGCCTTTAAAGGATGATTCTATGAAAGTTGGCACTTGTAGAGATTTTAGTCTTTACCAATGTATACTGGTCTCAGACTTCAGTTTTAAAGTTTGTAAAAAGGACATACTACAAAATAAAATTAACCAAGAACCAAACTTAAAGCATTTTAATTTATGCAAATTGAACTCAAACAACAAATGTAGACTAAGTTGGACAATGGCAGAGTCTAGCATTTCAAACTTCAAATTTTGAATGCACCCAGACAGATATGAAGTCAAGCAAATGTTCTTTTGAAGTTTCTTTGTGTATTTACTCATCCATACTCAAAAGACTCTACCCTCGGTGAAGTGGGCACCTTCCTACACTTAGGGCTTTTAACCAGTCGCAAATGTGCCCTCTATTTTGGGCTTCCCATGTATCCAAAGGAAGTAAACTTTGGAATAGTGTGTATCTGAGTCTAAGCTTTTGATGATATTCAAGTTTTAAAATATGAAATGCCTCTTATTGGCATGCTCTACAATGCTACCATTTAATGCCCTTCATTTACATGCAACATGCGGTAAAAATACAACACTTGCAGTTAGACTTACACTCATCTCTGTTATAAGTGTGAAGATATTCAAGATTTTAAGTTTTGAATACTTACAGTATTCAATGAAGTCAATGTATCATTAACAGTAATACCTTGGATTTTGGGCACATAAACACACACACACACACACACACACACACACACACACGCACACACACACACATATCTATATATATATATATATATATCGACTTGTTGAATGTACCCCTAAGTGCTGAAATCTCAAGGTACGCTGTCGTCTGCCAGAACATTTCATAACTAAAGGGATACATTCATATCAGACGAAATCTGTCCTACCTTAACCCCTCTAACAGAGTCCCTCCACTAAGAGCGTGTATTCCTGACCATATTTCTGCTACCTCTTCACACCGAATGGAGAAGAGTAGCTTCTTAAGGAAAAAACACAGCTTTTCAAGCCTTCTTAAACTAAAATTACTCTAATATGGCCAATGTACGGACGATCAGATGTAAATAACATTTTTTTGCTTTCGGCAAGAGGAGTAAAATACATTTCTGCAGAAAAAGTCGTCATGTCAGGAATTTTAGCCGACGTTCAAGTCAGGTCGGGTATGTCTGTGCTATTGAAAACTTATTTGTTTCGCCCTTATACGTGGATCTGTGTAAGGGAACCATAAGGAACTTTCTGAATTTAGCTATAAACTTACAATATCATGAATTTATTAATTCTAAATATGTAGCTACATTAACTTTGAGCCATTCTTGACATTTTGAAGATGCTTCAGTCTGACCAATAAAGTCAAGTAGACTTTTTCCTTAATTTTGTTGTGGGCGCGTAATTTGTCCTATGCGTGTATTTTTTTTTTCTTTGAAGCATTGAAGCAACAGAATCTAATACTTTGGAAATCATTTCAGTTCTTTAAACAAGTCCTTCCAAAATGTAAATAAAAAAATGCTTTAGACTAAGTTGTTACAGTATATTTAGCACTGGACATTATTTTGAGCAGCCTTCTAGTAGGTAGTTTTAATGATATAAATATTGTGTTTTGGTGACAGAAATATGATTAAAACTTTAACCAGATCATTACTAAACTGACATAACTCAAGCTCGTTGAACTTTTGTAAAATTGTTTGACACATTTGATTTTATAACTCACAACTTCGCTTGATGCCAGCACCTCTCCAGTGTAATGTATTTATAACATTCGCAACTTTCAAAAACAGTTTCTTTCCTGGACAATTCAACAACTACTAGTCTTTGCAACAGGATGTGAATATCAAGCAAAGGTGTTTTTTTTGGGGGGGGGGGCTTTTTTGTTTTTGTTTATTTTTTTCCTTATTTTATCTTGATTTTTGTTGTTGTTGTTGTTTCCTAAGTCAAACAAAAAACAAAATTACCATGTTCAGTGAGCCTTAATGTGTTAACAAAATGAAACAAAGATCTATCCCCACCATTCAGCAAAGTGATGCACTTGTTCACTGACGGATTTTGACCAGGTCCTGTGAGCCGTGCTATGTTCACGTTCAAATATTTTCCTTGACTATCAAGCAATTTCCCTCCGATTATTACTGATTTGGTACTGAACATGGATCTTGCATTTCAATGGGAACGATTTCAGACAGCATGGAGAGTCATAAACGTTACATTGGCTTATTGGACAAGATTCAACAGAACCCAAACCTGAAAGAAGGACAAAAACCTAAAAGTAACTGCCGCAACTCTGATAAATCATAACACAATGATACGATATTTACCGTGAAAATAACTTCATCTAATGATGTGTTAAAATGTTCTAACACTATTCAGCCATAGCAGTTTGCACCACGCTATTCGTTCTCTGGTGCATCAAATAGCTGAAACAAAGTGGAATTGAATTAACACATCATGCCCACAAGAAACAGCTCGCCATGGTCACTCATAGATAAATTAATTCAAAACTTTTACAACGTGCAAACTTACCACGTTACAGCAGCGACCAATGCAAGTCAACCCTGGATATATCAGAGAGATCACTCTTGCTGTGTTGTCGACTGTTCAACAAGAGAAGGCGCGACGAATTGCTCCGTCTTCTATCGTGTATCAGGGACATTATTAAATGAAAGTAAAGGGACAAAATGTGATTGCTAGGCTCCACAGTCGGTAAATGATCCAATGAAATCACTCTTACCTCAAACCCTTCCAACAAAGTCCCTCCAATAAGATGATATATCTACCTCTACCAAATATGCTAAGGAATGCAGAAGAGAAACAACGCCTCTCAAATCTGGCAAGCCCTCAAATATTCGTTTTCGATCTGTTCATACTTTTATCTGGGCTAACTATATCCAAGTTAATGATGACAATGACACATAATCCCTAGGTAATACGACTTGTAAATTTGAACGTTCAATTTTCCTGAGACTATCCATTTCTTACATGCATATACATGATAAAACTATTGCAAATGTTGAGAATGGTACGCGACTCTGACACACTTCATCCAGTAAACTGATGTATCGACCTCTACCAAATTTGCAAAGAAATGCCGAAAAGAAAGGCAGCTTCACAAACCTTCTTTTTCGATCCACGTATGTCTGAGCTAGCTTTTCCAAGTAAATGAAGAAGATTATGAATAATCCCTAGGTAATGCGAGTTGTGTATTTGAGCGTCCTATTTTTTCCTGAGACTATCCATTTCTTACATACATACACACATATGAGAAAACTACAGTGGAACTTGGGAATTGTATGTGGTGAACCTGATAAGGGACCTAGACGGAGTCAATGTTGTTATTAGAGGGGACGACATAACTGACTCTTTCCCGGTATAGTTCCCCAAGACCCCTCGACATATCTACCACGACGTTCGTGTGACCTTCTTACATTCACAACATCTACTTACTATATGATATAACGCAACAGCAAAGCATTTTTGGTGATACAAATAAAAAACAAATCTACAGAATACGACATGACCGGTAGAAACAAAAGATGTTAGCCATAATAAATGGGAAACAAACAAATTTCTTCGCAAGCTTGAAATACGTGATAATTATAGTGTAAATCACCTGCGAACAATTATGGGACAGTGAAGAATACCCTCAAAACGCGTCACAAAACATGTGGAAGTGAACCCTTGTGCCCAAGTGTCAAACGTGAAGAGTGCTATTATTCTGCATTTTATATTGTTATTGAAAGTATATTCCATGTTTTGCGTTGTCAATACAGTATCTATCTATGTACGTTTTATTTGGTCAAAAGAGAATAATGAAAATTTGTGTTAAACCAAGGTGAAACTATACCAAATATTGTGGTGGTCCAGAAATAGTCGACAAGTCGCCCAATGTAATGCGTTTGCAAGTAGAGGTAAGAAATATGATCAATGTGAAGACAAGCCTTGTTTTGATTGCCACTTACAAGACCAGGAACTTGCGCCATATTAAGCACTAAGGAGACGCATTTTGGGCAAGGTAATCTAACGACAGACTGTGTTAAATATAGCCTTCTACATCAGTTTTGCCTGGAAAGCTAAAGCAAGTTGTCTAAATGTCATTAGTAGTTTGCGTATGGAGCAAATTCTCATAATCATCAACCGTTCATTGGTTTTAACACCTGAAAGCAACACATAACATTGTAAGTAGGAGTTATATTAGGGCTTTTCGGACAACATGTCGACTATTAAAATGCAGACCACGATGTAAGCCACCAAGTTGTAGACCAGTGACCACTAGATGTCGCCACCAGACAAACCTCATAAGAAACCTTTTATTTTTTTAAATTTTTGCCACTAGATGTCGTCAGCGGGCCAATCCTTGTAAAATCCTTTGATTTATATAACTATGTTGTGTTTGTGTACGTTTCTAAGGTATAGTAACCTTGTCAGAACACAGTATTCAGAAGTATATGCATGTGTGCAGATTCTATAGACGTAAATGGTGTTGATTTTGTCTGTGCGAGAACCCAGACATTTTGTCTTTCCAAGAATTCTTGTCTTTTTTTTCGGACCTTAATATTCCAAAAACCTCAAAACTTGCGATGGTGACCAACACATTAGTGAAAATGTGCATATCGTTTGGAAGAGCCTGTGATGGTTTGAATAATGCAATTTAGGGGCAATTAAATTTTGAAAGTGCCGTTTTTTCCCAAAATATTGCAGACAGACACAAATTTCAATGTGCATATACAGGTTAATGAAAGTTGTCAATATAATGGGCAGTAAATGAATATGGTAGATTTTAAATTATGCTAGTTAGAAGCATTAAAATAGTTAGATGTAGATGTACTCCAATTGACAACAGTCATGCTTTGTTACTACATACAGTTGCCTCATGTGGTCATGGGATGATTGACAGGTGGCACGTATTAGAGAGAGCCTGCCTGGACCTCTTGAGTATAGGGTTACCAACCAACCATTGACATACAGGGATTCATAATAGTTTCATGCTGTAGAGCATCTTGTAATACAATATTTCAAGTACGTAAGCAGAGTTTTTCAAGATTTGGCCATAATCACACTAATTGCCTCACGGGGAAAGCAAAATCTGGGATTTTGGAGCTTTTAATGTTATTTATCAGAACATTCAAGTTCAGTGTCTTGGCAACTTTGACACTTTCATTATCAAAGAAAGAAAGAAAGAAAGAAAGAAAGAAAGAAAGAAAGAAAGAAAGAAAGAAAGAAAGAAGGAAGGAAGGAAGGAAGGAAGGAAGGAAGGAAGGAAGGAAGGGAGGGAGGGAGGGAGGGAGGGAGGGAGGGAGGGAGAGAGAGAGAGAAAGAGAGAAAGAAAGAAAGAAACAAAGAGAGAAAGAAAGAAAGAAAGAAAGAGAGAGAGAGAGAGAGAGAGAGAAAGAAAGAAAGAAAGAAAGAAAGAAAGAAAGAAAGAAAGAAAGAAAGAAAGAAAGAAAGAAAGAAAGAAAGAAAGAAAGATTCACTTCAGAACTGTCCGTAGCTATTGTCTGGTGTTGCAGAAATGTTCAAGCGAAGGCTCACCTTTTAGACAAAATTTAAGGCAGCAAAAGGCAAGTTTGAGCACCTGCAAGAACTGGTACCAGGAATGTAAACAAAGCATGTTTGGGTAATATATGGACAAGGAGCTCTCCAAGAGGGCCCCCACATATCCATGAAAAATGCACCACTTGTTCCTTGGCCAAATTAAAAAAAAAAAAAAAACCTTATTAGCATAACTTGAAATTATACAACTTTTATTATGTTTCCATGGTAATAGCAGGTGTCTCAAACCTATACATACACATTAAAATGTTGAGATTATCTGCAATGGCACAAGGTGCTGTCCAGGAAGGCCCCAGATATAATTTCAAATGACTCCACTTGTTTCTGAGCCAAACTGAAAATATCCGTGAGTAGAATGATTGAAGCCCCACAACTTTTATTCACTGTCCATCGTGTTGGCAGGTGTCAGAAACCTAGATATGAACAAAAAATTCTGTGTCTATCTGGAGATCTACTTCTCCTTGCCCAAAGTTCATAAATCTAACAGGCTGTAAGCTCACAGTGCCAAAATTCATAGGCTCTTGGAGTTGACTGGACGAATTTGTTTCATAAGTCACGTGTCATATAACCCGCCAGATCACCATTTTCAGTGTGGAAATTTTAGAGGACTTGTAACCCCTTTATTTCTTTACATAGATTAATGGCACCGAAACAAGTCTTGCGCTGGCTCCTCGCTGATGACCCGATTTTATAAAGGCTAATAATGCCTTAAACTTTCTTCTAAATTTCAAATTTATGAATATGATCTGTTCCTTTCATAAATTAATTTGCTATTATGATTTAGAACAATGCAGTTTTTCAGTGAATGGTACAGAATAGGACTTTGCTCTTACATTATCGGACTTGATAGTGTTCAAACGGTACATGGGCTTACAGAATTAGGTTTAAGTTTCTGTTTGTATTAAATCGAAACATCTTTTCTGTCATTCCTCAGCCAGAGAATTAGTCTACTGTCAAAAAAATGACTTATGTGCCATACTTGAAGCTGCCAGCCAAACTTTGGCCCATTATCTGACCCAACCCTTATTTCACAATTGATTTTACAGTTTCAAATAAGCTAAAAAAATAAGAAAACGCATAGAAAATACAGTGAATTAGGCTAACAATGAAGATCAGAGATATATGTTATCATTGAATAAATATTAACTCCTATTGTTGCGTCTGAAGTGAAATATGTTACTTCGTCCTACCCCCTCCCGAATGATTCAAAATTGGACTCTTTCAATTCCACACTGGTTATCTTTTCATCACACCTGCCTAGTCCTCATTGTCTCCCTGGTGATTTTTTGTAGTCAGTAAAAGTGAATCTATATGTGTAATTAACTTCACAGGGGTAATTTTTGCTATTTCAACCTACACAGTCTATGAGCTTATATTTGCCTCCCAGACGTCCATCTACGATTCACTTAAGTTGTCAGCTGTTTTGCGTCAGGCATTTTAATCCCTGATAGTTTGATATTCACTAGTCATCTTCAATCTGAGTTATTAACATAGTAACTGCACTCAGCAAAAATACAACAGTGGATTATCTGACTCCAGAGTGACCAAGGGCAGGCGATGTGATCTCTGTCTGGAAATTTGCTTGGCTTACATAGATTTAATGGCTACGAGCAGCATAGATGTTATACACAGCTACACAGAAGGTTTGCTTGCTGGGTTCCGGATTGATCGATCGAATGCAAGTAAAGCCGATTCCTAATTGAACAGGACTATAACTCTTCAAAATATTAAACGGGTATGATGCAATGCACCTGGAGAATATAACAACTGGAAAAAATAAAGTTGAACTTGACCCCCCCCCAAAAAAAAAAAAGTTTGACCATTCATGGACTGGACATTTCAATCAAGTTTGGCTATTCATGGACTGGACATTTCAATCAAGTTTGTCCATTCATGGACTGGACATTTGAATAACAATAAACATATTGTAAAGAACTGTGTTTCAGTTTCTGGCCTGATCCCGTAAGTCCTCCCGACAAAAGAACATAATCTGAAGGGCCAAGCAACAAAATGTTAACGTCAGCGTTCGCTCTTTCTAACATATGTGTCTGAGCTTTAGGTACAATATCTCACTTCTTTGCGCTCATTATACCAAAAAGGACTTATCTTGTCGCACTACTGCCTATCGATTGCCATCTATTGTGTTCGGAGAGAACACAACAGAAGGAAAAACATGCATCCAGTAAGATATGAGTTCAATCCGTAAGCCACGCAATATTTCACAATTGCAAAGACAAATATATTTCTAGGGGTACCTTGTGGTAAACCAAGCACCTTCCGAAAGTTTTGAGTCACCACTGCAATGAATTCTAACCAGAAATCACTTATCAAAACTCTAGGATAAACGTGTCTCGTGCAAAGTTGGAACAGTGCAGATGACACTCTCAGCACATTTTTGTTTACGATAGGGACAGCTACGGAAGCACTAATAGGCCATTAAAGTAGGCAATTATAACATGTATGTGTATGGGGACTTCAATTGGTGTTCATCACAGCTTCATTCTGGTTTCTGTTACCAGAATTCAGTAGTGTTCCAAATAAGGCAGGGACTTTTGAAAACGGTGTATGCCAGGATGCTTCTTTTGCTGTAAAAATAAAAAAAATCATCCGCTGCCCTGGTAGTTTTGTTCAGCCATATTTGGATCACTCTGCATACAGAATCTGGGAAATTAATAGACGTGCTGCCTTATGATATGGAACATAGTAATACGTAAGACAACCACTCCTCTCAGAATTGGCAGTCACAGATTTTACCCAATACCCTTGGGATTCACCTAATTGCAAAGGGTTCGGACTTTCGATCAGATACAAAAGTCGTGTTTGCAACTTCTTTCTTGTAATATCTGCTTTTGCATTATTCCGACCCAGGTCAGGGTCTCTCAGTGATTTACTTAGTTTTAACTATGTACCAACGTCGAGTCATTGCTTATTACCGTTTATTCTCTGTGCATAGTTTGGGGAAAATACAAATTTTTTTTACCACACCGAGATACAAAAACTGTGCAGAATTTTTACGTTGTGTCTTTGGACAAATCTCGCTAGGTTTCTCCTTAAACCCGGGCTATCATTGTTAGCGAGTAGTGAAAATGGAAAATGAAAAAAATATCGGACCATTGTTTAGGGGACGTGGGAGAGGGGTGGGTGTGTGTGTCAGCAAATACCATGAGCGAATCCTCAAACGCGTGTGTGTATGTATGTGTGTACGTATACATGTGTGTATGTGTGCGTGTGTAGTTATATATTTCTCTCTGCTTTGTACATTAAACAACATCCACGTACACATGCCTTATGAATCAGAATCACTTGTTCTAACGCGACTGGCAGTGATAAAGATACCATACAAGTCGTGTATTTTTATGCCTTCTTTGTATTCACGTGTTATGGGATTTATATCCTGGCTGTGTTGTTACCAATGTGACACAACACACTCAAAATATAAACTGGGTGAATCAGATTTACAGGATGGAAAAACTGTATCCCAGTTATCAGCACCAGACTCAAACAAACAGTGTGTGTTAATCTTTCACTGACTCATCCTGGCCAACATACAGTAAACCTGCACACCTTTTCACAACTAGGCGTTGCCCTAATCTGGCCACACCATGTTGGTATGGAGAAGAATATGCTATATGGTATTCGCCACTCTAATATTTTTCAAGCTGGGGATGTCGAGCGGCAACCAGGTCCCATTCAGAACCCATGCGGTTACTGTCAAAAACCAGGGAAACTAAATCAAAAACAAATATTTTGCGCAGTATGCTACTTCTGGTTCCATAGTAGATGTATTCAAATGAACGATAACAAACGGTCGGATCAGTCTGACCCAGGCTAGGTGTGCAACACCTCCCTAAACCCTGGTTTCTCTGACAGTTATTTTGATAGCTCAATAGAAAGTCCCCCCAAGCAACCGCTCATGTTCTACAACAGAAAGCTTACTGGGCTCAGACCCCAGTGATCATGCGGCTGATTATCGAGAAAGCAAATGGTATTCACCTGAACTAATATCAATAACAAAACATGCGGCAAAAACATTAAACGCTGCAGTTCGGGTTGATTTTTACGCACACAAATTAGTGAACAATGAAAAAACAATAGATAATTGCAAACTTTTTCTTTAAAAAAAAAGAAGGCAACAACAACAACCCCCAAAATTTATGGAACTGAACTGTGGAGAATATTGGCGGTCCTCCGTAATTCACATACTAATATAAGCTTAAATTTAAGTTTCGAATTAATTTCTTTTAACTTTACCAAGAGCTTTGATAACTTTGTTTGAGGAATTTGAATTGACAATATTACAGAAAAGGCCGCTTTCTGTCCAAATAGGCTCAGTGATACTGATACCCAATTTCATGTGCTTCATTTCCCAAAGAAATACGGTGGTTTATCTTTTGACATTACTATGTATCCATTTGGATTGGCCTATGATTTTGCCAGTGTCTACTGCTCAATGATACTCTGCACCACAAAGGGGGGAAACACGATTTCAGCATTTTGGCATTTTACAATTCCGTGAAGGGCATTTAACAGATCAAAACGTAAAAAAAAAACCCGGAAGAATTTTGTCATGTAATTCCCAGCTCGTTAATTTGTGATAGTTGAAATACGAAGCAACACCTGGATGTCAGCTTTATACAGGTGTATGAACTGTGCTCTTGCCAGGGTCACATCACTGTCCTTTTCCACCGTAATGTTCCCACCTGGCCTGGAAGACAGTGCGCGTATATAACCACCAATGAAGCAACTCGGTGATGCAGCAAACCTGACTTAGCTAACTTTATTGAATCAGAAGCTGCAACATGATAAATCTTCAATATACTTGTTACGCAACTGCCTAAAATACGGCCCCAATCATGAATTCTTTTTAGCTCTTTTTTGAATGCGATACACCTTCCGCTTAGTGGCACGCAGAGTATTTGTTTCTCATGGAGAATCATCAGGTCTAATGGTTACACTATCGTTTGGAATGTTCTCTTTTGCTAGAGTGAGAAAGGAATTTGTCCATTTGAAACATTGAGTGTTAATATCGTCCGAGTCGAAGCAGGGGCCCCAATCATAATGGCGTAATTTTGCCTAAATGTTTCGAAATTATCTCGATCATAATTCCAAACAAATCTGGCAAAACATGGATTTTTCTTTCGTTTGAATAACAAATTTGCACTAATTACTGCATGGTCACAGCTTGCTAGAGGAGGAGAAACCCTGACATCAGAAATGTAATTGGGAATATTTGCAATAATTCGGTCAAGACAGGTTGAGGATGTTTCCGTAATCCTAGGAATCATTATTATGGATATTTAGGTTTTTAATTGTACAAAAATCTGTCAGTTTCCTACCATGGTTTGTGCGGAATCTGCTTTTATATCACCCACTATTACAATTTTGTCCATACCAGAATTCCTTGCTAGATATAGACTATCCTGGTAAAGGTCCCATGAACTAACGTGTGCATTCGGTGGTCTATAACCTACACCAAACAAGAATTTATTATTGAGTAAACGGACTTCTACCCACAGCAACTCGATGTTTTGGTTCTCAAGGTCAGCTTGTCTTTTTGTTACCAGTGATCGTGGGGCGTAAATAGCTACGCTACCACCCACACGAATAAGTCCATCACGTCTTATAACAGGGGGAAAACTTGGTCGATCTAAATTACAGATTGGCGTTATCGGAGAGAGAAAGGTTTCAGAAAGGGCAATAATCATTAATTAATGATGTGTTAATACATCGTAGTTTGTTGCCTGATAGACTACGAATGTTAGCATGGCCAATGGTCAGATCTACAAAGGAGCTAGTGTAGCCCGGCTTTGGATGTACATCACCACAGATCAACACCAGCATTGTGTCGTTTTTCTGCCGATGATTCGTTTGGGAGTACTCGCTACCTGGTGTTATGAAGTCTGGCTTGAAAGATGGGCGACATTTGTTTGAACACAAGTGACGATTACGGAAAATATATTGAAGAAGGAAACAAAATTTCACGCTGTAAATTGATCAAAAGGATGACATACTACTAGTGTTTGCGTACAATAGAGCAGAGGGTCCCTTTTTTACGGGGAATGAGTAGAATACGCCGGCCCCACGTAAACATGGCTCCGGGGAAAATACCGCTGCAGCATGGGTTGAACTGTTCACAGTTTATCAGTGACGGCGATAAAGTGCGTTTAACAAAGTTACAAACAATGTCTACCACTATAATTTTATGAAAATTACGACACACAACCGATCTTAAGAAAAAAATAAAGAGGAACCATCGTTCGTGACGCTAACCAAGGAAAATTCGCGGACCGGTACTCATGCAATTGTATTTACACAGGCTTGACCGTATTGATCAATTCGTGATTGACTTTGTTAAGGTGTAGGGAACGAGTTTTTGTTTAAAATAAAATTGACAAAGAGAGCACATAGCAATGTAGAAAAGGTCTTACTCAACAAAAGTCATGGTGATCATTCTGCATGAATTGCACAAATAAAAACGCTACGGCACTTTTACGCCAGCGACATTTAGGGCTCGAATTTAGAGGGTGCCCCACGTCCCGAGACACCCTGGGATTGTTGCGGGCATGTTGGAATAAAGACAACGATTCCCGACCAGGTATGTACAAAATACATGTACATGGACATGAGATTGGCTTGGGTATCTTTCGGAATTTCTGAAGGCCGGTGTGGTACACACTAGTCTTAGTCCAGCTACCGGACTTTCTTTTACACATGTGCATGGGAATAAAATATATTTTTGCCGCATTATTCTCATCTATGTTCAACAACTTCATTAAAAAGAAACTTCATGCCAATCATGTCACTGTAAGTTTAGTTGAAACATATATTTCATCTGCACAACCCTATAGTACAATCAGTTGACTAATATAATGGGTTCTCCAGAACATGGAGATGCACATAAGTTTATACAAAACAAACAGAACAATACAAAAGTTACTAGAGTAGGATATCAGCATACCATCGATACAGGTTGCTAATACCAAACCAATTACGTAGGAGATACAATATTAGACAACACTTCCAAAAAAAATGATTTCCTCTGGGAAAATGCATGACACGTTATGCAAATTATCATGGAAGTAATACAAAGTTCAGTCAAAGAACTTCTAGTATCAATAATGAACTTATGAAACGCTTCACATAATTGAATATTTTGGCAATTTGACAGATCATTGCTACCATAACGGAATATCTCAATTAGTCTATCGTTGCCAATATGAATAATAAAATTAGGGCTGACCCCTGGGGCAAATATAGAGATAACAGTTGGGAACAAAATGTGTCTCTGAACAGTGAAATTTGGGCAGAAAAGAAGAAAGTGCTTAGTATCTTCAATGGGATGGGAGCAGGCACAAGATGGGTCTGGAAGGATGTTGACTTTGTGCAGGTCAGAGTTTAATTTAGAGTATCCCAGATGTAACTGAGTGTGGCAGATGTTGGCGAATCTATCACCATGAAGGTAAAGGTCGGGAACGTTATCCCTAGCCAGAAGAGTACTTTTTAGTTTGGACTTAAATATTTGTAGGGAAGCCGAATCCCTGATGTCAGATGGAAGGTTACTCTAGTTCACACAGACCTCTGGGTATGCATGAATGTATATATTAAGGCATGCAGTTTACATATGCAACAACTGTCAAGAAGTTGAAATCACTGTGGACCTATCTCTGGTCATAATGATAAACGATTGTGAAAGGTATAGGTGCTAGGTGTGTCTGTAGCTTACATATCACATATAGATACTGTTGACAAGTTGAAATTATTGTTCACACAGAACTCTGGACATACATGGCTGTATTAAGTTACCAGCAAGTTCCATTTTTGTGCATGTGGCTTACATCTTCTGACAAATGTTGAGAAGTAGCAACCATTGTTCACACATAGCTCTTAACATACGTACAAGCATGGGTCAATTGTGCGTGATTTGTGTATTGTTCGTCTTTATGCCTGTGACAATGGATAGGTAGTTTCTTAACATCCCAGTTTTATCACCATTATATTTGGAGAATCTCTGCATGTAATAATATTTGCAAGACGCATTGCATTATAAGGTATCTAATCTAATATAATCTAATCTAATATAATCTATAGAACGAAGATGCATCCCATAAAATACATAGTCTGCAGTATTACAACGGTTAGGATTATTATCAATAGCAAACATCTGTTAACTTTTAGGCTCTCAAAATGGCATATATATGGGCATTATAGACACAGTGGGTGATTATACTTAAAAAATGTTTTTTCTTAATGGCTTAACTTTATCTAGATTTGTGCTGTAAGTTGTTGCCCATGTACCACTACGTTATGTCACAGAGGGGTAAACTAGGAAAATAATTTGTGCAAAAAAATATATAATTGCTATGACGATTAAGGTGGTTGTGAAGATTGTGATTATTACGATGTATGTGATGATGACGATATTAATGATGATGGTAACAGAGATTATAACTAAAAGGATAATGATGATTATGATTATAACCACTATCATGATGATTGCTATTATGATTACAATTCTGATGATGATTTTATAACTGTGCTTATTATTATGAAGGCGACTATGATGGCTATGATAATTATGGTTGTGATAATTATAATCATAAAGAATATTAAATCAACGTAATCACCATAATCACAATCATCATTGCAGTCGTCGTCATCATTATAGCCGTTATAAAAATGAAACATATGTCAGTCAAGTTTAAGGATGGAAAACCCATCGACAGAATTGAACAGTTCATACGTCTGCGTATTCGGTTCAGACCAACTTTTTTCAACTGGGTGATAATCTTGACCTGTGTATCCCCAAGTTCAACTCTGAGGTCAATATTGTAGATTACGATGATAACCATAATATGTATGTATGTATGTATGTATGTATGTATGTATGTATGTATGTATGTATGTATGCATGCATCCAGGTAGGTAGGTAGGTAGGTAGGTAGGTAGGTAGGTAGGTAGGTAGGTAGGTAGGTAGGCCCGATGTGTTTGTGTATATATGAAAGTATAATACATGTATGTTTTAGTTTAATCATATCTATTTCAGCTGGATCGCCGTATATTACATCATAATGTCACTAATAGGGGGAGGGGCGGGGGGGGGGGGGGTCAGCAGCAGAACATGGTGTGATTCATAAAATGTAGATTACAAGACACATAGGGCAAAACAAGAACAAAGTTTCCATATTACAAAAGAAGCTGTACACTGTCCCGGACATGTACCCCACATACAAAAATCAAAATAGTTAAAGTCACCAAAAATGCAAAACAGAGCAAGATAATTTAGTACAGGTAGAATGCATAAAGATGCGCCATTTTTCACAATATTACGGACTAGCAGTAGGAAAAATTCATAAAGGATATTTAACAATACGTTTATGTAAATCAGGCACTCACTCTTCGGAGATGACTACTCGTGCATAACAGAACTAAAATATGAAATGTCTTGTGCCTTCGATGTATTTGTGGAAGGCATCACACATTTGTATGTTGAAGGGAATGGACAACTCGTCGCTACCAAAGGGAAGGATAGGAAGGGGTCTGCTACGCGTTATGTGTATAATAAGATACGGGTGGACGCTGGGAGGAATAGTAGGGAAGATGGAGTTGAGAAGTTTAATTCTGTAAGCTCGATAGTTTAGACAAAAGAGCAGAAAGTGTTGCAGATCTTCCGTGGGGTAGACACAAAAGATATCACGCCCTAACTTTCCCCAGCTATGTATAATGGAGAGGTTGACGTTCAGGGCCCGTATGCATAAAGGAGGTGTAACTTACCCATGGTATAACTTAAAACAGCTTTAGTTACCCCTCCGTTCATGGTGTAAGAATATTGGTATGCCTAAAGCTTAATTCTGTAAGCTCGATAATTTGGACAAAAGAGCATAAAGTGTTGCAGATCTTCAGTGGGGTAGACGCAAAAGATATCACGCCCTAACCTTCGCCAGTTATGTAAAATGGGGAGATTAATGTTCATCAGATAAGAAGATTTGATGGAGGTATTTTCAATTTCAAGTAGACTGATGTCATCAGTAAAAAGTCTGACATCACATGTAATATTGTCAACTAGCTCATTAACATAAACGAGAAAAAAATTATTGTAATGTATGTATGCATGTATGTATGTATGTATGTATGTATGTATGTATGCATGCATGTATGTATGTATGTAAGTATGTATGTATACCCCACTTATGTGTGTATGTATCCAGCTATGATTAATGTATGCAATGTATGTAGGCTATGCAGGTGGGAGGTAGGTTGACAGGCCCATGGCACAAATTGACTGTCAGACCAATGGGCTGCTGGACCAATGGCTGGTTGGACTATAGAGCAGGTTAAGGTTCACCCTCTCTACCCCCCCCCCCGCATATTATCACGAATGATTGACTGACTGAACGTTTCTGGCACCTTTGTTCACCAGTGTGTCCCGTTTGTTACCATGTCCATGGCAATCCACAGCAGCAAACGCGCACTTTTTGGCAAAATTTCTTTTCATAAAGCTGTGCTGCACGTTATTCAGACCTTGGGATGATTTTTCTAGCTTTGTAATTGCCGGTGTTTTCATTGTCACCCTTCTCGGTGAATGGGTACACGTTGGGCCAGATACAAGCGTTCATTGAAACAACATTCAGCTGTACTTGAAAGTAGCATTTTATGTAAAACAACGTGCATACCTACTTTCTTGTGCTCTCTTTGAACAAATGATGGCTTATATGCAACTTTACTCCGTTCTTAGTCTTCGACGTCCAATTCAAGGGACTCAACTGACGGTTCCCATCGTAACTTAACATTTTGCAATTTACCAGCCAGATTATGGTACCACGACCCATCGAAACTTAAAGTGGGGGAAGGGGGGTGGGTAGTACGCTTAAACTTTCGGTCTGGCAAAGTCACAACTTTTGCCGGTCTTGTGGTTTACATTATGAAGTTAATGTGACACCCTGTCTGATGCAACGAAATATCGGGGAAAGGAAAAAAAAACTGACTAATGTGAATAAATTAAAGAGCACGTGTGCTGGTGTGACCCTGGAAGTGCCAATATGGCAATATAGATCTCCACACATTACGGCAAAACTAAAATCAGGGCTAACATTTATAAAATGTATGAATTTCATTAAATTTGGTTACAAAATACAATGATTCATGGGCCCGTTATTGAATGTGTACCATACCATCGACGCAACGTGACCTACAATGACCACGCTTAATCGTGGGAAACACGACGATCACAAAATATGTACACACGTCGCCTGACTGGGATTCACCAGTGCATCCTTCATGTGTTCACCCTGAACAACGCAGTTTCAATTGCCACTACCCGGCACTTGTCACGGACAAATTAAGGCCAGGCTTTGACCAAAAACAAGAGAGATACGCTTCCAGCTGGTTCTTTAATGGTACAGAGCGAGCGATTTGCCCATATTGTTGTGGTCCATGTTCATTTTCACCATTTTGGCTATAAGCGAAGCCGTCGTCGAGTCTAGCATCGTCTTTTTTTTTTCCTTCAAGGTCATTCATACGCCTCAGCGCGGACACAAAAGTAACTAGAAGACTTCGTTTATTAATGAACGAATGCATTCGCCGATGCATCAGATGAATATGTCACCGGAGTCTTTTTTGCTTACTGTTTCACACACGACCGATACAATACAGTAAAAATGAAGGCAAGGTAATACCGTAATTCGCCACATTCAACCACACCATTTCATACTTATTGTCCTCTCTGACTTCATTAACTAACTTAACGTCGTTGTCTTGGATGCCATTGTCTGCAAGGAAACATTGGGTCACATATAGTGTACGTGAAAAACGCAATACTACTAGCAAAACAGGTGCGTGGTGAATAGAAAACAAAAACAGAAACAGAAACAAACAAAAAACAAAAACAAAAAAACAAAAAAAAACAAAAACAAAAAAAAACCAAAAAAAAAAAAACAAAAACAAAAAAACAAAAAAAAAAAAACAAAAAAAAAAAACCCAGCAGCATATCCAGTCAGGAGACCATCGCTGTCAAAAATGTTTAACACGCTTAAAGTCAAGTAGAGATTCGTTTTGATTATTAATTTTATTGGATTTTGCTTGCAAGACACGTTATCTATGGTAGCGCTACCGACCTGATAATCCCTACGCGAGTCATACAATTGGAAACTTCTCACACTGCCACTTTACATACACAAACCGAATTACCACGCATACGGTTGCTGTCGTGCTTTCCAAACTTCAGGTATCATATTCATGGAGCAGTTTTATATCAAGGGACCCTAAAACGATGTCGCAATCAGCAACTCCTCATGAAAAACACAGAGGCAATATGAGGACACAGCCACCTTTCAATATTTTGGTTTGGTTGACTCGTCAGTCAGCAGAACTATTGAAATCTGTTTAGGTTCATGGTCCGTCTGTCCATGCTCCGTCCATTTGTCTGTCTTTAACTTTTTACATTTTCGACTTGTTCGCAGAAACCGATGCACAGAATGCTTGGGCTGTACTCATTGATGCTCCCTTGGTGGACCTTTCCCAACTTCGCAACGGAAATGATGATGTAATGTGTTTTTTTTTTTTCTTTTATTCTATTTTTTATTATTATGTCTCCCGATGGAAGCCGGGGGACATATTGGTTTAGTGCCCGTTTCTTCCACTTCTTCTTCTTCTTCTTCTTCTTCTTCTTCTTCTTCTTCTTCTTCTTCTTCTTCTTCTTCTTCTTCTTCTTCTTCTTCTTCTTCTTCTTCTTCTTCAACACTTGGTTTCCGTGCGATAAGTCTTGAAGGACTTTACAGAATTTGATGAAACTTGGTAGGATTGCGTATCTAGGCAAGACCTGGGTTGAAATTGTATTTGGGTGACCTTGACCTAATTTTCAAGGTCACAGGGTCACTTATGTGAAATTGGTTTCCGTTCAATTAGTCATGAAGAACTTAATGGAATTAGATGAAACTTGGTAGGATTATGTATCTAGGCAAGACTTAGGTTGGGATTGCATTTGAATGACCTTGAGCGAATTCTCAAGGTCAGAGGGTCACTTATGTGAAATTGGTTTCCGTTCGATTCGTCATGAAGAACTTGACGGAATTAGATGAAACTTGGCAGGATTATGTATCTAGGCAAGACCTAGGTTGGGATTGTATTTGGGTGACCTTGACCTAATTTTCAAGGTCAAAGGGTCACTTATGGGAAATTGGTTTCCGTTTGATAAGTCATGAAGAACTTGATGGAATTTGATGAAACTTGTTAGGCTTATGTATCTAGGCAAGACCTAGGTTGGGATTGTATTTAAGTGACCTTGACCTAATTTTCAAGGTCACAGGGTCACTTATGTGAAATTGGTTTCCGTTCGATTAGTCATATAGAACTTGATGGAATTAGATGAAACTTGGTAGGATTATGTATCAAGGTAAGACCAAAGTTTGGATTGTATTTGGGTGACCTTGACCCAATTTTCAAGGTCACAGGGTCATTTTTGGGAAATTCGTTTCCGTGCGCTAAGTCTTGAAGAACTTGATGGAATTTGATGAAACTTGGCAGGATTATGTATCAAGGTAAGACCAAGTTTGGGATTGTGTTTGGGTGATCTTGACATAATTTTCAAGGTGACAGGGTCATATGTGAAATTGGTTTCTCTGCAATAAGTTTTGAAGAACTTGATGAAAATTGCTAGAGTAATGTATCTAGGTGAGAGTTAAAATAGGATTGTAGTTTTCAAGCAAACTTGGTCATTTGTAATTTGTTATCACCTGTAGCTTATTCAGAGACGTAAGTGTTACACCAGGAGACATTTGATTTTCTATTGGAAAATCAGTCTGTTCTAGTTTTATAATTGATTTTTGGAATTTTTTTTCAATTTCTTCATATCAAGAACAACTTGGCCAATTGCTTAGATATTACAGAGAAGGTCACCTGGAATCACCTGGTTCTTATTGTGGCCACCAGGTGGTGCTGGTATTTTTATTTATTTGTTTGTTGATATGAAAGCGGAAAAACATGCCAAAAAATGTAAATGTAGGCAAGACATAACGCTGATTTTGTAGGCCCGGAATCACGAAAAAAACAATGATATAATGGATTCGTTTAACTTTGCTGTGTTTTTATTTTGGCTTGTGCCTCAAAACCATGAAATTTCGATCAAAGTGTAAAAGACTTTCTACGATGTATTGATAGGAAAAAAAATGACTAAAAGGGGGATTTATTGTATCAGTGACAGGTCCAAAATGCAAAAACAGTACACTCCCAGTGGTCAACATAGAGTAAGATCACGTAGCAGGCATTTTGAATTCAAATACGATCGTGTGCAACATTATGATATATGATTATGTTCAGCACACCACGTTCATTTTCATCCATCCACAATGCAAATGGTGGTGAAAACACATTACCACGATTCACTGTGACATACAGATCATTTTTTTTTCGTTGCGCAACTGTCCCACAATGCATTGTGTCATGATTAAAATGGCGCTCACCATACATGCATGCATGCGACGGTATTGTGATGCATTTTGGTTTATAACTAACGATGAAAACTGCTTTAGACACCACCAAGCAGGCAGATAAAAATTAAAATAGTAAGTCATGTTTTAAAATACTCTAACGACGTTTGCCCTGGTACCTCGGTGAATAGACACCAGGGCCCGTATGCATAAAGGTGGTTTAGCTTCTTCCAGGGAACAACCATGGTGTACAATCTAATTCGTATGCATAAAGGTGTTGCAAAGTTACCCCCGGTGTAAAGTAACACCAGGTTTAAGAATCTGGATGCAAGAAGGAAGTATAGCTTAATCCATGGTGTAAATGGCCTTAAGCTACCCTAAATCTCTAAACCTGCCAGGGGGATAGTTTAACGGAGGTGTAAGTCCCAGTGGAAGTCTGTTTCCTTGTATACGAGGGACCTGTTATGATATGTAACGTAAACGTTCATAACACTGTACATTAAGTGAATGTTCATATATGGGGACTGAATATAAGGCCCCAGCTTGTTTCCACTTCAGTTATACACTGGCAGGTGGTTTAACTAGGATAAACTGTCCAGCCAGAAAGGGTACATATTGGTTCAGGGGTAAGTCAAATTGTTCTTATCTGAACCTGTACTATACAAATTTAATAATTATGGTTTGTTTGACAGGGGTTCTTCTTTCATAACGAAGCTCTGCATTTATAAGCAAAACTTCACGTATTTAGCTAATTCATCATTTGCCACGTTCTTATTTATTCTTTATTATGTGGGTTGTCTTTGCTGAATATTTAGATTAGACAAGGAGCCGCTACTCAGAGAGACATGTACGGGTAAAAGGCTCCGAAACATGTTGAGTAGTTACCCGCTGAAGACCCTTTAATTTATTTGGGCTGATACAGCCTATGTCAAAATTTTACAGAGGAACGTGTGTAATATAGACAATAGTAATTCCATATGTATACAGGTTAGACAGGGGCAGGTTAGCTTATGGAGAGTAAAGAGTTCGAACTGTGGAATAGGATATTGACTACTAGGAAGTGGTTCTCGGCAAAAAGACACAAATACAAATATGGTAAAATGTCAAATAGTGACACCAAGAGTGCAAAAGATCAGCCCCATTTCACATGCCTTGTGCTGTTACCATTAATAAACAAAATTGTACTGTGTGTACATTAGTCAAACATACCAAATGTACGCATTATCTGAATATTAAATGTGTTTGCTCTACTGCAAATCTACACATGAAAATACTGTAATTACAGAAATCCACACTGTGTCCATTAGTAGCATGAAAATCAATGATAGTTTGTTTGAAACTAAATATTTTATTGCCTGCAAAGCAGACCAAGTTCCGTCTTACTAGAATTAGAAACCATATATGTCTTAATCAAATGTATAGAAAAACAAACGTCAATAAATGTTACCCTTCATTGGTCAATGTAGCCGCCCTGAAAAAAACAGAGATAAAACCTTTAGAATTATATTATTTGGCCTAACAATTCTGGGACCCGTGTGTTATAATAATAATAATAATAATAATAATAATAATAATAATAATAATAATAATAATAATAATAATGATAATAATAATAATAATAATTACAATAATAATAACAATGATGATGATGATGATGATGATGATGATGATGATGATGATGATGATAAATTAAATAAATAAATTTACAAAACTCGTTGCAGAAACTTCCTTTAAACTTAAAATCGTTTATAGATTTAGAGTGTATATATTGAAGGTCAGACCTAAAGTGACTGAATACCTGCAGTGCAACTGTGCAAAAAAATTTTAAAAAACAAGACAAAACAAACAAAACCACGTGACCATGCTCCGCACCCCCTCCACTTACTTCACCCCTTTTCCGTCGCGTAGGTTACTTTATTGCGTAAGACATTCAGAAAAAATAATTCCCGCTTTACTTCGAAACGCGGGAATATTTCAATCGTGTTCCATAATACCCAATCCAAGGCCGTTTCGCTGCTGTATATTTCACGGGATAGGCCTGCGTCATGCACTTAAAATTGGGTCACTATGACTTTAACCTTTGACCCCTCATATGATTTTACCTTGACTAGGCCTAATATTCTAAACTTTGCCCCAAGTTAGCTGGAACTTGGTCTGCTTTGCAGACAATGAAATATTTAGTGACTGGTCGGTTATTTTAACAGTTAGATGATATTTATAATGACTTCCACTTATTAAATCAGGCTAAGTTAAAATCGTAGTTTGATTCTATTTCCATTCAGAGCAATTTTGCAATGAAAGTAAAAGAATTATGCCTTCATGTATGCCTTGACCAGCGCAAGACCAATTTTGCAATAAAAGTATTTTGCCTCCAAAGTAGGCCCAGGCTGCGTATTTTGTTTTCTCCAATAGTTTAAACAGATACATATAAACATACATTAAAAGTTGTGTTCGAAAGAGGTGAGGTTTGTTTCAGATAAGTTAAATGTTTTTCGTATGTTGCATGCGAAAAGTTACTTTTTATAAACATGTGCAAGATGAAGGTTTTCTGGCAAGATTTTGTTAACAAATAAATTTACTCGAATGTTTAATCAATTTTGATTAAAATTTGCCCGCTACCTAGTCTCTCTGTCCGGCAAAATGCAATTCGATTGTTAAGTTGTGCGTTATATGTCTTTTAAGTATAGTTAAGAAATATGGCTTGCACAAGCCGAAACTTCTTGTTGGATTAAAGGTTGAGAAATAGGTCACAGTGACCCAATTTTGGCACACGACAGTCCGCTATTCAAGGAAGTGTCTACACGCAAAATTAGGTTAGTGTGAGCCCAAGGGTATAGGAAATATGGTGCAGACTAGGCCCTACGCAAGGACGGACAGACGAGCAGACGGGTCTGACTAAGTTACATACAGTTCATGCAACATATAAAACACATATTATGACTTCACTCATATAAATGATCAAAGCAAACTGTTTGGCAAAATGAATTTCAAATACTTGAACGATTAAATGACCTTGCCTGCGTTGACATATTCTAAAAGTTAGCATACTATTCCTTCTTTAACAATGCTTCTGATATTATTGCGAAATGTGTGACATTTCGTCAGATCTTTTGCAATAATCTGAGAATCTTTGCTGTAGAATAAAAACATTTTTAACACTAAAGTCTGCAGTCTACACATTCAACAAACACAAAGAAAAACTAGACATCTTCAATACGAAACATTGACTGAAGGGTTCGCACTAATAAGGCTGCAATTTGCCTCAGGTGGTCTTGTTGCCACAGTATAATCAGTGCAAATATCTCTTCTCCGGCTCCGTAAAGTAAAAATAGCGTATAGAGAACAGATTACTCTCGGCGCCCACAATTATTTTCCTCAGTTATGCATTTTTAGACTTCGCAGAAGAATTATTTACATACAATTTCCATATTATTGTCTGTGAAATTCAGGAGCACTTTTGAATGTGTTCTTGGGCCAAGTTCTGGTGACATAGACCACTGTACTGTGCGTCACCCATTCTGCCATCAAATAAACACTTTAAAAGTTTCACAACAAGTATAAAAATAAGAAGAAAAAGTTGGTTTTCAATAGGAATGTGGTCCATTATGATGTGTATCTGTGAAAAAAAAATGGGGAAGCTGCGTTGGATCCTTCTTGAGATATCATGATAACGTTGTCCACATGTGCACCACTCAGACGGCTTAAAAGATAAACACTTCTAAGTTTCATAAGAAGTTTATAAATACAAAGAGGACGCTAGTTGTAAATTGGAACCTGGTCCATCATAAGATGCATCTCTGACAAAAATTCGGGAAAGCTGTGGTCAATATTTTTGAGATATCGCGCTAACGTCGACAAGACGGACGGACGGACGACGCAGCTGACGACAATACCCTCCGGCACTTTATTTGCCGAGGGTAAAAAGTGCGCATACAAACATATGCAAAGTATACATTTGATGAAAGGTCATTCACAAAAGTGTATTTTCTGATCAAACGAACTGTTGTTTATGAGACAATTAATGGCAGGATCAGAATTTTTTAGCCTTTTCCACAATCTACTGACCATTACTTGTTTAAAAATGTATACACTGCATATGTCTATTTGAATACTTCTTACAATATGCAGGTAACAAAGGGATAGCGCACTTATAACAGTGGGGCATAGCTAGACAACGTTCTTTTTTCTCATGTTGCCAATTCCCCTCCTCCTGTTTTTGGCTTTACTGTCCACGCCTTGTGCAGCCATGGTTGTTGTGACTGGACTTGGAAAAAGGGGGTTATATGGGGTGGATAGAAATTTTAATGTTCTATTGAAACTCCAGTGATCACTTACATCATTATGTTATCCATAACACAGATATATTTTGAGGATTAAATACACGCATATAAGTTTATTGTTTACCATGCACAGATATAAAATCAGTAATATTTCCAAAATTGACCACTGTGTGTACACTCAATTTCATTTGGACATACATATAATTCTGAAGCCCTTTGGCTAAAAGGGGACTGCAGTCACACGACTGTCCTCACTGTGCTCACCTAAGACAGGTAAGCTGGCCATTGTCAGGAAAGGGGGTTAAATTTTGTATCAAGGTCTTCAGGTAAACAGTGGCGTAACTGCCCCATGGATTAGTTACCCCAGGTATAACTACACCAGCTTTTATGCATTCCAATTTTGTTACACCATGAACTGAGGGGTAACTAAAACTGTTTTATGTTATACCATGGGTAAGTTACACCTCCTTTATGCATACGGGCCCTGGGAACATAAGCCTGACTATATGTAGCTATGCCGTTTCCCCGACCCAAGTTAATCTTGGTTACGGTTAAATTAGAGCGACCGCCTTGTGTCTGTGCGTGTGTGTGGGTGGGTGTTGGGGGGGGGGGGTCAAACAGGTGGTCATTTGTGGGGTAATTTTGCTGGTCCTTGGTTGTGTGTTGAAGTTGGTCGTCGCGTCAAGTCATTTAACATTGCAAAAGCTCCCTTGCCAAGTAAAACTGGTCATTTTGAGTGGAAGGTCGCCCAACCCAGGGATCAGTAATTGTATCTTATTTCGACTTTTCGAAAACCATGCATGGAATGTTTAAATTTTGCAAATGGATGTTTGCCTCTGCCAAGTTTGCAAAGGAGATGATGATGCAATATTTCTTTATTATTATTATTATTATTATTATTATTATTATTATTATTATTATTATTATTATTATTATTATTATTATTATTATTATTATTATTATTATTATTATTATTATCATTATTATTATTATTATCATTATTATAATTATTATCATTATCATTATTATTATTATTGTTATTATTATTATTATTATTATTATTATTATTATTATTATTATTACTTACTTACTTACTTACTTATTTGTTTATTTATTATTTTATTTTTCATTTATTTTATTAATATATATACATATGTATTTTTTTTTTTTTTTTTTGGAAAACAATCTGTATCCCAAGAACTACATTGCTTATTGCTTTGATCCGCATATAGGGTCACCTGGGGTCACTAAGTTCTTATTTGGCCCCTAGGGTAGCCTGTATTTTTTCCTTTATTTTTCTGAATTTTTGTGTTAAGGCTACTTTTGACTTCTTCTCCAGAACGACTGAACAAAACTGTTTAAAATCAAATCACAATATAATTTGACTTCAGGCAATGGATGATTGCAAAATTAATGTGGATATGTAAATTTTGACAAAGTTATGGGAAATCAAACATTGTTGCTGCAGTTGAGTGCGGACTGTTCACAAAATTCTCTTGTTTGATTGATTTTTGAAAAGAAAAAAGAAAAATCTTCATATCATGGACTACTCGGCCAATTGCTTTGATATAGCACATAGGGTCACAGAGGGGTAAATTATATCATTTTTGGGGTTGCATTTATTTCCTATTTTTTGTATTTTTTTCGTGTGGTAAGGCTCTAGAACAGCTGAATAAAGTTACTTCAAATTGTATCTGATTATAATTTGACTTTAGACAAAGAATGTTGGCAAAAAATAATGTGCATATGCTATTTTTCTCTGCTTTTGATTCCTGGATAAAGTCGACTGTTACCATTCTTTGCTACGCTGTCAATTTATATTGTTGCTAACTACTGAATAAAATGTACACACTGCATGAAGAGGACTTAATGGTGTGAAACAGACAAGCGATCAACTACGTAAAGTAGATTCCAGTCAGCAGAGCACGGGATTATCATGGCCCTCTTGTTGCTATCATTATTATACTAATTCTCGTGTGTAATGCATATCACAGTTGTATACCAAAAGCAAAGCGGAAAATGCCCAAGAGAATGTCGAAACTAGCATAGAACATGTTTGCGGAAGATCTGAGCGATAATGCTGTAGCTGTACGTTGAAAAATAAAATTTAGTTTTAAAAACATTTCTTTGAGCTTCTTAAAAGTATTACATTGCCAGGAGATGTATACATTATTAGTTTATATTTTAATGGCATCCTGATCACAGGCCTTCGCGTTAAAACAAATGAATCTGATCCATCATCATCATCATCATCATCATCATCATCATCATCATCATCATCATCATCATCATCATCATCATCATCATCATCATCATCATCATCATCATCATCATCATCATCATCATCATCATCATCATCTCATGGGAGACATATCAAAGGTAATCCTGGTGCATCAAAATGCAAAATTTTACTATTAAAATTAAAATGAAGTTAATTATCATTCGACGATCGAGTATCGTTCATGAAGTCGACTTTCTTTTCTTCCATATTGACAATATGCTAGTCTACAGAAGGCGGCTGAGATATAGGATAGTTGCTATCCTCAAGTGGCAGATGCTTCAAAGTAAAAGCTGATCATAAACAATTAGCACGTCAATTCTCATTGTTTGTATGCATTGCGAGCCCAGGCATATTTTTTCGTTATGGCGTGCAAGCCTAGGCATATTTCTTTGTCATGGCAATGCGAGCTTGAGCATATTTCTGCGCGATGGTACTGTACTTTTGTTAACGTTCCAGCGCAAAAGGTTGTTTTAATGCATGGATTTCAAATACCAATGACAGATCATTAAACGTCATAAGTTATACATTATGCGTCACACACAACAAAGATAAAGTCAAGTGGCTTGGTCTCCGTAAAAGAGGTAACATAAACATTTATACAAACTTCAACATGTTTGACGCTTTATCTCATTCTCATCGTACTAGTACTTGAACGTTGGCTTTCCAGTCGATTCAATATGCGTTGCTTTATCATCGACCGAATAAGCTCCCCTTTGATACTTATCTTTTAAATTCTATTCCACTTTTACTTTGTTTCACAAGATCGCCTGAACTAGTCAAATACTTCACCACTACACAAATAAAATGCGTTCCCCCAAGACAATTTATGCGAACCAAGCTTGCCACTACTGTACCTATTATTTTTCATTAAGGTGCCATCGACACTGCCTGTGACAAAATGTTGCTTTTTACAGAATTCGGCTAACTGGCTATACGTTTCTTTCATGTTTACCGTATATATGGTAAACGTGATCGGTATTTCTGAACGTAATGTTAATTTTGCATACACCGCGTCATGCACAGAGAACTTGAAAACAACTTGTTTCTTTGAAATTAAAAGTATTAGTAAATAATCTTCCTTTACGTTTCTAGCCATCTTCTTTGGTTTTTGTATTTTTTTTTTTTTTGTTTTGTTTTTTTGTTTTTTTTGATTTTTTTTGTTTTGGTGATAGAGACCATAACAACGCCAGACTCGTGACCATATCTTTAATACCTTATCTATATCTATGTGTCAGAGATCGGTATTGATGTAATAAAAACACATTATTTGGCATGATCTGCTGAACTTGAAATGCAATTTAATGTCCGTATCATATCTACAGCAGGGTGAAAACAATCTCAAACGATGAAAGAAAAATGAAGATGGTGATCATAATAAAATTCATGATTTACAATAATAAATACATTTCTTGAAATATGCTATATATACTAACACAACACAAAATGACAGCAACACTAGCCGCAGGCATCACGTGTTGGCGCTCATACATTATTCAAACGAAATACTGAACGTGAAGCAGAAGAGAGAGAGAGAGAGAGAGAGAGAGAGAGAGAGAGAGAGAGAGAGAGAGAGAGAGAGAGAGAGAGAGAGAGAGAGAGAGAGAGAGAGAGAGAGAGACCCCAAACGCAACACTGACAAACAACTAGAAACAATGCAAACAAAAATAAAACTTAAATAGGAACTGCTTTACACTGCTTAACTGCAACAATACACCAAAATACCTGACGTTTTGATCTTTTGAGTATATGAGTATATGAATATATGTGTAACAAATTTTTTGATCAACTCTTCACAAAAGAAAAACAATCTTAATTTACTTATCAAAAGTATATGGAATTAACATATTTCATTACATATATATATATATATATTTATATATATATATATATATATATATATATATATATTATATATATATATATATATATATATATATATAACGTTTAGATCCATATAATTTTAAATATGGATTGCAAATCAGGCTAAGGCTATATTAATTGCTCTTAGTGGCACACCTGTTGGCGCATATTTTCTTACCTAATTATGAGGTGAAGGACCAGATGTACTATTTAAGGTAGTTCATCAATCGTCTTGAAATGATAATTGGGGGAAGGAATGCCCAATGGAAGGCAGTGTTTATCTGTTCAATGCTAGTCCAGTTACACATGTGAGGGTAATTGTATACTTGAGATCACTGGCTCATACATGCCCAATTTCAGAAGTTGAAATCAACCTGTGGTCAATTTGAACCCTTTTCAAGTCCTAATTTAAGCCCGGAGTCACATTAGTATTATGGTAGTCTCCAGCAAAGATTCGTTTCTGCTGTATTTTCTAGTGCAGGAACATTTGGTTGTGCTTTCTGTCGGTGTTTTGCTTCAGGAGAATTATGCTCATCTCCTCGATGGCCCTCTTTTCATAAGCACATAAATTAGTAATGATAATTATACATGAAATACATTGAAAGGCAGCATACTACAATTGTTTAGCATGAGTTCAGCAATGCTGTACTTTCCAGATAGTCTGACTATAAGGTCCATCAATAGCGCTCTTGGTAGGTATGTTTAAAAGCAGTCAATACAGTGCAATCTTTCAAATGAAATATGATTCCAGTCTGTGGCTCCAGGAATGGTAAACGAATTTACGCGGTTTTACATTTGCACCTGGCACATATATGTGTCCCGTTGTAGCCCTTTAACACACAAACACACACACACACACACACACACACACACACACACACACACACACACACACACACACACCTATATATATATATATATATATATATATATATATATATATATATATATATATATATATATATATATATTAAAACACTCTTACGCATATTATAGTTCTTCCATATCACTGGCCCAAATCATTTTGTATTGTATCTAAGTATAACCATATCTCCAAAAATGGATCCTTTTCATGCCATAGAATATGCGACAGTTCATGCTGGGGATATGCGATATAGGTCAACATTGTTTACATGTCTGGTGCACTAGCAGCTAAAGCAAACTGGATAAGGTTCAATTGAAAATTCTGTTAGTTGACCTTTCAAGCATGAGACAGACCTTGACCGTCGGTTGGAAAATGGTTCAAAAAACCCATATCACATATTGTTAGATTGCAGTTCAACAATGAAAGCAGAGTTAATGACAGCCAAAGGCAGAGATTCAAAAATTACCAAAACAGTGACATTCATCTTCCAAAACCAATTTAAAGAAATACATATGACGTCTAACTTTAATCAGGCATCACCTTCAAAACGATGGTCTATACCACTCATCTCAACCTTAGAAATAATCTTCATTAACATACCATGCAGACCTTTTTTTGTGCAAATAATATTTGCGTAGCAACTTCAAACCCCCAATTTATCAATTGAACCAAAAAGACAAGGTTGGCTTGTCACATTTTGATTCTCCTTATTTTCAGTCAGCTCTGTTGGTAGCAAAAGAATACAGTAGACCTACATCACTTTTGTGATACTTATGAATGTGGAACATGAAAAACGCTCTACCCACTATACCTATGATCGGCCTGCAGCACAATTTAACCAACGAATTTTTTTTTTTGTTCAAATAGTTAAAAAAACATTACTCATATTTTTAAGTTTCAACCAAATGATGGGAGCGAAGCTATTTACAGTTAAAGGCTGAGATAAGACAACTATCAATGTAACAATTAACTCATTCTTACTTTTATCCCTTCTTTTTTCCAACTTTTCTTTACCCGCAAATCTAGTCAAGACTTTCCAGAAAGTGTAGTGCCTCGAAACGCATAGGTTGCAATCAGTATAGACGCGTTGGTGAACATGTGCATCTTATTACAAAAAGGCAAGACTTCGTGTCTTAATCTATATCAAATTACGATATCAAACTATAAGTTACAATGCATAAACACAAAATTCCAGTTTCTGCCATATTTTTGATCTACAGGCGAATAGAATAAACATATGTTTATAACCACAATCTGCAATACACAACCAAACCACATCATGATGCACTGCCCCCTGGACCTGATCATATAACTTAATGTTTTTCCTGGATATCACTGCTGCGTATCAATTATAATTATTGTTGTCGTCATCATCATCATCATCATCATCATCATCATCATCATCATCATCATCATCATCATCATCACCACCACCACCATCATCATCATCATCATCATCATCACACTACCCCTACCACCACCACCACCACCACCACCACCACCATCATCATCATCATCATCATTGCCACCAAACAAGACAAATATGCAACACAAGCGCCCAGTTCCTGACCTGTGTACTTAGTAAGGAGTGAAGTTAGGGATGACGCCCTTAATGATATCGGCCTCCAGCTTTTTCCATGAAACAATTATGTTTAAGTTACAACTTACCAGATAAAATCCGGTGTCACCCTTTCTCGTTATCAATATGAATATGCCCGTCTCTTGTGGGCTGAGACACTGAAAAGCTACCATCTGTTCCAGGTGATTGCTTTATACCTGGTGCAGATTGTCCACAGTCATCACGGCATTTTTGCATTGCTTCTGTGTACTTGGGTGTGTTTGTCCGCGATGGTGTGGCATTATTGGTGGTTTGACAAGTCTACAAACCTCTCACGGATATACATAGATCAATAACAGAAGTCGCGTGACTTGAGTTACTTCGATACAGGAGTATAAACAACAATACAAGTTCTAGCAAGTTAAATGCTAAATCACATGCTGACAACAAAAGTACTTTATGTCTAAGCGGTGGATTCCTTATCAGTTGTTTTTCAATCGATACGATTAGGCCTTCCATGATACAAGTCTTGATAATTTGTTTTATGCAACAACGATGCAAGAAGTAGTCAAAAACGTTCCCGATACACAAAGAAAACATGTTCTCCGAGAACAATTTATCCCAATAACTTTTGTCACTACTATAAATTTTTATTTCTAATGAAAGCGCAATGCCATGTGGTCACACGTCAATGTTACCGACAAATTTGCCCTCTCGTTATCGATTGGAAAACGCCGTATTTGAATCCACCCATGTAATGATCCAATATTAATACACATGTATCCAGATTCAGCCTATATTTCGCGTTTGTCTTGGGGCATGTATGTTGATGCTTTGGTGACTCTTGAATTTCTTCGTTTTGCTGTGTTTGACTTCATTCTCATTGTTAGGTTGAAAGTTATGAATATAGCTAATGCTTGTGGACCATATTCGATAAAAGGCTCAATAAAGAACACGAATTTTGAAACCGAGTATACAAACAGTATGCTGACAGAATCGGTAGCAAACCTCTAAAGTATGATGCTTAATTGGCTTACAAGGGACATTTACGTCAAAATCATTAAATCCAGAATCAATTAGATTATAGGTAATTTATTATTTTTCGTTTTGTTCTGTCTGTCTGTCTATCTGTCTGTCTGTCTGTCTGTGTATCTCTTTCTTCCTTTCTCTCTCTCTCTCTCTCTCTCTCTCTCTCTCCCTCTCTCTCCCTCTCTCTCTTCCTTTTGTGTTTGTCGTTCTTCTTAATTATCTGGTCATGAGGCACCAGATACAATTTCAGGCGTCACAGTTTACACCACACGATGCAACATGTCCAGTAACAAACGTTTGTTTTGTTAAGAGTAGTGATCTAACACACTTACATGGTACCCTTGGCAATAGGAATGGTTCACAGTCCCACTTGCTTGAAGACGCACCGCTCCTGTCAGAGCTCAGAATGCTTCTGTCCCATTCATGAAGGGAGCTGCATCATATCTCAAGGCTGACAATTATCGCCAGTAATCTACATTTTTTCAGTTAATCACACCTCATTCTTTCTTTTGATCTTTCTAGACCACAAAACTTCCCCTTTGTTTACTACTGTGCGTGTATGTAAGTCATCACTTTAAAACACTCCATCGTTGATTATGTCAAAGCAGGCAAACTCAGTGACCTGGTAGACACTCAATGAATACAGTGACCTCTCCAAATCAGAACAAACAACCGTAACACATCTCCCTCCTTGAGTTTCCACACTTGCTAATTATGCTTTATACAAATCTAGTAACGTTCAAAAGACGGACACAAACACAAAAGAGAAAGTACACGGATCCGTATAGTTCCACTTCAAGAGATCCACACTTTCCAGGAAGGCCATATATAATTCCTTTACTGCTGGTAGTGATCGTCTCATTAATTCATTAATGTCCGTTGTCCATCCATCCGTTCGTCTGTGATCCGTCAACAATGTTACATTTTTGACTCATCAAAGCCGTTGGACATACTCACTTCAAATTGAAGGTCAATGTACGTTGGGCGAATCTCGACCAAATTTGATCAATTGGTCAGTGTCTGTTTGCACTTTAAGTGTGTGTGTGTGTGGGGGGGATCTCCAGAAATTCATTTTAACATCCGCTTAAAAGTTTTTGGGTGGGGAGTACATTATGTGAGCGTCAATCACGCTTGCTTACATAATCAAGCTACATTAATTTTCTGTTATTATGGGGGGGGGGGGGTGACATATTTTTGTAAAAATGATTTTGCGTCAGAAACACTGGTAAGATTAATTTTAAAATAAATTTTCTTGGTGGAGATATTTGTTGTGAAAGCAAAGCAATTCCGTAATTTGCCACATCCAGCTACACCATTTCATATTGTCGTGTCTGACTTCATTAACTAACTAAACGTCGTTGCCCTGAATGTCACTGTCTGCATGGAAGCATTGGGCAGCATATAGTGTGCGTGAATCACCTAACAATGGCACTTGCATTCATTTTCACAATAAATTGCTGAGGGAACTATGTATTCTCATTTAATAACATCACAAAGCCTGATGCATTGCGAAGACAACATGTATATGCTGAATAAAAGACACACGCTGCATATACAGTCAGGACACCTTCTCTGTCAAAAATGGGAAACATGTTGAAAGTCCACTAAAAAGTCCTTTTGATCATTATTTTTCTTTTTTTTTCTTTTTTTTTTTTTTTTTAAGACCAATATCTCTGGTAGCGCCACGGACCTTACATACACAAACCGAAATGCCACGCATACGCTTGCAGTTATACTTTCAAAATTTCAGGTATGATACTCATGGAGCAGTTTTGTATTAAAAGACTGACTTACTGTGTCGCCATCTGCAACTCCCTACGCAGAAACATTGAGGCAATATTAACACACAGTCATCTTTCCATTTTTGGTTCTGCAGACTAGTCAATCAGCAGACCTATTGAAATCCGTTTGCGTCCGTCTTCCGTGTGTCCATTCGTCTGTTATTTACATTTTGGAGTTTCGACTTATTCACAAAAACTGCTGCATGGAATGTTTTGATTTGGCACATTCATATGCCCCAGGTGGACCTCTACCAAGTTCGCAAAGTAATATAATGCAAATATTTTTAGCTCAGCTGACTGGCAAGTCAGCTGAGCTTTTGTGAGGGTCGGTCATCCGTCGTCCACAATTCACATTTTCGACTTCTTCTCCAAAACCGTTGGCCAAATCCACTTCAAACTTGGTGGGGGTATGCCTTGGGTAGGCTTCTTACAAGTTTCTTCAATTGGTTATAGTCCAATGATTTTTATATTTTTTATGAATTTTTTCTTCATATTGGGGGGGGGGGGATCTTAAAAAATCTGCTTCTCTGAAACCACTCATCCAATTGATTTGATATCCCACAAGAACACTCCCGGGGACTCCTAGTTCTTAATTTGTTCACCAGAGGGACCTGCAATTTTTTTCTATTTTTTATGATTTTTTGTGTGTGTGTGTTTTTTTTTTTTTTTTTTTTTTTTGTTTTTGTTTTTTTTTTCAATTTTCGACTTCTTTTCCAGAAACGTCACTCAGATAAAGCTGAAACTAGGTGAATATGCTCCATGTAAAAGGGTCATATAAAGTTGTTCACTGGGTGGCACTGCTGTGGATTCCTGATTTTTAACGATTTTTTTTTTTTTTTCAATTTGGGTGCTTGTCGGTCAATGCAGCTTTCCTATTGATCACTTTGTAAGTCAATGGGCATTGTCATGCTAATTCACATTTTTGACTTCTCCGAAAACTGTCATGCAGATTGATTTCAAACTTGGTGGCAATGTACCTTTTGTGGGTTATTACCAGGTTTTGTTCCAATGGTCCTGATCCAATGATTTTATGGAGTTTTTTTATGATTTTTTTTTCAAGAATCTTTACAAAAGTTTTAATAGGAAAACTTAACATAGGAATTTCTTGTAATAGTTCCAACTTAATTAATTTTGGCCAGATTTACTTCAAACTTGATGAGGATGTGCCCTGGGCATACCTCTATCATTTTTTTTTTTTTTTTTTGCAAATGGCGGTGGTCCAGTAATTTTTTGATTTTTAATATTTTTTTTTTATGGGGGGGGGGGGGGGGGGGCAAATCTTAAAAAAATCTTCTTCTCTGAAACCGCTTACCCGATTGCTTAGATACCATACAGGAACACTCCATGGGATTCTTAGTTCTTAATTTGTTCACCAGGTGGCGCTGCAATATTTTCCTTTTCTTTATGAATTACTGTATGATATAGGTATTTTTGACTTCTTCTCCAGCTTCCTCACTCAGATTAAGCTGAAACTAGGTGGATATGCCCCGTGTAGAAGGGTCATACAAAGTTGTTCACTAGGTGGCACTGTTGTGAATTTCTGATTTTTAACGATTTTTTTTTTTTTTCATCAATTTGGGTCTTGTCGGTCAATGCAGCTTTCCTATTGGTCACTCTGTAAGTCAACGGACATTCTGATGCTAATTCACATTTTTAACTTCTCCAAAAACCATCATCCAGATGGACTTCAAACTTGGTAGCAATGTACCTTGAGTGGGTTTCTACCAGGTTTGTTCAAATGGACACGGTTCAGTGATTTTATGGATTTTAAATGATCTTTTAATGATTTTTTGTGGGGGTATGTGTGTGTGTGTTACAACTATTTTCTACTTCCAGTTCAGAACCGTCACTCAGATTAAGCTTCAACGCGTTGGGTATGTTGTTTGTGGAAGGGTTAAACAATGTCGTTCACTATGTGGGAATGCTGGGGATTCCTGGTGTTTAACGATTTTTTTTTTTTTTTTTTTTCAATTGGGCTACTTTTCGGTAAATGCACCTTTCCTACCGATTACCATGTAAGTCAATGGGTATTCTAATGCTAATTTACATTTTCGACTTTTTCTCCAAAACCGTCATCCAGATTTACTTCAAACGTAGTGGCAATGTACCTTGGGTGTGTGTCTACCAGGTTTGTTCCAATGGTCATGTTCCAATGATTTTTGGAGTCTTTTATGATTTTTTTTTCAAAAACCTTTCAAGAGTTTTTAATAGGAAAATTTAACATGGTATTTTCTTGTAAAGGTTCTAACTTAAATAATTTTGGCCAAATTTACTTAAAACGCGGGGATGTGTCCAGGGTGTATCTCTATCAATTTTTTTTTTTTTTTTTCGGCAAATGGCGGTGGTCCAGTAATTTTTTGGATATTTAATGATTTTTGGGTGGTTTTGGGGGGCAAATCTTGAAAAATCACCTTCTCTGAAACCGCTTACCCGATTGCTTTGATATCATACAGGAACACTCTATGGGATTTGTAGTGATTAATTTGTTCATCAGGTGGTACAGCATTTTTTCCTAAATTTTTATGTATTTTTGTGTGTTATAGCTATTTTTGACTTCTTTTCCAGCACCGTCACTCAGATTAAGCTCAAACATGGTGGATATGTCTTGTAGTAGATTCAAACAAAGTTGTTCACTATGCGGGAATCCTGCGGATTCCTGATTTTAACGATTTTTTTTTTTTTTTTCAATTCGAGTACTTATAGGTCAATGCCGCTTTCCAATTGATCACTATGGCAGTCAATGGGCATTCTAATGCTAATTCACATTTCCGACTTCTTCTCCAAAACCGTCATCCAGATTTACTTCAAACATGGTGGCGATATACCTTGGAAGGATGTCTACCAAGTTTGCTCTAATGGTCATGTTCCAATGAATTTTGGCTTTCTTTTATGATTTTTTTGTAAATCTTTACACGGAAAGTTTAACATGGAAATTTCCTCTAATGGTTATAACTCAAATAATTTTGGCCAGATTTACTTCAAACTTGGTGGGGATGTGCCTTAGTAGATCTCTACCAAGTTTCTTGAAATGGTCACGCTCTATCGAATTTTACATTTTTTTTATCTTATTTTTTTATTTTTTTTATTTTGTTTTATTTAATTTTTTTTTTTGGTTCTTTTTGGGGGCAAACCTTCAAAACAATTTTGCTCTAACCGCTCACCAAATTGCTTTGATATTGTACATAGACACTCCCATGGACACCTAGTTCCAAATTTGTTCACCAGGATGCGCTGCAATTTTTTCTATTTTTTTATGATTTTTTGGTACGGTTTTGCTATTTTTTACTAATTTTAGAACCGTCAATCCGATGAAGCTGAAATATTTTTTTGCGGCAGGGTCAAACACAGTTGTGTTATAGGTGGCACTGCTTTGGATTCCTGAATTTTAAGGATTTTCAATTCGAGCACTTATCGGTCAATGCAGCTTTCCTATTGATTACTACGTAAGTCAATGGGCATTCTAATGTTAATTCACAAGACAACTGACACGAAAATTTACTGTTTACTTGAGAACTTGAGATCTGTTTTGACTTAGTACCGTGATGCTGCATATGTTAATGTTTCTGTATGAAGGTCATGCTTAGACAGTACATGAATGACCTTGACCTCGTTTCTGGGTTCATAATGCAACATTCATGAATTTTACTCTTCATTATAACTTGAAAACTACTTGAACCTTGATGTTGCACATGTTACTGTCCTTCTATAAAGGTGCGACTTACTCAGAACTTGGGTAACCTTGATCTTTTCCCAAGTTCATAGAGCTGCAAGTGTGATACATGTCTAGGTCAGCTGAGCATGGGTTGTTCACACAGCCCTCTGGTTACTTGATTTTCCTTTTCTTTGAAAAAAAAAAATCTCAAGAAGTACTCAGCCAATTGATTTGTTATTACAAATAGAATGAGCCTGAGACACCTGGTTCTTATTTTGGCCACCAGGTGGCGCTGTGGTTCTTTAACATCAATTTTTGTGTGTATGTTATTTTGGACTTCTTTTCCAGAACGACTGAACAAAATTGCTTAAAATTTTACCGAATTAAACTTGACTTCAGACAATAAAAGTTTGCTAAAAAGATATAGATATATTTGACGAAGTTATGGGCAATCAAACTTTGCTGCCGTAGGTAACTGCTAGAACCATAGAGGATCTATAGCGATTGTACTCTAGTACTTACTGTTAACGATCATACCTGCTACCAGCCTCGAATGGTCGCATTCTGCAGGTTGTTGCTCACGTCAGGGCATGTGCAGATGTCGCGACCACACATTCCATACATGAAGGTCGGGATAATAAGGATACCTTAGTGTGAAAACAAAACAAAACAAAAAAAAAAAAAAAAACAAAAAACAAAAAACAAAAAACAAAAAACAAAAAAAAAAAACAATAACAAAAACAAAAAAAAAAAAAAAACAAAAAAAAAAAAGAAAAAAAAAAAAAAAAAAAACAAAGCGAAACAAAAATGAGCGGTATTTTATTACACCCCCAGAATACTCGAGACTTACATTCCGTGCAATTCATACTCAGCTTCTGGAGAGTTTAATCTTCATTCAATCAAATGATATGAAAGCGGAAAAACAATCCATCAAATTTTAATGTGCGCAAAACATAACGCTAATTTCGTAAGCCTGAACCATGAATAAACATCGATACCGTACATCCATTTAATTTCACTCTGTTCTAATTTCCGCGTAAGTTTCAAAAGTATGAAATTTAGATCACAAGGGAAAAAAAGGTTTTCTACATGGTATTGATAGGAAAATGAATGAAACAGTGAATTTAATTTTTCAGTAGAAGGGCAAAAGTTCAAAAACAGTGGAAATCAATACCCTTGAAAATAAATGTACTGCCAGTAGACAACACAGCGTAAGACCACGTGCAAAGTATTTTGAGAACGAATGCGATCGCGGGCAAAATTAGGACATTTGATTATGTTCTGCCGACCACGTTCACCTTCTTCCATGCACGTTGCAAATAGCGCTGAAAACTCGTGACCGTGATACACAATGATATCCAAACACAATTTTTCATGTTTGGTGACTGTCCAACAATGCATAGCGTCATGTTTAAATGGCGCTCACCGTGCGTTTATGCATGCAAGGGTATTCTAATGCATTTGGATTTACAACTGGCGATGATAAATGCGTCAGACACAACCCATTTGGGAGATTAAAGTTAAGACTGCAAGTCATGGTTCAAGTAAGTCTTTAACAACAGGTTTCCTTGGTAAATCGGAGAATGGTCACCTGGAACCAAGAGAAATATCATATAATGATCACCGCACAACTATGTAGCGATGCTGTTTTCCAGGCCCAAGTTAATCTTGGTTATGGTCGATTAGAACTTCCGCCTTTTGGTTGGGGGGGGGGAGGGGGGGGCGTCAAACGGGTGGTCGTTTGTAGGGTAATTTTGCTGGTGGACAGGTGATCACCCAACCTAGGGCTCGGTAATTGTTGGTGCATTTTCGACTTCTCCTCAAAAACCGGTGCTGGGAACGTTTTGATATTGCACATGATTCTGCCCCTGGTGGGTCTCTACTAAGTTTGCAAAGATGGTGCATTCAAAATAAAAATTAAATAAATAGATAAAAATAAAAACTTTTAACTTTTATAATTGATCTTCTGAAGACAATTTTTCATAAAACTCTGCAACTGTAGGTAAGTACGGACTGTTCACATAGTCCTTTTGTTTGATTGAATTTTGGGAAAAAAAAACAACTTCACCTGAAGATCCACTTGGGCAACTACTATGATATTCCACATAGGGTCCCATGGGGTAAATTGGTTCATTTTTGGCTACCAGGTGGCGCTGCAACTTTTCCTAGTTTTTTTTTTTTTTTTCTTCTTGTGTGGTGAGGGTTCTTTTGACTTTTTCTCTAGAACTACTGGATAGAATTACTTACAATTTCATCAGATTATAATTTGGCTTTGGATAATGAATGTTGGTGAAAATAATGTGCATATGGTAATTTTTCCTCCTTGTCTTACCTGAATAAAGCCAAATACTCTTTCCACACTGCTAATTTATATTGCTAATAACTACTAAATTAACTTCACATACTGCATGAAGTGAATTAACTCGTATGAAACAGACAGACGAGTGGCTACTTAAAACAAATTGTAGTCAGCGGACCACAGGATCATTATGATCCTCTTGTTACTATAACAATGATGATGATGATAATAATGATAATAATAATAATTATAATAATAATAATAATAATAATAATAATAATAATAATAATAATAATAATAATAATAATAAAAATAATAATAATAAATATTATTATTATTATTATTATTATTATTATTATTATTATTATTATTATTATTATTATTATTATTATTATTATCATTATTATTATTATTATCATTATTATTATTATTATCATTATTATTATTATTAATATTATTATTATTATTATTATTATTATTATTATTATTATTATTATTATTATTATTATTATTATTATCATTATTATTCTGACTAATTGTCGTGTGTAATGTAAGACAAAAGTCTATACCAATAGCACCAGGGAAAACGCCCAAGTTAATGTGAAAATGAGCACTGAAAATGTTTGTATTTGTCCTAACCGATTGTACTGTAGCTGTAGGTTGAAAAAGTAAGAACAGTTATAACAGCATTTCTTTGAGTTTGTAAAAGGTATTACATTGCCATGAGATTATTATTATTTTTATAAAAATTATATACATTATTAGTTTTCAGTTTTGCATGGCAACTTGATCACTGGCCTCCGCGTTAGAACAAGTAAACCTGATCCACAGCCCATGTGTACTTGAGTGTTGTTTCTGACGCAAAATCAGAGTACAATGTAAGCGCACATGTATGTATGTATGTTTCGTATTTGTGTCTTTTTGTCCAAAACCACTTCCTAGTAGTCATTACCCTATTCCGTGGTCCGAACTCTTTACTCTCCATAGGCTAACCTGTCCCTTTGTAACTTATATACATAGAAGTTCTATTGTCCATATTGCACACGTTCCTCTGTAAAAGTTTGACATAGGCTGTATTAGCCCAAATAAATTAAAGGGTCTTCAGCGGGTAACTACGCAACATGTTTCGGAGCCTTTTACCCGTACATGTCTCTCTGAGTAGCGGCTCCTTGTCTAAGCTAAATATTCAGCAAAGACAACCCACAGAATAATGAATAAATATGAACGTGGCAATTGATGAATTAGCTAAATATGTGAAGTTTTGCTTATAAATGCAGAGCTTCATATCAAAGAAGAACACCTGTCAAACAAACCATAATTACCAAATTTTCACAGTACAGGTTCAGATAAGAACAATTTGACTTACCCCTGAACCAATATGAACCCTTCTAGCTAGACAGCATATCCTAGTTAAACCATCCGCCAATGTTTAACTGAAGTGGAAACAAGCTGGGGCATTATATTCAGTCCCAGTGATATTAAAATAAAGAGTTGCAGCTAGACCACCTGTACAAACCAAGGGTAATCCTAACAAGGACTGTAACAATGTACATCCTGCACCAGAGATGTAAAACAAACTCCATGATGACACCTACTCCTCAAACAATTAAGCTCTATTTAACTGCCAACCCTGAGTCAATGTGTCAACTTAATGTGTCAGGTTTGTGACACTTGAGGAAATACTGTTAATTTTGAGTAATTTTTTAATACTGATTAAATGTGCATTTAGGCATATCAGAAAAGAATGGAAGTCATTAGCTTATATGCCAAAAACATGCTATCAAAACAATTTTTCTTAACAGGATTTTAAGTACAATTAGGCAAACATGCAACTGTCGTAGGCCGCTTTTTGCTACCTGTAGCCCCTGTAGGCTAGCGGCAAATGCTTCAAAAGTGCTCTAAAAATAGGTGCAACCCCAACCAAAGGTATAACAAAACACAACCTATATCAAAATGTGCACACATGTCTCCTCTTTACAGAAAAATAGGTTGTGGAGTCCGAAAAGCGTTTTTTGATATGTTTACACGCCCGTTTCTATGGCAACCTCTAGTTTTTGTGGAAAATGACTACTTTTCACTAATTTTTTAATATCTGCCTTAATTTTGAAGATAAGCACCTCAAATCTCATCAGAACGTAGAACTGACCGTCCTCTTTCCACAGGCATGCCGCTTTTAAAAATTATTTGATTAATATCATTATCATTATAATTATATGCAAAATTTTGTCATCTATTTGGCAATATAAATACCTCTATTTGTTGATGTTGTTTGCTGCAGTTGCCCAATTACCAAAAATGAGGACAAATGATAAATAATAAAGGTTATATATATCCAGGAATATACTGATACCAAATTTACTGGAGTATATGAAGTGGACACCATCACATGTATGCAAATTAGGCTTCAAATATTCGGGTTTTTGAAGCCATTCTAGAGGTGTTTATCACATACTATGTGCTGAACCAATGAAAAAAGGTTACATTTCCTTGAAAAGTGCTTCAAGGCGTATAGAACATAGAATCCGAATCGTCTTATCAGCATTTTTTGTTCACAGTTATACTAAAATTTAATGGGTCCGCCACGGGGGGGGGGGGGGATTATGTTTATGGGTTTATCTGTCTGGCTAGCTTGTGCAAAAGTGCTTTCTCCAGAACGCATTGTTGGAATTTGAGCAAATTTAGCATATATATTACCGGAAATAATATGAAGTGAATACAATTTAGAAACCTTATCATTAAATTTATGGAAATGAAGTCATCTTCAAATTAGGATTTTATAATTTATATGTTGTGTTGTAGAGGCGCCAGAAAGAACAAATCTGGGCACATTTCTTTGACTTCCAGAGTCAATGTCGGATTCTAACTCTGCTATGTGATTGTCTCATTATCAGTGTTATTGAGAATGACTGTGCATATTGTCAAAATGTGTTGCATGATTGATAATATACACATGGTGAACTAGATTATTATCTAAAATGAAGCTTGGACCTGGTAAGAACACCCACGTTTTAATGTATTTGCAGGTTAGATAAATTTGTACCGTGAACCTAAAATCATGAACCTGGAACCGCCATCCAAGAAGCCACCCCCAGCCAAGCTAAATCCCAACACCTGTGTTTTATGTAGCAAAGCTCTCAACACAGGAAAAGGGACTGATTACAAAACTACTTTGGACAAGCTACAGTATATGCTTGCCTCCACCGCAGACTGATTAGCAGCTCAACGATCGCCTACTGAGGATGCATTTGAGCAACATGTGAAAAGGGCACAATACCAATGTGCCATCTGGTGCCACAATGGCATTGATCAATTACATACAGCCCCAAAAGCACTATTATTTCGAGACATTACAAATATCAATGAATATTTGGGTCTTACTGATTCAGAACACACATTTCCGCAAAATTCTTGTGAAATTGTGTACGCTTACACCACAGCTACTCGAAAACCAGATTCTAATAAGAAAAAAAATAGATCAAATGTTTTGCAGCATTCCTTTCATACACAAAATTATTGATTCACTAAACATTCAGTCCCTCTTCAAATTGAAATTTGTTCGTAACATGATTCTCAAGGAGTGCAAAATAAAAGATCCCCCATCACTTCCAATAAGTATGGCAACGATATTGGACAAAGTATCATGAATTACAAGAAATGTCTGGCTTCTATTATTACTCTTAAAGATATGGCAGCGAATCAAAATTGTGACTGTGTTTGTAGGAGTAAATATTCTAATTTTGTTGATGCATACCGCAAACATGTATTTACAGGTAATTTGGATATTATACAAAATTCAAGTTTAAAAGAAATTATGAAAACAGGTACAAATTTAGGATATGTCCCAAGTTGAATATTGACAGTTTTTTTTCAGGATACATGTGATGCATTTGATTCTTACTGTATGAAATGGGCAAAGAAGGGAAAATCAGAATTTCAGAAATTTGAAAGATAGTTATCAAACTTGAAAAAAAGTCTTTAGAAAAAGAATTTATCGTTACAAATCCCACATTAAGAATCTCAATACGGTTAATCTAAAACAACTTGAAGTTTCAAAAGCAGTCAAATAGTACAGCAAAAACATGATCCATATTCATTAATTTCAAACCCAACAATGACAGCAAAGAGATTCCAGACTTGCCAAAGCATCAACATTTCTTTGCTAATACCAATGTGAAGAAACAAATTTCACTGTGAAGAAACAAATTGAACTACAAGAAAGTCTTGTAGTCACTAACATAGATAAGGCAGGGAACAATCTTGGGATCATCTGCAAAAAGTATTTTCTGGATGTTTTGAAAAAAAAAAAAACTTGGTATGAACAATATTTCAGACATCAGAGGAAATGACATATATAAATTACACAAACAAACCATTGATAATTTGATAGATACACATAAAGATGAGATGATAAGGAATTTTAATATCAAAATTTCTGAAGAGGGCTCCTCTATTCCACTTTTGTTTTGGATACCCAAATAACATAAAAACCCTTTTAAATCTAGATTCATAGCCGGTGCTGCAAAATGTACAACAAAACAATTATCAAAAGAAGGAACATTGCGTTTGACTGCAATTAAGAATCATTTCTTAAATACTGTCATGCAATTACTAGAAACAGTGAAATGAATTGTTTTTAGAGTATTAGCTATTTTTCCGAGTTTGTATCTAAAATCAAAGATGTAAAAGCAAAAGTTATCAAATGTTTTGATTTTTCTACACGGCACACAAATCTACCCATAGATGAAGTCAAAAGTTCACTTTCAGAATTTATAAGCAAAATCTTTTAACCATAATGGTAAACCATACATTAATATTAATTCATATACAAAGAAAGCATATTGGTTACACAATAATATTCAAAAAGTAACGTTAAATCTTGCATTGTTGAAACTTTGATAGATGCTATAAAATTTCTTTTGGATAATACTTTTTTCAATAAGGACCATTAGTTTTTCAACAAATAAAAGGCATTCCAATCGGTAGCAACTGCTCCCCTTAATGGTAGATTTGTATTTAACCTGGCTTGAATTTAAGTATATGGAAAACTGATGAAAAAGGACTTTCAAATGGCTAGAAAATTATCAAACAACGCAAGATATAGTGATGACATTGTTTGTATTAATGTACAAAAATTCAGTGAAATTGCTAAAGAAATTTACCCAAAAGATTTTCCTTTGGAGGGTAACAATTCAGATGGTTTCAGAGATGTTTTTGGACTTGGATATTCAGGTCACTAATGACAGGTTTTGTATTAAAATCTATCAAAAAATAGATGAGTTTAACTTTGAAGTAGTTGCATTTTCTTGACTGAAATACAACTGACTTTCATTCGTTTCTGACTTGCCCTATAATTTTACTGTTAATATCCAAAGATTATTAAAGTTTGGCGACGATAATTTACAGTTTTTAGACTTGTCTGTTTTGCTACTTAACGTTCTCTTTTGGCATCTTTCAGTTTTAATATTCACTTTCAGACATTAAAGGCTCTCATGTTTTCTGTCAGGTTCCCCCCCCCCCCCCCCCCATGGGCTATCGGTAGCAAGCAGCTGCCTACGACAGTTACATGTTTGCCTAAGTGACTTAAAATCCTGTTAAGGAAAATTGTTTTGATAACATGTTTTGGGCATAAATGCTAATAACTTTCATTTTTTTCTGATATGCCTAAATGCATATTTACTCAATATTAAAAATTACTCAAAATTGACAGTATTTTCTCAAATGTCACAAACCTGACACGTTACGTTGATACATTGACTCAGGATTGGCAGTGAAATAGAGCTTAATCGTTTCAGGAGAAGGTGTCACCATGGGGTTTGTTTTACATTTCTGATACAGGATGTACATTGTTGCAGTCCTTGTTAGGATTTCCCTTGGTTAACACAGGTGGTCTAGCTGCAATTGTTTATTTTACAATTACTGGGACTGAATATAATGCCCCAGCTTGTTTCCACTTCAGTTAAACACTTGCGGATGGTTTAACTAGGATAAGCTGTCCAGCTAGAAAGGGTACATATTGGTTCAGGGGTAAGTCAAATTGTTCTTAACTGAACCTGTACTATATAAATTTGGTAATTATAGTTTGTTTGAAAGGTATTCTTCTTTCATAATGAAGGTCTGCATTTATAAGCAAAACTTCACGTATTTAGCTAATTCATCATTTCCCAAATTCATATTTATTCATTATTCTGTGGGTTGTCTTTGCTGAATATTTAGCTTAGACAAGGAGCCGCTACTCAGAGAGACATGTACGGGTAAAAGGCTCCGAAACATGTTGAGTAGTTACCCGCCGGAAACCCTTTATTTATTTGGGCTAATACAGCCTATGTCAAACTTTTACAGAGGAACGTGTGCAATTTGGACAATAGTACTTCTATATGTTTATAGGTTAGACAGGGACAGGTTAGCTTATGGAGAATAAAGAGTTCGGACTGCGGGATAGGGTAATAACTACTAGGAAGTGGTTTTGGACAAAAAGACACCAATACAACAGTCACATTCCTAACCCTAAAGGGGGCTGGGATCCCAATGGTAACGGCAGGGAAATGTCTAATGATGGCCGCGTCAAGCCTTTGATATATACCAAGGAGCTAGCCCCACTGGAAGTCCGCAACCTGACTTATGTGTATTGCACCGATATTGAGTGTACTGTCGCAAGAAAGTGCCATTGCCTCCGGACAGGACCTAAATGTACAGAATGATGTGCATGCTTTGGACATGATTGTGCAAATGACACTTTCGACACTGAAACAGACAATGATGATGAGGATGATGATGATGATGATGATTGAATCTTGGCATAGAATCTCCAAACTGTGATTATCATTGATCAGCTTTCTGTATTTAGTGTGTAAATATACTGATACTGTTTTCCTTTACTAAAAGGCATCTTGAATTATAGTTTGATGCCAGAGATACATTAGTTATGTTGCAGGACTCCATGGGATGGTTCACTGTAAACTACGTGTAGGTGTGAATACATGGTACAAAGTACTATTTTACTTTATCAGTTGTATTGGCAATTGTAATGACGGTTCCCTAAGCAAACATGACATATGATAGCCATATTAGCATATTTATTAATATGCATATGGTATACTAATATAAACATGACAAATAAAACTTGCATGAGTACTGTTCCTAATCATTTTGCCACTTTTAGATAAACGAAACTATATCTTAGTAAATATAGTATGTCATCCGTCGCACAATACTTAATTTCGATGTAAATTTCACATATTTGCATAAATTAACGTATGATAATTAGGCACTTTGAACAAACTCTGTATTTTGTGACTATATTAGAGCAATTAAGCACCTTTTGGTGTTTGTTTAACCTTTCCACGAGCAGTATCACCAAAGTTATTATTTTTAAGGACAAATTTGAGTTGTCTCAGAAATGGCATAGGTTGTCGTGGAAACGGGCAAAAATATAATGATAAAACGCTTTTCAGATTCCACAACCTATTTTTTCATGAAGAGGACATATATCCCTATAAGAAAATATAGGTTGTAACTTGTTATACCACGGGTTGGGGTATGACCTCCGAAGTGCCCTGTATGCCGCAGGTCTACTGGGGGTTTACCTAGCAGAAGACATGTAAGCCTAAAATGTCTGATAGTGAATATTTAAACAGAAAGATGCCAAAAGATAAAGTTAAGTAGCTAAACAGTCAAGTCTAAAAACTGTAAATTATTGTGACCAAACTTTCTAATAATCTTTGGATGTTAATAGTGGAATTATAGGGCAAATCAGAAAAAAATGAAAGTCTTTTGTATTTATGTCAAAAGAATGCAATGAAAATATTAACCAGATATCAAGTACTATTAGGCAAGCTTGTAATTGTCGTAGGCCGCTTCTTGCTACCTGTAGCCCCTTGGGGTTTACCTAACAGCAAACAAGCTAGCCTAAAATGTCTGAAAGGTGAAAATTTAAACATAATGGCGTTAAAAGATAAAATTAAGTAGCAAAGCAGGCAAGTCTAAAATCTCTAAAATTATTGAAGCCAAACTTTCTAACCATCTCAAGATATTTACAGAAAAATTTGTAGAAATATTTCATCAAAAGTACACCTTTGAATCCTCTTGACCCAAGTTTATTGTAAATAAATTTGGTTCTTGATGCAAAGTCCTGAAACTTAGAACAGATACCACCAAATCTCACAATCTGTGACAAAAATGTATTATATCCAATATTATCCGAAATATTACTGTCCGGGAAAGGATAATTAACTACTTCAAAGTTAAACTCATCTATTTTGCGATAGACTTTAATACAAAACCTGTCGTTAGTGACCTGAATATCCAAGTACAAAAACACATCTCTGAAACCATCTGAATTGTTTCCCTCCAAAGGGATATCTTTTGGGTAAATTTCTTTAGCGAATTCACTGAAATTTTGTACATTTACACAAGCAATGTAATCAATATATCTTGCGTTGTTTGATAATTTTATGGCCATTTGAAAGTCCTTTTTCATCAATTTAACCATATACTTAAATTCAAGCCAGGTTAAACACAAATCTGCCAGTAAAGGGGAGTAGTTGCTGCCCATTGGAATGCCTATTATTTGTTGAAAAACCAATGGTCCGCATTGAACAAAAGTATTATCCAAAAGAAATTTTATAGCATCTATCAAAGTTTCAACAGTGTAAGATTTAACGTTACTTTTTGTATGTATGTATGTATGTATGTATGTATGTATGTATGTATGTATATGTATCTATGTATGCATATATATATATATATATATATATATATATATATATATATATATATATATATATATATATATATGCGTGTGTGTGTGCGTGTATGTATAATGTGAACAGGCATAAAACATCTGCAACTAATCCACACACATTAAGTAATTACATACCTACATGATTACACTTAATTCAACTTTACGGACACTCCTTCAGCTTTTGTTGAATCATAGAATGAAGCATTCCACTGTTATTGGATTTTGCAAGGCTTTATCTGGTAAGAGAATAATGCCTATGTTTGTTCCGTCACTAGATGTCGCAAAAGTGTTTGGATACTGAATGGCATGCAAGAATGTTTAACAGCTTATGGCCATTCTAAAGAAGGGTGTATTGCATAGAGCAGGGCCCCGTTATCTGCCCTTTTCACCTGAGTTAAAACATTTAACCGAGATTTGTGTTGGTTAATCTCAATTGCAGGCAATTTGTATTTTGCATAAAGAAATTGTGGTTGTCGCAGAAATCTCTTTATGACGACATATCCTTAAACACGATGTTACTTGTTTTATTGCAACAACACATATTCGATTGTATGAAAAGACTATGCCAAGTGTTATTGTATAAATTGAACGTCACATGTTTTATTGTATTGTGTTTGTCAAAAACCTATTCCGTAGCCCGAAAACTTTACTCTCTCAGTAAGCTAACCTGCCATTATGCACATATGGAAGTACTATTGTCCATCGTGCATACGTTCGTCTGTAGAATTTTAATATAGGATACATTAGCTCAAATAAATTAAAGGGTCTTCAGGGCGTAACTATTCAGAACATGCATGAAAATAGGATGAGGACTGAAAGATAGAAAATACAGTTACAAAGGAGCAAAACAGGTAAAATAGACCACACAATGATAAACAGGATGTAAACAATTTTGATTTTCGACAGGATAAAGGACACCGCAAGGGCCTTATAGTTTTTCCAGATGCAGTCACTAAATAAGACG
>OZ026628.1:65618937-65623292 GCA_964020975.1 Hermodice carunculata
CCCAATAACTTTTTAACTAATGTGCCTAGAATTGAAAGCAATACCATTTTTCAGCTAAATCTTTCATATGAAATCAATTGTGATGCCATTGGTGCATGTGTGTAAGTGTGTCTGTCCACCCATCTGTCTATCCTACATCTTGTGAACTATCTATATCATGAACCACTTCTTACAGTTATCTCCACTACGTGTTATTGTTGTAACGTTGGATTTTTCTTTAGGTTATTATATCTTATTGACCTTGACCTAGTTTCCAAGGTCACGTGGCATAATATTTTTGCTAGGCTTCTGTGTCTGATAAGATGGCCATTTTTACCATATTTCTAGCTTTCCTCTACCCGCAACTGCTGAGCTTCTCCTACAGTGTTAATTCACTGATATTATGTGTTTCAGATATGAAGACATCTACAGGAGTGATCATGTTATGAATAGCAAAGTAGCATAGCGTGGAACAGTAGTTGACTAGTATTAGTGCTTCATTGATGGTGGACACTCACTACAAATAAAAAAATGGATGAAAAATGTTTGTTTAAATTTTGCTACCATTGCTCTGGCAATGATAGGATGCAGGTGAGCCAGAGTAAAGGAGACAGATTACAAAATATCACAGAAGCCGGTGAAATTCAAGGTGAAAACTTACAAGTAGAACTTCAACAACTACTGACACAAAATCCCACATGCCAAGTTAAATATCATAAAATTTGACTTCAAATCTTTACACACGTCCTCCGTTTTTTAGTTTTGATACATGAAGACAGCATGAATCAAAACTCTGTTTTGTTGGTTATTCCACTAATACCAAACGGGGCCAGATATTACTAGCACTTGACCCACCGATGGGGGAAAGTCATTCAGCACGCCTCCATAACAACAGTAAATGACATGCACCTGTACCCGACCATGTGGCCGGGTAATACAAAAAGATATATCGTTCAGGCATATGCCCTGATTTTATGTTACTGACAATAGTAAAGTATATATGATCTGTTGGTTGCACAAGGGGATGCCACATAAGCATTAGCAGTTGTATAGTTATTTGGAGCAACTCTCTCCTGGACGGATTGCCAGTCAAGGCTAAGGGACTCTATCTGCCCTGGACTTGTACACAAAATCGCCAGTATATTTTTAGTATAGAATATACAAACTATTGTTGTCCACATATGTGGATATGGTTCAGTTCAAAGACAAATAATTTACTTTCATTAAATACCTTTAAAAGCACACAAGATGCAAACCCATAGGCTACAGTTATGTGTTAAGCATAACAGAAAACAGTACATATCGGCGTTGCGTTCGTGACCTGTTATTTCATCATTATTATGGAGTCTACTCATTAAGATACCAGCAAACCTGACCAACGGTGGATGTAAATCTTTAACTGGTCCTTGAAATAACAAAATTACCACTGCATCCTTCAGAGGGCACAAATGATTTCAAGTAATTAACGTGGCCGCCAACAGGAACAAATAAAGAATAATATGTGGAAATAATTAATACTCACTGGCTTGAAATTGCATATATATTTATAGCACAAGAACTCCCTACTGACCTTAGGATTATATGTTCCTTGCACTCCATCTATCAATAACCGAGATGTGCTACCTCGTCAGGCCAAGACGGTAAAAGTGTAAACAAAGCATTCATCTCCACATTACTTACACAAGTAGTCACGAGTATGTAAAATACCAACACGATCCGTGTGGTGTGACCATTAGTTATTAGCCCTATTAGGAGTGTCATTCATTCTCCCATCTGGGTTTAATGGGGGCCAAATGAGTCCCAACAAGCTTGCATAACTGTAAGTCACACTGATACTCAACTACTATCTATAAATGTATATACGATATGACACAATGTATACAAGTATAAATTAAAAGTTTTACTTACATGCAAATGTACTTTGTATCATAAAATCACAATATTGTCCTTTTAGAGGAGTCCTGAGAGCGAACATATAAGAAGTGTTTGCGCCCTTGCAACTCGCAACCTTATAACTGTTTCTAACTTTTAAAACTTTTTCCCCATGAGACTCCATGGGTATATGAAATAAGACACTTCTCTAAGCCCCTCAGACAGGTGCAGGGAGCGCACTTTACACCACTGTTTGGGTCTCTGCATTTGACTACAGTAGTTGGACTGCATTGTTCAAGAGTTAAGACCAACTCAATGCTGCGCAGACGAAGAATGGGGTGTACTCTGTTAACAGCCAAACAGTTACTCATTAATTGAACATATTAGTCATATGTTGTTGACACTTTAATGTATATACATGAATAATCACCAATAAATAAAATTTCTGTTATTCAACGTTTTCGGGAAGGTCCAAGGAGAGCACCATCAGTACGTGCAAGCTAGACGACGTATGCCCATCTGTCGTCACTCACTAAGGGGAACCCCCCAACTCCATGTGGCGACTTCCCCAAGTGAGGTAAGGATAGGTCCTAAGGTTGTTTCCATGAAACCCCTTCTAAGAGAAGAGCTTATTCAAGAGTAGAAAGGAGAGAAGACGGTTGCGTAGCAGGGGTTCCTATATGTTGATATCTGCCTGATATCCATTACGGAGGTCAGAGATGTAGAATACAATAAGAAAAAAACTTTATCAGTTGGTGCAGGGTATAGATATCTGGCTGCCTGACTAATAATGTCTACACCCACACTGCCCTCGCAGAGATGGGTGAAAGATGGGTTTACGTTAGTACGATGATATGGCATAGCTCGTTGTGGTGAGGGGGGATAGGGAGGTTCATTCATTGTAGCTGGTTTCATTTGCAACTGTGGGGGTACTAGGCAAGTGATAAGGTAATCCCATTTCTTCCAAATAAAATATGCCAAAAACTACTGCTATCATAAGTAAAAACAGCAACATGAATAGTATTTCAAATGAAATTCTACTACCATGGGGAGTCCAGTTAAACATAGGGGATGGAGTGGGCAAAGGCTATTGACCTTGAACCTGACCTTGGGCATTATTCATCACCTCATATGACTCAAATAACCCTAGAAATGGATTAACCATAGCAAATTTAGTTGAAAAGGACGTATAACTTGCTATTCTAGGCCATTTGGTTGGGAATTTACATTTCGTGGATGTCTCCGCAGCCATCTTGACAGCCATATTGGATTTCTCAAAATGCTCAATGATATCCTGCTGATATCCACCTGATATCCATTATGGTGGTCACAGAGATGTAGAATACAATAAGAAAAAACTTTATCAGTCGGTGCAGGGTATAGCTATCTGGGTGCCTGACTATACATTCAATTCAGTTATTGATGAACTATTTCCTATGAAATCATTCGGCCCAAGTAAATAAGTTTATGGTTAGTACACTGAACAATTATGATCCATCAAATAGTACAGAAACACATGAAAGAAATACATGCTTAGTACAGAGACCAAGCCACACTGAAAAACAAACTCATAACTGGACAAGCTAGAAAAATGTAAAACAAGATCACAGTCATCTGCAGACAGGTCGAACCTGGCTACTTTATGATCACCATTGCAGACACAAAATGTGATGCTAATGCCCTGTGTAGGGATCTGAGATTTACTCTCCCTTAGAAAAATTACCAGGCTTAATAAGCCCAAAATAAACTGCTCTGCTGTGACTGAATTTTTATAAATTGCCAACGACTTCAGCCCAGTATTACGATTATTGATGAACAATTTGCCAATTGCATCCCGATACCCAGCAAACTGGTATTGAATACTTTGGGCTTTACTAAGGGTTGTTACAACTTTCACCTTCAGAAGTATAGGCATCGCTTAAGTCACCAAACATCACGCAGCCTGCCTGATAATAGGTAAATCGGCGTCGACAATATCCAAAGAAAAGGTCTGAAATTAGCAACACACAACATTGCCTCCAGTCTCACAAGATGTTAAACTACTCTTTAAGTTCAAGCTAATTCCATTCAGACTAGAAGTGTGCCAAGATGTCAGACATCTTCAAAAACGATTGAAACTAAGCCCCAGTTATTACTGTTGCATTTCATATTATCTCTAAAATTACCAAAACAAAACTATCTCTTACAGCATGGTTTATTGTGTCATGTGTAGTGAGGCTTTTGCAACGGCTATGTTACCCAAATGAGCCTGCACCTTTTGACAGAATCCATATTTGATGCTGACAACTAAAGGCAGGCTGTGAGCGTACAGGCGCTTAACCTTCACATAGCTCTGACCGTGAACACAAAGTAAAAAGGAAATTAGAACACTATTGGTACGTGATGGAAGCCTTAAAAGGTTAAAAGGCAACATCAGAGAAAGAGCCCTTATTTCCTACATCAACAGTACTTAAACCAAGTCTGGCCAAATACCAACTGCGGTACACCATGGCTCACTCTCATGC
>OZ026628.1:65623492-65664256 GCA_964020975.1 Hermodice carunculata
TTATTATTATTATTATTATTATTATTATTATTATGTAGGGTTTGGGTAGGTACTCTCAATTGTATTATATGGTGAAAGTGTGTGTTTTGCCATAATTGTTTGCATAATAAAGTCCATGTTTTCTGTCAAATTATCCATTTTTTCGAAACAAAATTTAGAAATTTCGAAGTACAAATACGCAACTGATAATTTCACAAGTATCAAAACACACATAACATTGAGTATAAACGTGTAACTGGGTCATTATGTTGCAGATAATATGGTACCTCCCAGTGGGCATCTCATTGTTTAATAACATATCGAAAGCATGCATGGATGAACAGCCTCAATTAGTACAAGTGGTGAAACCACAGCAGCGTATGCATGTGAATGAAATAGTTTTTCCATACATTCCATCTCACCATGATGTAGTACTGTAGAGACAGGATTCACGGGGAGTTAAATTATTTCAGCATTCTATTAAACCGCCTGGTGCCACAGTACATTTTGGAATTAGAGAATAAATTTTATTATACATACATACCTTCTTGCCACTGTATTTAAAATTTCAACTTTACCCCAATAAAACAAAACTAAGTGGCAGTTTTCCTTTTGTATACTTGACAAGTATACCTACTCTCACGAAGGTTTTTTATTTTAGTGATTCATAAATGAAATGTAAGCCTTGTCGGGGACCATGCCAGGGTGTTAGATCACTGTTTCCAGGATAATATAGTTTGACATTGGGGATATGGCAATGTGTAGTGTGGACTGTGACACCGGAAATTTGTCTGCTGCCTTATGATAATTTAACCGAGAAAAAAAAACAGAAAAAAGAGAGAGAGAGAGAGAGAGAGAGAGAGAGAGAGAGAGAGAGAGAGACAGAGAGAGAGAAAGAGAGAGAGAGAGAGAGAGAGAGAGAGAGAGAGAGAGAGAGAGAGAGAGAGAGAGAGGGAGAGAGAAAAGCACCCGAACGCAACACTGACAAACAACTAGAATTAATGGATACAAAAATAAAACTAAATTAGAAACTGCTTAACACTGCTCAACTGCAAAAATACACCAAAATTCCCGACGTTTTGAACTTTTGCCCTTGAATATGTATATATATATATATAAATATATATATATATATATATATATATATATATATATATATATATATATATATATATATATATATATATATATATATATATATATATTTCTTGATCGACTCTTCACAAAAAAAAAGACTCTTAATCTATTTATCAAAAGTATATGGAATTAACATATTTCATTACAAAATTATATAAAAACAAAGTTTAGCCCCATATGAATTTAAATATCAATTGCAAATAAGGCTAAGGCTATATTAATCGATCTTAGTGGCACAACTGTTGGTGTATATTTTCTTACCTAATTATGAGGTGAAGGACTGAATGTACTTCTCTCTCTCTCTCTCCTGCTTCACGTTCAGTGTTTTGTTTGAGTAATGTATGAGCGACCCCACTTGATGCCTGGGACCAGTGTTGCTATCTACGGTGGAGACTAAAATATGTTTTGTTGTTGTTTTTTTATTTCGTAGTACATCGGCTTTTGATGTATATTTTCTGTACAGAAGTTACTGTAATTACGACGGGGAACCCATTGTTTCATTATATGCATGTAAGCTGTTTGTATTCCATGGCTAACTGAAGGCATACATTGTTTCAGTTCTGGTCATGTGACTTGCCAGTTGCTTTCCTTGTTTTCATCCCCCCCCCCTCCCCGCTTTTATTAAATTGCAGGTTTTTAAGTGTAATGATTGGAGTCTTGTGCTTTCCCGCTTCAAGGTTGCTTTTTGGTATTTCTTGGTTAACTGAAGGCCTTCATTTTTACCACTTTTTTTTCAATAGCAGGTTTTTAAGTTTTATAATTTGAGTCTGGTATTTTCCGTGTTATCTCTTCAATGATTTAGCCAAATAGAAAGACCGAGTGTATGTTATTTGGCACAGCTCATATTTTGAAGATACCCAATAGCAATGTATATAAATGAAATTGAGCACGTTTCAAGGTACAAATGCATCGCCAAATTTACCTTTTTTACCTGGTGTTACTTAGTTCTTGCTATGCTTTCTTTTTGTGTTGTGTTAGTTCATACAGCATGTTATAGCATGTTTTCTGAAATGTATTTACTATTGTGAATTAATAATGTTATTATCGTCACCATCTTCATTTTTTTCTTTCATCGTTTTGACATTTGTTTACCCTGCAGTAGATATGATACGGATATTTAGTTGCATTTCAAGTTTAGCAGATCATGCCAAGCAATGTGTTTTCGTTACATCAATGCCGATCTCCGACACATAGATATAGATAAGGTATTATAGATATGGTCACTTGTCTAGCATTGTTATGGTCACTATCACCGAAAAAATCACACAACAAAAAAGATGGCTAGAAAGTTAAAGGAAGATTTTTGCTAATACTTTTAATTTCAAAGAAACAATTTGATTGATTTTAAGCTCTTTGTGCATGTCGCGGTGTATGCAAAATTAATATTCCGTTCAGAAATACAGATCCCGTTTACTATATTCACGGTAAACGTGAAGGAAACGTATAGCCGGTCAGCCGAATTCTGTAAAAAGCAACATTTTGTCACAGACAGTGTCGATGGCACTTTCATGAAAAACAATGGTTACAGTAGTGGCAAACTTGGTTCGAATAAAATGTCTTGGGAAACGCATTTTATTTGTGTAGTGGTGAAGTCTTTGATTAGTTCAGGCGATCTTGTGAAACAAAGTAAAAGTGGAATAGAATTTAAAAGATAAGTATCAAAGGGGACCTAATTGGGTCGATGATAAAGCAACGCATATTGAATCGACTGGAAAGCCAACGTTCAAGTACTTGTGTGATGAGAATGAGATAAAGCGTCAAACATGTTGAAGTTTGTATAAATGTTTTAGTTACCTCTTTTACGGAGACCAAGCCACTTGGCTTTATCATTGTTGTGTGTGACGTATAATGTATAACTTATGACGTTATATGATCTGTCATTGGTATTTGAAATCAATGCATTAAAAAAACCTTTTGCACTGGAACGTTAACAAAAGTACAGTACCATCACGCAGAAATATGCTCAAGCTCGCATCGTCATGACAAAGAAATATGCTTGGGCTCGCATTGCAATAACGAAAAAAAATATGCCTGGGCTCGCAATGCATACAAACAATGAGAATTGACGTGCTAGTTGTCTATGATTAGCATTCACTTTGTGGCATGCGCCACTTAAGGATGGCAACTATCTTAAATCGCAGCCGCCTTCTATAGACTAGCATATTATCAATATTGAAGAAAAGAAAGTCGACTACATAAACGATAATCGATCACAAATGATTAGTAACTTGATTTTAATTGTAATAGTAAAATTTTGCATGTTGATGTACCAGCATTACGTTAAATATGTTTCCCATAATACAGGGATGAGCCCTAGGGAATTCCAGGATTTCAGGGAATTTTGTGTCGTAGACATACAGAAACTCCTGGATTTCTGGTTGAACTTCTAAAGAAAGTTATACTTTCCCCCACTCAAATGTTGATTTTCACTGAGGATGAGTACTTTATGTGTTACTTTCACTTGGTTTCAGGGAAGTTTTTCCTTGGTCAGGCTCATGTCTGATAATAATAATAATAATAATAATAATAATAATAATAATAATAATAATAATAATAATAATAATAATAATAATAATAATAATAATAATAATAATAATAATAATAATAATAAAGAAATATTGCATCATCATCGCCTTTGCAAACTCGGTCGAGGTCCACCTTGGAAACATTTATTTGCAAAATTAACACATTCCAAGCATGGTTTTCGAAAAGTCTTAAATGAGATACAATTACCGATCCCTGGGTTGGGCGACCTTTTGTTCAAAATGACCAGTTTTTTTTGGCGTGGGCGCTTTTGCAATGTTAAATGACCTGACACAAACGACCAACTTCAACACACAACCAAAGACCAGCAAAACTACCCCACAAATGACCACCTGTTTGACCCCCCACACCCACCCACCCACCCACCCACCCACCCTCCCACACACACACACACACACACAAAGCGGTCGCTCTAATTAACCTTTACCAAGATTAACTTGGATCGGGGAAACAGCATGGCTACATATAGCCACGGTTGTGCGGTGATCGTTATCTAATATATCCATAGGTTCCTGGTGTCTATTCACCGAGGTACCAGGGCAAACGGTCGTTAGAGTATTTTTTCTATAGTTATTTTAATCTGCCTGCTTGGTGGTGTCTTAAGCACTTTTCATCGTTAGTTATAAACCAAAATGCATCACGATTCCCTCATATGCACGCATGTACCGTGAGCGCCATTTTAAACATGGCACAATGCATTGTGGGACAGTCCCGCAACGGGAAAAATTGATTTGTATGTCACACTGAATCGCAGTAACGTGCTTTTATATGCAGTGTGGATGGATGAAAATGAACGGGCTGAACATAATCATATATCCCTATGTTGCACACGATCGTATCCGATCCCAAAATGCCTGGTACGTGATCCTACTCTGTGTTGACCACTGGGAGTACACTGTTTTTGCATTTTGGACCTATCACTGATACATTAAATCCACCATCTTAGTCATTTTTTCTTTCAATACATCGTAACAAATCCTTTTCACTTTGATCTAAATTTCATGGTTTTGAGGCACAAGCCAATATAAAAACACAGTGAAATTAAATGAATTCACGATATCGTTGTTTATTCATGCTTCAGGGCCTATGAAGACAGCGTTGTGTGTCGCTTACATTCACATTTTGCTGACATGTTTTTTTCGCTTTCATATCATTTAATTGATCGACGATTTAAATTTGAAGGAGTGGAATATGTATTTTACCAGAGTGTAATTCCCGAGTATTTTTGGGTGTAATAAAATATTGCTCAATTCTTGTTCTTTTTTTTTTTTTTTCTTTTTCGCATAAGCGAATAAGTTATCCTAATGATCCTGACCTACATGACTGCAATATGTGGTCGGGACACCTGCACATGCCCTGAAGTGAACGACCACGTGCAGAATGCAACCATTTTAGGCTGGCAGGTACTATTTTACAGTAGCCATAAATACTCTACAGTGGTAGCACTTACCTATGATAGCAAAGCTTTAATTCCCATAACATCGTCAAATAACATATCCATAGCTTTTTTGCCAAGCTTTCTTGTCTAAAGTCAAATTATATTCTGAATAAATGTAAAGCAATTTTGTTGAGCCGTTCTGGAATAGAAGTCAACAATAGCCTGAGCACACAAAGATTCTTGTTATACAACAAATAATAAATAAAAACCGCAGCGCCACCTGGTGGCCATAATATTATAAGAACCAGGTGATTCTAGGTGACCCTATCAGTAATATCTGAGCAATAGGCCAAGTGTTCTTGACATGAAGAAATTGAAACAAAAATTTTAAAAATCGATTATAAAATAATAAAAATAGAAGAAAAAAAATGCATCCTCTTCTTTGCGAAGTTGGGAAAGGTCCACCTAGGGAGCATTAATGTGCAATGTCAAAGCATTCTGTGCAGCGGTTCTTGTGAAGAAGTAGAAAATGTAAAAGGTTAAACTTAAAGACAGGCAAATGGATGGAGGATGGACAGACGGACCACAGACGTAAACAGATTTCAATAGTTGTGCTGACTGACGTGTCATCAGAGCCAAAAAAAGAAAGGTGGCTGTGTGTTCATATTGATTCCGTATTTTTTTTCATGAGGAGTTGGGGATTGCGACATCGTATCAGGGTCCTTTCATATAAAACTGCTCCATGAATATAACACCTGAAGTTTTGAAAGTACAACAGTTACTGCCACCGTATGCGTGGCATTTCGGCTTGTTTTTGTGAAGCGGCAGTGTAAGAAGTTTCCAATTGTATGACTGGCCTAGGGATTATCAGGTCCTTGGTGCTACCGTAGATAACGTGTCTTACAAACAAAATACATTAAAATTAATACTCAAAAAGAATCTTTAGTTGACTTTCAGCGTGTTAACCATTTTTGACAGCGACGGTGTCCAGACTAGATATGCTGCTGTTTTTTTGTTTTTTGAATGGACGAAGTTGTGTGGGTACTTTTGTGTCCGCGCTAAGGCATTGCGTATAAATGACCTTCAAAGAAAAAAAAATACACACACAAAACAGAAAAACAAAACAAAACAAAAAAACCCACACCCACACAAAACAAAAAAACAAAAAAATACAAAAAAAAAAAACTAAACAAAACAAAAAAAAAAAAAAAAAAAAACAGAACAAACAAACAAAAAACAAACAAACCAAAAACAAAACAAACAAACAAACAAACAAACAAAAAAACAAACAAAACAAAAACAAAACAAAACAAAAAAAAAAGGTTAGACTCGACGACACCTTTGCTTGTAGCCGAAATGGTGGGAATGAGCATAGCTCCTGCACTGATCACTGTATTTCAGATGTGGACATCAGTAGCAGTTTTGTGGCTGGGATTAAATTCAATTATAAATTTAAATGCAGTATCAGCAATATTAACGGGATTTTGTGGAGCATGAGCAGTTTTCGGATGACCTGATTCCAGCACATGGACCACAACAACATAGTAAAATTGCTTGCTCTGTACCATTAAAGACCAGCTGGAAGAGTATCTCTCTTGTTTTTGTTCAAAGCCTAGCCTTAATTTGTTCCTTACAAGTGCTGCCTAATGGGAAATGAAACTGCATTGTTCAGGGTGAACGCATGAAGGTGGGGGCTGGTGAATGCCAGCAGGCGACGTGTGTGCATGTTTTGTGCACGGCGCCCACGATTAAGTGTGGTAGTGATCGATCGCGTGACGTCGATGGTATGGTACACATTCAATCACGGGTTCATGCATCATTGTATCTTGTGCCAAAATTTAATGACATCCGTGCATTTTATAGATGTGAGGCCTGATTTTAGCTTTGCAGTGATGTGTGGAGATCAACATTGCCATATTGGCACTTTCAGTGTCACTCCAGGACACACGCCTATGGCAAGCCAACAGGGCCATAACGCATTGGTCTTACGCGTAGTCGAGCCAACCATTCAGATTTCAGTCTCCACTACGCGTTGCCAAGTTATGTTTTCCACTATGCGTAGTCGAGCTTCGGCTACGCGTAGTGGAGCAACTTATGGCACCTTTTGGCTGAAGAAAAGCAAACCAATTATTTACGTCCTTAAAATCATTACTGATATTAAAACAGCCAATTAAATTAGAATCTCTACAACGCTACCGTAGCGGAAACATGAAATTCTCTACAACGCGTATTCGAGACTTGAAATTCTCCACAACGCGTCGTCGAGGCAGCCAATCAAATTACGGTATCTACGACGCATATCCGAATGGTTGTAACCCATATTTCAAATCGGAGGTTGAACGGGTATCAAATCTTACTTTTCACGACAGCACAGCGGCGCGTTGTTCAGTTCATGGAAAAACATTTCTCGGGTAAGTTTCCCAATTGAAATTCCAACTGTTGTCGTTCATCCCGCCTTTGTATTGTTCGGAGCCGAGGCGCCATGATGGTACATTTGCCAGCCTGGCGCCATCGGAACTAACTTTTAAGTTCTCTTGGCTGTTATGGCTACGCGTTGCCAGGGGTCAATTTTCATTGGGTATCTCGGCTAGGCGTAGTAGAGAACCAATTTTTATTGGGTCCTACGCAACGCGTAGTGGGGAACTAAAATTAATTGGGTCCCTCGGCTACGCGTCGTCGAGACCAGTAATTTCTCAACGCGTAGTCGAACAGGTCTAATACAGTTTACAAGAGCATCAATGATTGGATAGTTTGGCTACACGCTATGGGAGGCATAGTTTCTCCACTACGCGTCGCCGAGTCTCGGCGACGCGTTCTTAGAAGAACATTTTCTCGGCAACGCGTAGTGGAGACTGTTATCTTATTGGTTAGCTCGACTTCGCGTTGCCGAGCCTCGACAACACAGTGGAGGCTGTGATCTTATTGGTTGGCTCAACTACACGTTGCCGAGACTCTACTACGTGAAGTGGGACTGTAATCTTATTTGTTAGCTCGACTACGCGTTGCCGAGCCTCGACTATGCGTAGTAGAGACTGCAATCTGATTGGTTTACTCGACTACGCGTTGCCGAGCCTCGAAAACGTGTAGTGGAGGCTCGGCTACGCGTAAGACCTATGCGTTATGGCCCTGTTGGCTTGCCATACACGCCCTTTAATTCATTCATATAAGTCATTTCTGTTCATCAAACGGTATTTCGTTGCATTAGACAGGATGTCACATTAACTTTATAAATTTAAACTGCAAGACTGGCAAAAACTTCGCTAGCCCAAAACGCTCGAGCGTCGACCCCCCCCCCCCCCCCCCCCCCCTTAGAGTTTCGATATATTGCGGTATCATCATCTGGCGGTTAAATTGCAAAATATTACGATGGGAACCCTAACTTGAATCACTGGACTTTAATTTTTTTGAATACCTAGAACAGGGTAAAGTTGCATATAAGCCATCTATTGTTCAAAAAGAGCATAAAAAGTGGGTATGCACGTCGTTTTATGTAATATACGACTTTCAAGTACATTTGAATATTGTTTCATTGAACGTGTGTAACTGGCCCTACAATAGTGCACCAATTCATCGGGAAGGGTAATGATTAAAAAACCGCCAATTATGAAGCTATAAAAATCTTTTCAAGGTCTGAATAACATGCAGTAGGTATTTATGGGTGACTGCCTGTCTCAAGTCAGGAGTGAAATTCGTTTCTTCACATTGGTATTAGAAAAGAAATGTTGATGCTTTGGCAAGTATGGAATCTCTTTGCTGTCATTGTTGGATTTGGAATTAATGAATATGGATCATGTTTTTCTGTACTATTTGAAAATATCTTCATTGGCTATGTTGTGCTGGGGGCTTTGTTCTCCAACTCACAGTTATAGTGGAGGTAGAGTGTGTTTGTAATGTTCCAGATTAATAAATATCACAAAAACGATGTAGGCCTACTTTACTCTTTGGCTGTAAAGTGAAGTGCCTGACAAGTCGGAAGAACTAAAAGGTGATAGGCCTTACAGGTATCTTTTTATTTTTGGCAGAAGTAATGAAATTTGTGTTTTTGGTGGTTAGGCCTATACATTTTGGAAATGAACTAGTGTCTGCAGTTAATGATGAATATTTCTAAGGTTGAGAGGACCGGTTTAAAACCACCAGTTGCCTTTTATGGGTGACTGCCTGTCTCAAGTCATGAGAGAAATTCGTTTCTTCACATTGGTATTAGAAAAGAAATGTTGATTCTTTGGCAAGTCTGGAATCTCTTTGCTGTCATTGTTGCGTTTAGAATTAATGAATATGGATCATGTTTTTCTGTACTGTTTGAAAATTACTTCATGGCTATGTTGTGCTGTGGGCTTTGTTCTCCGACTCACAGTTGTAGTGCAGGTAGAGTGTGTTTGTAATGTTACAGGATCATAAATATCACAAAAACGATGTAGGCCTACTTTACTCTTTTGCTGTAAACTGAAGTGACTGACAAGTCGGAAGAACTAAAAGGTGATAGGCCTAACAGGTCTCTTTTTATTTTTGGCAGAAGTAATGAAATTTGTGTTTTTGGTGGTTAGGCCTATACATTTTGGAAATGAACTAGTGTCTGCAGTTAATGATGAATATTTCTAAGGTTGAGAGGACCGGTTTTAAACCACCAGTTGCCTTTTATGGGTGACTGCCTGTCTCAAGTCAGGAGAGAAATTCGTTTCTTCACATTGGTATTAGAAAAGAAATGTTGATGCTTTGGCAAGTATGGAATCTCCTTGCTGTCATTGTTGGGTTTAGAATGAATGAATATGGATCATGTTTTTCTGTACCATTTGAAAATTACTTCATTGGCTATGTTGTGCTGTGGGCTCTGTTCTCCGAGTCACAGTTATAGTGCAGGTAGAGTGTGTTTGTAATATTCCAGATTCATAAATATCACAAAAACGATGTAGGCCTACTTTGCTCTTTTGCTGTAAACTGAAGTGACTGACAAGTTGGAAGAACTAAAAGGTGATAGGCCTAACAGGTCTCTTTTCATTTTTGGCAGAAGTAATGAAATTTGTGTTTTTGGTGGTTAGGCCTATACATTTTGGAAATGAACTAGTGTCTGCAGTTAATGATGAATATTTCTAAGGTTGAGAGGACCGGTTTAAAACCACCAGTTGCTTTTTATGGGTGACTGCCTGTCTCAAGTCAGGAGTGAAATTCGTTTCTTCACATTGGTATTAGAAAAGAAATGTTGATGCTTTGGTAAGTCTGGAATCTCTTAGCTGTCATTGTTGGGTTTGGAATTAATGAATAGGGATCATGTTTTTCTGTACTATTTGAAAATTACTTCATTGGCTATGTTGTGCTGTGGGCTTTGTTTTCCGACTCATAGTTATAGTGGAGGTAGAGTGTGTTTGTAATGTTCCAGATGCATAAATATCACAAAAACGATGTAGGCCTACTTTACTCTTTTGCTGTAAAGTGAAGTGACTGAAAAGTCGGAAGAACTAAAAGGTGATAGGCCTAACAGGTCTCTTTTCATTTTTGGCAGAAGTAATGAAATTTGTGTTTTTGGTGGTTAGGCCTATACATTTTGGAAATGAACTAGTGTCTGCAGTTAATGATGAATATTTCTAATGTTGAGAGGACCGGTTTGAAACCACTAGTTGCCTTTTATGGGTGACTGCCTGTCTCAAGTCAGGAGTGAAATTCGTTTCTTCACATTGGTATTAGAAAAGAAATGTTGATGCTTTGGCAAGTCTGGAATCTCTTTGCTGTTATTGTTGGGTTTGGAATTAATAAGTATGGATCATGTTTTTCTGTACTATATGAAAAGAAACCAAAAAGTGTGCGTTAGCTACTGTGAGGTAAGGTGTTGCCATGGACATGGTAGACAAACGGGGAGGGGGTAGGATTGTGTCGAGAGGGTGAACCTAAAACATCCGTATGTGCAACGGCCCACATAAAGCCTTTCCCTATCTACCATAAAGTGTTAGGTATTCATCTGTGGATTCAATTATTCGTACTGATAATATGGGTGAGGGTGGGCCCAGAACAACAGCGTTGTCAGAGGGGAAAAGCGGGAGGGGGGGGGGGCTCCTCTATAGGCCGACCACCCATTGGTCTGACAGTCAATTTGTACCGTGAAAGCCTATATACCTACCTCCTACCTACATGCATACGTACATAACCAACGTACATTGGATACATAAATTATAGTTACATACATACACACATAAGTGGTACCTACATACGTATATTACATGCATGTATTTCTGGTCTATGTTAATGACCTAGTTGACAATATTACATGTAATGTCAGACTTTTTACTGATGACACCAGTCTACTTGATATTGTAAATAACTTCATCGAATCTTCTTATCATGTGAATATTAATCTGTCCATTATACATAACTAGGGAAGTTTAGGGTGTGATATCTTTTGTATCTACCCCACTGAAGATCTGCAACACTTTCTGCTCCTGTGTCCAAATGATCGAGCTTACACAATTTAACTCCTCAACTACATCATCATTGTAATTATCTTCATCAGAATAATATTCATAATCGCAATCATCATCATCAAATTGGTCATAATCATAATCATCACTATTCGTTTAGTCATAATCTCTGTTACCATCATCATTAATATCGTCATCATCACAAACATCGTAATAATCACAATCACCTTAATCGTCATAGCAATTATATTATATTTTGGCATAAATCATGTATTTCTCTAACTTACCCCACTGTAATATAACGTAATGTCATATGGGCAACAACTTATAGCACAAATCTAGATAAAGTTAAGACATTGAGAAAAACAATTTTAAGTTTAATCACCCACTGTATCTATAATGTCCATACATATGTCATTTTGAGAGCCTAAAAGTTGTTAAAGATTTCAATTTAACTTTTATACCACCGGATTGTACATGTATACAGTTTTTAATAGTAGGGTGCCAAAATATATTACATAATAGTACAGAAAAACATGATCCATATTCAAAAATTCCGAACCCAACCATGACAGCAAAGAGATTCCAGATTTGCCAAAGCAACAACATTTATCTTCCAATACCAATGTGAAGAAACAAATTTCACTCCTGACTTGAGACAGGCAGTCGCCCATAAATTTTTAAATTGAATATTTTATTCGACAATCATTACACATTTTTCTCAAGTGTCGTACAAATCTTGGATTATTTTCGGTAAACCGCATGGCCCCAGGTATGGAACAATATCGCCTTAGTTATACGTATTTTAATATCAATAAGTAAGGTCAAGAAGAACCTTTAACAAAAATTGTCATCTAATAGATTTGCGTCTTTTATTTTTCCTTTCATTTATACTTATCTTTAATTAAAAGCTTGATTTGTCTATCAATGCAAACTGGAATAGAATGTAGCTACAGTGCAGGTAAGGACATATAAGCCCTTTAGTTTTTTCCTTCTCCATTTAAATTGGCTAGGCGTATCCAATATTTATTAGATGTTTGTTATCATTGATGATAATCCTCACCGATGTAATACTGCAGACTATCATCTGTATGTGATGTATCTGCGTTCTATAGATTAGATTAGATTAGATAAGATTAGATTAGATACCTTTTATTGCAATATATCTTGCAAACACCATTACATGCATAGCTTCTCCAAATATAATGCTGATGAAACTGGGATGTTAAGAAACCACCTAATCATTGTCTGAGGCATAAAGACGAACAATACATAAATCACACACAATTGACGCTTGCTTATACGTACGTTAATAGGTATGTGTGAGCAATGATTGCTACTTCTCAACATTTGTCAGAAATGTAAACAACATGCACAAAAATGGAACTTGCTGGTAACTTAATACAGTCATGTATGTCCAGAGTTCTGAGAGAACAATAATTTCAACTTGTCAGCAGTTGTTTGATTATGTAAGCTACACACACACCTAGCACTTGCACCTTTTACAATCGTTTATCATTATGGCCAAAGATAGGTCCACAGTAACTTCATGTTCTCAACAGTTGTTGCATATGTAAACCACGTGCCTTAATATATACAATTATGCATAACCAAAGGTCTATGAACTAGAGTGGTTGCCAAAAGCAGAAAAGATATCCCGTGCCCCACATGAAATGCCAATTCGGCTGTTTTACCCATACGCTATTGACAAATGTTGTGATTTTGACCTACCATGTCGTGAAGGAGAATAGTTAGTGGACAGACTTTGCAGATCCGTGTCATTGATAGACAATTTGTGGTCTAAACAAGGTTATGTCTACAGATACTAGCTGTAACCTTGACCTATATAGTCCAAGGTCATAATTGCCTTATGACACACCATGTTGTGAAGAAGGATGTTATTGTATACCTCTCACCATGGTTATAAAGACTTTAATGAGAGCTTTCTCTAAATCTGATGAAAGTGTGTCAACTTTACGATGAAATTAAAAAAAATCAAACAAAATCAAACAAACAAACAAAAAAAAAAAAGAAAAAAAAACAACCACCAATTGTGTAGTCTTTATTGTTTACAGTCATCCATGTTTCCATGCAAGCATTTGGCATTTTTGAGGGAAGTATCATTCATATTGGCCAACATGATCAAAATTTCAGACCTCATTGGATTTACATACATGAACCGCATTACATAAATATTATCTGTTAGGAAACCTCAAAGAACTCTAATACCTGTTGTATATGACCACCCTATCTGCCACGAAAAAGTGGACACATTCAATAGGTGGTCTTTCACAGCAGGTAAATTTACCTGAAAATTTGGCTGTGTGACCCTGGAAATGTGTCTATAAACAGCAGGTGATATGTTACCTCAGTGGTCACATATACCAGGTACAGCTGTATCATGTACCCGATACTCAAAGCTTACTGTTGCTCCACTCTGAGGCCATGGAGACTTTGACAGTACATAGGTGACCTCGATCACATTTCCAAGGTCACCGGGTCATTTAAGTAAATTTAACTGTAAAGTTGATCTATTTGAGCCAGGATTAGGATGATTCAATTTCACGTGGTAATGGTCCTTCATTGAGTGACCTTAACCTCAATTCCCGAAGTCAAAGAACCAGATATTTGAAAAGTACTGTTCACTTAATAAAATTGACAATTATATCAGCTAGGGCAAAATCACCATAACTTGAACTTCATGTAACACCATCATCATAACTTGAAGTGTATGTATCTGTTTCACCGTAAATTGAACAACATACAACTCTGGAGCTTTTATAATGAAAGAAGAATCACAGATTCATGGAAGTATGCCCCCGCCCCACCGTCTATGATAAACATATTACTGTATATACTTGGCTAAGCCACCCATTCTTATTGAACAACACAACCCTGTGCCCAAATATATCTGCCACGCTTCATGCTGTAAATGAAAGAACACGGGAGTTATAGTTCGGTCTCGAATTTTACATCAATACAGCACTGTGACACAAATATTAGACATCGTGACCTAGTTTTGTAATATGGCACACTACGCTTGAATCACGATACAAGTGCATATAATGTCTAATAAAACTGTGTCAAACATTTGGGGAATTATAACCTTGACATAATTTTACATAAACAGGTAGTTGTGACCCTGATAGTTTACTTAGTGACCTAGTTTGGTTTCATGACATGTGTGTGAAGTTGTATGAAACTGAAATGAAAGCTTGAAAAAACAAAAGCGATTCTTCATGGTAAAGTCTTTTTGACCCAGATAATAGACCTAGTTCTGTTACATGACACACTCTTAAGTTTATATTATGTATGGTGAAACTATATCAATATAGTAATATTAAGTATTATCAAAATTACAGCATGGGCAGGATTTTACATGGAAACGTCAATGTGACCCAGACACTTGACCTAATAGCCTAGTTTGTTTCATGACACACTCTAAGGTTAAGATCCAGGTGCAAGCAAACATTCATGAAACTAAGTCACATATTTAATTTACTGATGATTGCAAAACTTTAATGGACAGGTCACTTTGACCCAGATACGTAGTCTAGTGATCTGGTTTTGTTTCACAACACACTCTTGGGTTATAATGCATGTGTCTGTGTAGTTTCATGTAGCTGACTTGTAGGCTTGACAAAATTGCAGCCCGGACAAGATTGTTGATGTTTGTGATTGGCTGATTGCAGCCCGGACAAGACTTTTCATGTTTGTGATTGGCTGGTTGCGCATCGAAACGGAGATAGTCCGGAATTGTGAAAATACTGTATTTTCAGCATGCTGCAGCTTCTGTTGAAATAAGGTTACCTGAGTCAGGTTTGATGCATCACAGAGTTTCTTCATTGGTGGGCATATGGGTGCACTGTCTTCCAGGCCGGGTGGGAACTTTTTGGTGGGGAAGGACAATGATGTGAACCTGGCAAGAGCACAGTTCATCCGTTTTATTTTATTTATTTATTTTTTTATATTTTTTTTTTTATTTATATGTTTTTTTTTGTTTGTTTTTGTTTGTTTGTTTTCTTTTTTTTTTGACATTTTTATCTGCTAAATGCCGTTCACGGAATTTTAAAACACCAAAATGCTGATTTGTTTAGACTGAAAAATGCTTTTATGTAAAATAGTAGGATTTATAACTGTAGTCTGTGGCCTTCAGTGATACCTCAATGACACTGACCCACATACATGCGCATTTGCAGCAGTAAAATACATATTTTTGCCCTGCTCAGTGTCAGCATACACGTCTACTTGCCTTATATATGGGCTGTGCACACAGCCTGTCAAGAAACAAACTAATTTTTAAATCAATCTAGAGTTTCCTACGGGTCGATTCTATTTTTACCTATGGTGTCTATATTAATGGTCTGAGTCTTTTCACTTTGTTAAAAAAAATATTGTTCTCCTTTAACGTTAATTTGTGAAACATATGAGTCAAAGAATCTTTTCACCAGTAGGGGTGGAGACAGTAACTTAGCCCTGCCAAATACTCCTCCCATGATGAAAACTTTCGGGTTTTAAGAATACTTCAGCAGAGACTTCAACAGCTGTGTGACCTAATATACATGTGAACATTTATGGTATTTTCCTGCTCAAATAATATCATAAAAATGGAAAAAAAGACGTGTTTTTCCCCCTTGTGGTGCAGGGTATCATTGAGCAGTAGACACTGGCAAAATCATTGAAAAAAAAAAAATAAATAAAATAAAATAAAATAAATGGATACATAGTAATGTCAAAGGCTAAACTAATGTATTTCTATCGGAAATGAAGAACATCAAATTAGGCATCTAATTCGTTACTAACGACGTTAACCTTTTGTTGCTTGGCCTTTCACACTATGTTTTTTTTTGTCGGGAGGAGTTATGGGATAAGGCCAGAAACTGGAAAACAGTTCTTTACAATCATTTTGTTGGCATTCAAAGGTCCAGTCCATGTGTGGTCAAACTTCTTTTTTTTTTTTTTTTGGGGGGGGGGGGGGGGTCAAGTTCAACCTCAATTATTTCCAGTTGTTATGCTATGCAGATGCATTGAATGATACCAGTATAATATGTTGAAGAGTTATACTCCTGTTCATATAGGATTCAGTTATACTTGCATTCGAATGATCAATCCCGAACCCAACAAGCAAACCTTCTGTGTAACTGTGTATAACATCTATGCTGCTTGCAGCCATTTAATCTATGTAAGCCAAGGAAATTGCCAGACAGAGATCACATCGCCTGCCCTTTGGCACTCTGGAGTCAGATAATCTATTGTTGTATTTTTGCTGAGTTCAGTTACTATGTTAATAATTAAAATTGAAGATGACAAGTGAATATCAAACTGTTGGGGATTAAAATACCTGACACAAAACAGTTGACAGCTTAAATGAATCTTGAAATGGACGTCCGGGAGGCACATATAAGCTCATACACTGGCCGTGTATAGGTTGAAATAGTAAAAATTACCCCAGTGAAGTTAATTACACCTCTAGATTCACTTTCACTGACCACAAAAATCACCAAGGAGACAATGAGGACTTGGCAGGTGTGATGAAAAGATAACCAGTGTGGAATTGGAAGAGTGCAGTTTTGAATCATTTGGGAGGGGATAAGACGAACTAAAATAAGTCACCTCAGTCGCAAGAATAGGAGTTAATATTTATTGAGTTATAAAATTTATCTCTTATCTTCATTGTAAGAGTAATTTACTCTATATACTATGCGTTTTCATATTTTCTTATCTTATTTGATACTCTGAAATCAATGGTGAAATAAGGGTTGGGTCAGAAAATGGGCCAAATTGTAGCTAGCAGCTTCAAGTATGGCACATAAGTCAATTTTTGACAGTAGACTAATTCTCTGGCAGAGGAATGACAGAAAAGATGCTCCTATGTAAAGAAATAAAGGAGGTACAAGTCCTCTAGAATTCCAAATTTCTGCACTGTAAATAGTAAATCTGGAGGGTTATATGACACGTGACTTATCAAACAAATTCGTCCAGTCAGCTCTAATAGCCTATGAATCTTGGCACTGTGAGATTACAGCCTGTTAGGTTTATGAGCTTTGAGCAAGGAGAGGTGGATCTCCATATAGACACAGAATCTTTTGGTTCATGTCAAGGTTTCTGACACCTGCCCACACAATTGACAGTGAATAAAAGTTGTGGAGCTTCAAATTATGTTACTCACAGATATTTTCAATGTGAGTCAGGAACAAGTGGAGTCAATTTAAATTATATCTTGGGTCTTCCTGGACAGCACCATGTGCCATTGCAGCTAATCACAACATTTCAATGCGCATGTATAGGTTTGAGACCCCTGCAAATACCATGGCCAGAGAATAAAATTCTTATAATTTCAAGTTATGCTAGTTAGGGAAATGTTTTATATATATATATATATATATATATATATATATATATATATATATATATATATATATATATATATATATATATATATATATATATATATATATATATATATATATATATATATATATATATATATATATATATATATATATATATATATATATATATATATATATATATATATTTGGCCAAGGAACAAGTGATGTCATTTTTCATGGATATTTGGGGGCTTCTTGGAGAGGTCCTTGTGCATATATTACCCAAGCATGCTTTGTGTACATTCCTGGTACCAGTTCTTGCAGGTGCTCAAACTTGTCTTTTGCTGCTTTATTTTTTTGTAAAACGTGAGCCTTTGCTTAAGTATTTCTTTGCTTAAGTATTTCTGCAACACCAGACAATAGATAAGGACAGTAATCTACTGAAGCATTCACCGCCAATTGTTACCCTTTTTGAAAGCTAAACAACTGATTGCATGTGTCCTGTTTCATCTATCTATCTGTCTATCTATCTATCTATCTATCTATCTATCTATCTATCTATCTATCTATCTATCTATCTATCTATCTACCTATCTATCTATCTATCTATGGTTCCTGTCACCGAAAAAAAAAACAAATAAACAACAAAAAACAACAAAAAACAAAAACAAAAAAAAACAAACAAACAAACAAACAAACAAAACACACACACAAGAAAAAAAAAAAAAAAAACCCAATAAGATAGCCAGATAGGTAAATCAAAAATTTTGCTGATACTTCCAACTCCAAAGAAGCAATTTGATTTTACGTGCTTTGTGCATGTCGCCGTGAATGCAAAACGTACACCACGTTCTGAAATACAGATCACGTATACCATATGTACGGTAAACGTGAATGTAACGTATGGCCGGTTGGTCGCATTCTGCAAAACTCGATATTTTGTCATAGGCAGTGTCAATGGCACTTTTATGAAAAATAATGGTTACAGCAATGACAAACGTGGTTCAAATAAAGTGTTTTCCAGAACGCATTTTCTTTGTGCACTGGTGAAGTGTTTGGCTAGTCCGCGCGTTCTTGTAGAAGAAGATAAATTTAGAAGATAAGTGTCGACGGTGACCTCATTGTGTTGATGATAAAACAACGCACATTGGATCAATTGGAAAGACAACGTACAAGTATTGGTATTTTGAGAATGCGATAAGGCGTCAGTTATGAGGCTTGAACAAAGATTTATATAACCTCTTTTATAGAAAGAAAGCCAATTCCTTTGTGTGTGACGCATAATTCATGATAAACAGTGTTTACTAATCTGCCATTTGTATTTTCAGTCCATGCATTAAAACATCCTTCTGCACTGGAACGTTAGCAAAAGTGCCAAACCATCGCTAAGAAACATGCTCAGGCTCGATTCACCATTATGGACAAATATGCCTGGGCTTGCAACGCATACAAACAATGAAAATTGACGTGCAAATTGTGTATGATCCGCTTTTGACTTGAAGCACCCGCTACCAACAAAGGTCAACTATCCTATACCCCAGCCGCTTTCTAAAGGCTAACATATCATCAATAATAAAAATGAAGCACACGACATTAGCAACATTGGGTTGTCAGGTACTTTTTAACTTAATTTTTTAGTGGTAATATGTTGCATGTTGATGCATCAGCATTACATAAAACATTATTCCTTTAATAACAAAAATGACGTGGGAATGAAAACCAAAGCAACACCAGCTGTCATAGGGGCACTATGACTACTAAACAAGGTACAGGATATATGGACCAACCACATCCAAGGAAACCTAAATGTTCATGAAGTCTAGCGGATCGATCTGCTTGGCACAGCACACATAATACGAGTCTTATCCACAAGCTGAAAGTTACAAACATCGTTCATGATGATGATGATGACGACGACGACGACGATGATGACGACGACGACGATGATGATGATTATTATTATTATTATTATTGTTATCATTATCATTATCATTATTATTATTATTATTATTATTATTATTATTATTATTATTATTATTATTATTATTATTATTATCTGTTAACCCCCCCCCCCGTAAACATGAAATACGCAGATACAAAAGGTTATCAAAGAGACAGAACACAGACACCAACACCAACACAAACAAAACGAAAAAACGTACACAGTATCACGATCACAAACGAGGAGAGAGAAACACCACAGGTTTCAGCTTGTAAACTACACCCCATATACAAAGTAGCACTTAGATCACAGATTATCAAAGAGATTCTCGTGTAAATACGACTTAAGTGAAGAAGTATTTAAGATAAAAAATCAAGCTTAAAGGCCCTGTATGACAGCAGTACCAGGTTGTGGCCACACGATCTTTGTTTTTGTAAAGTTCAGATGAACAAGCAAATACCACAAGGAATCAATCAACTCCACATCAGCATTGCCATACTGATGTTGTGGCCGATCCCGTGCATATGCTTAATATTATCCAATATGAAAGGTGTATGCAAGGCCGCAAACAATGAAAAATGGTGGAACCTTTATCTTAAACTGAGCATCTGTTTTATTATTATATTTTGGAATGAGTCTAAATGTTCAGCTCATCTGTCAAGACATACCTGCTGAGTTAAGATTGCAAGTTACCGTCTTGATACATTTATCCTACTATTTGTAAGTACAACAAACTTCATTAAATAATATATACCTTGAATATACTTGTTAGATTCGATCTGGACAATAACAAGTTTTAGAATATCTGACCTAAATTTGGTATCAAGTTACTCGGAATATTGTATTCTGCTCTGCCGTTTCCTTCTTTTCTTACAACTTGGGCGATTTACGTGCATTGGCATCAACAATAAGTTAATCATAATGTGAAAAAACAAACAAACAAACAAACAAAAACCAAAAAAACCAAAAAAAAAAAAAAAAAAAAAAAAAATCTCAACTTTCTCAACTTTAAAATGTACACACTGCTGTTTTGTTTAAGAAGTTCGAAAATCATGAAATTTCAAGGTTTGGTCTTATATGTAGCAGGGTTATTCGTGTTTAGAGATAAATATTGCTTTGTTCTTCTCCTTCCTATAATTTTGCTCACTGGAATTTCAACTATACACAATCCAGGACGAGCACATCTTTTCAAGTACATCTTAGACATTTGTCATACAATACACACGCCAATTAGTCATAATAATAATAATAATAATAATAATAATAATAATAATAATAATAATAATAATAATAATAATAATAATAATAATAGTAATAACAATAACAATAATAACAACAACTACTACTACTACTAATCATCATCATCTTCATCATCATCATCATCATCATCAGTATTATTATTATTATTATTATTATTATTATTATTATCATTATTATTGTTGTTGTTATAGTAACGCGAGGCTCATGATGATCCTGTGCTCTGCTGACTGCAATTTGTTTAAGTAGCTGCTCGCCTGTCTGTTTCATACGAGTAAATTCACTTCATGCAGTATGAGCATTTGATCTAGTAGTAATCAGCAATATAAATTAACAGTGTAGACAAGAGTAGTTGGCTTTATTCAGGAAAGAAAAGGGGGAAAAAAACCATATGCACATTATTGTCACCAACATTCATTATCCAAAGCCAAATTATAATGTCGTGAAATTGTAAGGGATTCTACTCAGCCTTTCTAGAGAAGAAGTCAAAAATAACCTTACCACACAGGACTTCAAAAAAAAAAAAGGGGAAGAAAAAAAAAAAACCTAGACAGAATTGCAGCGCCTCCTGGAAGCCCAAAAGGGACCAATTTAACCCATGAGACCCTATATGCAATACCATATCAACTGAGCAAGTAGATCTTTGGGTGATGACTTTTTTTTTTCAAAAATCAATCAAGCAAAAGGACTTTGTGAACAGTCGGTACTTACCCACAGTTGCAGAGTTTTATTAAACTATGTTTTCAAAAGATCAAGTAAAAAATTATTAGTTTTTTTTTTTTTTTTAATGCATCATCTTTGCAAACTTAGTAGAGATCCACTTGGGGAACATTCATGTGCAATATCAAAACATTCCCAGCACCGTTTTTTGAGAAGAAGTCGAAAATGCACCCACAATTATCGAGCCGCAGGTTGGGTGATCACCTGCTCAAAATGACCATAGTGTCCTTAGCAAGAGGCTTTGGCAACGTTAAACGACATTCAGGACACGACCACCAAAAAGCAAAATTACCCTTCAAACGACCATCCGTTTGACGCCCCCCTCCCGGCCCTAACCAAAAAGGCGGAAGTTCTAATCGACCACAGCCAAGATTAACTTGAGCCGGGGAAACAGCATAGCTCCATATAGCCACGGTTGTGCGGTGATCGTTATATGATATTTCTCTAGGTTCCAGGTGTCCATTCTCCGAGTTATCGAGGAAAACTGTTGTTAAAGATATGTTTGAACCATGACTTACAATCTTAACTTTAATGTCCCTAATAGGTTGTGTTATGCACGGTGAGCGCCATTTTAATCATGACGTTGTGTTTGGATTTCACAATGAATCATGGTCAGGAGTTTTCAGCACTATTTGTAGCATGCATGGAAGAAGATGAACGTAGTCGGCTGAACATAATCAAATATCCCAATTTTGCACGCGAACGTATTCGATCTCAAAATGCTTTGTTCGTGGTCTTACGCTGTGTTGTCCACTGGCAGTACACTTATTTTCAAGAGTATTAATTTTCACTATTTTTGCATTTTGGCCCTTCTACTGAAAAATTAAATTCTTTGTTTCATTCATTTTCCTATCAGTACCATGTAGAAAACCTTTTCCCCTCTAATCTTAATTTCAGGGTGAAAAAAATCTGAAAACGATGAAAGAAAAATGAAGATGGTGATCATAATAAAATTTATAATTTACAATTGTAAATACATTTCATAAAATATGCTAACTAACACAACACAAAATGACAGCAACACTAGCCGCAGGCATCACGTGTTGGCGCTCATACATTATTCAAACGAAATACTGAACGTGAAGCAGAAGAGGGAGAGAGAGAGAGAGAGAGAGAGAGAGAGAGAGAGAGAGAGAGAGAGAGAGAGAAAGAGAGAGAAAGAAAGAGAGAGAGATAGAGCGACAGACAGAACGAGAAATAATAAATTACCTATAAATTAATTGATTTTGGATTTAATGATTTTGACGTAACGGTCCCATGTAAGCCAATTAAGCCTCATACATTAAAGATTTGCTACTGATTCTGTCAGCATATGTTTGTATACTCGGTTTCAAAATTCGTGTTCCTTATTAAGCCTTTTACAAAATATGGTCCAAAAGCGTTTGTCAAGAGCCACCAAAGCATCAACATGCATGCCCCAACACAAATGCGAAATAAAGGCTAAATCTGAATACATGTGTATTGATATTGAATCTTTACATGGCTGGATTGAAATACGGCGTTTTCTTATTGATAACGACAGGGCACATTTGTCGGTAACATTCACGCGTGACCACATGGCATGGCGCTTTCATAAGAAATAAAAGAGGTATGATAGTGACAAAAATCATTGGAATAAATTGTTCTTGGAGAATATCTTTTCTTCGTGTATCGGGAAAGTTTTTGACTAATTCTTGCTTCGTTGTTTCATAAAACAAACTAAGACTTGTATCAGTCAAGGTCCAGTCGTGTGGATTGTAAAACAACTGATGACGAATCCAGCGCCAACAGATAAAATACTTTTGTGGTCAGCATGTGATTTAACATTTAACATGTTAGAACTTGTATTATTTTTTATACACCTGTATCAAAGTAACTGGTCACGCCACTTCTGCATATCGTTCTATGTATATCAGTGAGAAGTTTGTGGACTTGTCAAACTACCAATGATGCCACACCATCGCGGACATACACTCCAAAGTACACAGAAGTAATTTTAAAAAAAAAGCCATGATGAGTGTGGACAATCTGCACCAGGTATAAAGCAACCGCCTGGCACAGATGGTAGCTTTTCAATGTCTCAGCCCACAAGAGACAGGCATATTCATATTGATGGCGAGAGAGGGTGACACCGGATTTTATCTGGTAAGTTGTAACTTAAACATAATTGTTTCATGGGAAAAAGCTGGAGGCCGACACTGCATCATTAAGGTCGTCGTGCCTCACTCCACTTCTTTCTAAGTACACAGGTCAGGAACTTGGCGTTTTTGTTGCATATTTGTCTTGTTTGGTAGCAATGATGATGATGATGATGATGATGATAATAACAATAATTATAATTGATACGCAGCAGTGAAATCCAGGAAAACATTTAGTTATATGACCAGGGTTCAGTGCGTCATGATGTGGTGTGGTTGTGTATTGCAGATTGTGGTTGTTATAAACATATGTTTATTCTATTCGCCTGTAGAACAAAAATAGGGCAGAAACTGGAATTTTGTGTTTATGCATTGTAATTTAAAGTTTGAATTCGTGATTAGATATAGATTAAGCCATTAAGTCTTGCCTTTTTGTAATAAGATGCACATGTTCACCAACACGTCTATACTGATTGCAAACAATGCGTTTCTAGGCATTACACATTCTGGGGAAGTCTTTACTAGATTTGCGGGTAAAGAAAAAAGATGGAAGAAAGAAGAGAAAAGTAAGAATGAGTAAATCGTTACATTGATAGTTGTCTTATCTGAGCCTTTTACTGTAAATAACTTTGCTCTGATCGTTTGGTTGAAACCTAAAAATATGAGCTATGCTTTTTGAACTATTTAAAAAAAAAAAAAAAAAAAACTTCGTTGGTTAAATTGTGCTGTAGACCGATCATATGTATAGTGGGTAGAGCATGTTTCATGTTCCACATTCATAAGTATCACAAAAGTGAAGTAGGTCTACTATATTCTTTTGCTACCAACAAAGCTGACTTAAAAAATAGTAGAATCAAAAACTTCAAGCCAACTTTGTCTCTTTGGCGCAATTGATAAATTGGGGGTTTGAAGTGGCGACGCCAATATTATTTGGAAAAAAAGGAGAGTCAGTATAGTATGCTAATGAAGATTATTTCAAAGGTTGAGATGAGTGGTATAAACCACCATTTTAAGGGTGACTGCCTGATTAAAGTTAGACGTGATATGTATTTTTTCATATTGGTTGTGGAAGATGAATGTCACTGTTTTGGTGATTTTTGAATCTATGCCTATGGCTGTCATTAACTCTGCTCTCCTTGTTGAACTGCAATTTAACAATATGTGATATGTTTTTTGAACCAATTTTCCAACCGACGATCAAGGTCTCTCTTGTGCGTGAAGGGTCAACTAGCACAATTTTCAATCGAACCTTATCCAGTTTGCTTTAGCTGCTAGTGAACCAGGCATGTAAACAATGCTGACCTATACTGCATATCCCCAGCATGTTTCGGCAGGTTTAGAGAGGTTTCTGCGCAAACATGTAAAGAATATGAACTGTCGCATATTCTTTGGCATTAAAAGGATCCGTATTTGGAGATACGGTTATACTTAGATACAATACAAAATGATTTGGGCCAGTGATATGGAATCACTATAATATGCGTGAGAGTGCTTTAATATATAAATATATATATATATATATATATATATTATATATATATATATATATATATATATATATATATATATATGGGCTACAAATGGACATATATATGTGCCAAGCGCAGATGGAAAACCGCGTAAAAATTCGTTTGCCATTACTGGAGCCAAAGACTGGAACGAATCATATTTCATTTTAAAGATTGCACTGTATTGACTGCTTTTAAACATACCTACTAAGAGTGCTATTGGTGGACCTTATAGACAGACTATCCGGAAAGTACAGCATTGCTGAACTCATGTTAAACAATTGTAGTGTGTTGCCTTTCAATGTATTTCATATATAATTATTCATTACTAATTCATATGCTTATGAAAAGAGGGCCGTCAAGGAGATGAGCATAATTCTCATGAAGCAATACACCGACAGAAAGCACGACCAAATGTCCCTGAAAGGATGCACGTGGTATGTGCATTGAAAAAGCTATTTAATCTCATTTTGGGCTGACAAACATACGATTTCATTTCAACCCAGGATGGCGTTCACATAATACGAGGAGAAACCACCAAATAGTTTTGCTTGGAATGTGTCAAAGTGAAAGTTCTGGGGATATTTGTGAGAGCGATGTCAGCTGGTTTGGACTCGAGCTTCATTTTTGGTGTTTACCATAATACAATGGATGGAGGTGCGCGCATGTAGTGGCCCGCGGTCTGCTTCAACCGTCTGTGTAGATGCCATACCAATGGTCTACTACAAAACTTACACTTGGAGTTTGTTATAAGTAAAGGTTGACGCGATTTCCTTTCTTTGATCACTATAGCCTGCTCACTAGCCTCTGCTTTAGTCCAGAAAGAGTAGCGCCATCTAAAACTGGATCCTGAACAACATTATAAACAAAGATTAAACTCCTCAATGTTTATGGCGAGATGAGTGCACAGTGTAAACATAACAGCATTTGGACTTTGAACATATAGTTTGTTGGGTCTCGAGAACGTTAACACATATGATGACTTTATTGACACGAATCGATATACATTACACGATATAGCCGAAACACATACAAACACAAAACTAGCATATCAACAATATCTACAGGAAAAAATGGAAGAAATAGATTAATATTAAATACTAAAAAAAGATTATAAAAAAAACAGAATAAAAAAGTACACAGGCAGATAATTATAGGCAACATGAATATTTACACAATAAAGGTGCACCCAGTGATCACAGCTGATGTATAGGATTGGCACGTTATTCATGTTGACACCAAACCTCTTTGTTGACATGCACAACCTAATTAGAAGCCGAGATGTTTTTTTCTGGTGTCAAAAATAATGTTAATAAACCTCAGTATTGGCTGGCCGGCCGCAGGGCTGTTGCCCATTTTCATTATATATAGGAACTTGTCATATTCGTTTAGGGCCACAAAGTTTGCATCTAAGCCTGTCAAATCAAAATACACATTGCTTCTATCATTTTGGTATTTACTACAACCGATTACCACACGGTACTCATCTCAAACTGCTCCATTGTCGCATAAAACACATTTTCTCATTTCAATGGGTGTTTTTGGATTGGTGTACCGGCCGGTTTCAATAGCCAAAGCATGTGCGCTTATTGTTAATTTACTCCGGTTTTGCCTAAGTTTAAGGGGCCGATTGTTTCGTTAGTATGATTCAATATCAAATTTATCTTTAAATTTACAATTTGAGCGAAGCTTATGAGAGTCTTCTCTTCCTGCCTTGATATCTTTGCTACCACTGGGCCCCGTACACATTCTGCATGTGACTTTAAAGTTTCGATAACATAGCGTGTGCATTAACTCCTCCTAAGTTGTTCCAAGTTTCCTGCATACCAGCAAGATGCGAAATTTTATAAATAGACTCGATCCAACAATCTCTACACTTATAGAATCGGTCATAGTTCTCCAATGAACATTTAAAGACCAGTGAGTTTTGATTGTAATTTTGAAGATGGATCCAATATTTTACGGCCTTACAGGCTATTTCGATCATTATTGGGTAGCTTCCCAGTTCAGCGATCACCGCTGCATTAGTAGCTTTTCGCTGTACACCAAGAATGTTTTTACAAAATTATACGTGTATACTTACCACAGTTGTTTTATTACATAGTGCCATCAAATTGTTTTCATTCAATCCTTTCAATAGGGTGGGACCCCAAACTTCACTGCTGTAGGATAATATTGGCTTAGTAAGAGACCCAAAGAGTTTTAAAGATAGCTTAACATTGTTTTCAACCGGGAACTGAAGAATCTTAAATAAGGCCTTATTGGCTCGGTCTTTAAGTTTGTTAATTGCCAGGGTGAATGTACCAGAAGCACATGTCATGGGCTTGTCGGAGTCCAAGTAGCCAGTGAGTTATATTTGTGTGCACATTTTCCCAATACTTTGTAATGAGGTATACAAGTCTCGTTATTACATGGTGTAAATTGCAAGAGAAGTAAATTTATGCTATGTAATTTTCCATTATGTTCAAAATGTGTCAAAGAATATCTGTATAAAACAGGTCAACCTAGAAAGCAGTCAGTTAGTTAAGATAGTCCTATAATGCATTACGCTCAAATGTCAATCTTATTAATTGTATGGAAAATTGTTTGCAATTAAAAGTAATTTTTGGTTATTTTCTTTTTTTACTTTGTATCAGCCATCAAATTGATCAATCCTCAATCTACACGCACCTCAGCTTCCGACTAAAGGGCCTTTATTCACAGAACAATCTGCAATAACCCATCGTTATCAAATATGTCGCAAGAGAAACATTCCCACAGAGAATGTATGAATGAAACTACACACCCTAACTGTGCAATGCAATAAAGTAAATTTCATCAACAACCAGTCTGTCCAATGCTGTGCGTCAAGAACCACTTCAAGGCTTAAAGATAGTAGCGTATCTGCAGTTGTCGCCGACTATCGGCTGGGATGCTGCAGCATACCTAGCCTTCAGTTTCGCAGTGATAATTCCAATTTAAAACTTTTAATATGGCTACGTTACGTAACATTTGAGTCAATTTTGTGACCTTGAAAACTGCTATATTTATGTGCAGTTGCAGTTAATTTGAATAAAAAATTGTTCCAGTAGAAAATACAGCAGAAACGAATCTTTGCTGGATAATGTTGACTCCGGGCTTTCACTCGGACTTGAGGGGGATTCAAATTGACCACAGGTTGATTTCAACTTCTGAAATTGGGTATGCATGAGCCAGTTATCTCAAGTATACAATTACCCTCACAGGGGTAACTGGACTAGCATTGTGCAGATAAACACTGGCTTTCATTGGGTATTCCTTCGCACAATTATCATTTCAAGACGATTGATGAACAACCCCAAACAGGACATCTGGTCCTTCCCCTCATAATTAGGTAGGAAGGTATGCGCCAACAGCTGTGCCACTAAGAGCGATTAATATAGCCTTAGCCTGATTTGCAATCCATGTTAAAAATCAAATGGGTCTTCACGTATATATATATATATATATATATATATATATATATATATATATATATATATATATATATGTGTGTGTGTGTGTGTGTGTGTGTGTGTGTGTGTGTGTGTGTGTGTGTGTGTGATGAAATATGTTAACTCCATATACTTTTGATAAGCAGATTAAGAGTCTTTTTTTTCTTTGTGAAGATTCGAACAAGAAATATGTTATACAAATATTCATATACTCATATGAAAGAACAAAAGATCAAAACGTCAGGTATTTTGGTGTATTATTGTTAAGCACTGTTAAGCAGTTCCTATTTAAGTTTTATTTTTGTTTGCATTATTTCTAGTTGTTTGTCAGTGTTGCGGTTGTGCTTTCTCTCTCTCTCTCTATATATATATATTTTTTCTCTTTCTCTATCTCTCTCTCTCTCTTCTGCTTTACGTTCAGTGTTTTGTTTGAATAATGTATGAGCGCCACCACGTGATGCCAGTGGCTAGTGTTGCTGTGTGTGGCGGAGATTAAATATGTTTTGTTGTTGTTTCTTTATTTTGTAGTAGATCAGTTTTTTATGTAGATTGCCTGTACTGAAGTTGCTGTAATTGTCGTCACTTAAAATAATAAATTGCCACAAGGAACCCATTTTCATTATATGCATGCAAGCTATTGGTAGTTCATGGTTAATTTAAGGCAAACATTGTTTTAGCTCTGGTCATGTGACTTGCTAATTGTTTTCACTGTTTTCATTTTTTCCCCGCTTTTATCAAATTGCAGGTTTGTAGTGTTAAGATTGGAGTCTTGTTTTTTTCCCGCTTCATGCTTACTTTTTGAGATTTTCTGGTTTATGGAAGGTCATCATTGTTTTGAGTCTGATCATGTGACTTCCTAATTTTAACCGTAGGAGTTTGTCTTTTCTGCACTTTGATAAATTTTCTTGACAGGCGAAAACGACTTTTTTTCTTTCTTTGTCCATTGTTCAATGATAATTATTGTCCTTGTTTGTATCTTTTCACCACTTTTTAATAGCAGGCTTATAAGTGTTATGATTGGAGTCTCGTGTTTTCCCTGTATCCTGTTCAATGTTTTAGCCAAATGGAAAGACCAAATGTATGTTATTTGGCACAGCTCATATTTTGAAGGCACCCGATAACCATGTATATACGTGAAATTGAGCATGTATCAAGGTACAAATACACAGCCAAATTTATTTTTTTACTGATGTTACTAAGTGCTTGCTATGTTTTCTTTTGTGTTGTGTTAGTTTATGTAGCATATTTTATGAAACGTATTTACTGTTGTAAATTATAAATTTGATTATGATCACCATGTTCATTTTTTTTCTTTCATCGTTTTGAGATTTTTTTCATCCTGCAGTAGATATGATACGGACATGAAATTGCATTTCAAGTTCATCAGATCATGCCCAACAATGTGTTTTCATTACATCAATACCGATCTCTGACACATAGATATAGATAAGGTATTATAGATATGGTCACGTGTCTGGCGTTTTTATGGTCTCTATCAACAAAAGAATAAAAATACAAACAAAACAAAAACAACACAAAACAAAACAAAAAAATAACAAAAAACAACAAAAACAACAACAACAACAACAACAACAGCAACAACAACAACAAAGAAGATGGCTAGAAAGGTAAAGGAATATTTTTTACTAATACTTTTAATTTCAAAGAAACAATTTGATTTCAAGGTGTCTGTGCATGACGCAGTGTATGCAAAATTTACATTTTGTCCAGAAATACAGATCACGTTTACTATATGCACGGTTAACGTGAAGGAAACGTTTAGCCAGTTAGTCGAATTCTGTAAAAAGCAACATTTTGTCACAGACAGTGTCGATGGCACTTTCATGAAAAATAATGGTTACAGTAGTAGTAAGCTTGGGTCGATTGAAATGGCTTCGGAAACGCATTTTCTTGGCGTGGTGGTGAAGAATTTGAATAGTTCGGGCGTTCTTGTGAAACAAAATAAAAGTGGAATAGAATAAAGAAGATAAGTATGAAAGGAGACCTAATTGGGTCGATGATATAGCAACGCATATTGAATCGACCGGAAAGACAACGTTCTCGTACTTGTATGATGAGAATGCGATTAAGCGTCAAACATGTTGAAGCTTGTATAAATGTTTTGGTTACCTCTTTTATGGAGACCAAGCCACTTGGCTTTATCATCGTTATATGTGACGCATAATGTATAAGTTATGACGTTAAATGATCTTTCATTGGTATTTGAAGTCAATGCATTAAAACAACCTTTGGCACTGGAACGTTAACAAAAGTACAATACCTTCGCGCAGAAATATGCTCAAGCTCGCATCGCCATGACAAAGAAATATGCTTGGGCTCGCAATGCATAAAAACAATGATAATTGACGTGCTAGTTGTTTATGATCAGCTTTTACTTTGAAGCATCTGTCACTTGAGGATAGCAACTATCCTATATCTCAGCCGCCTTCTGTAGGCTAGCATATTATCAATATTGAAGAAAAGAAAGTTGACTACATAAACGATACTGGATCGTCAAATGATTTTTAACTTTTAATTTTAATTGTAAAATTTTGCATTTTGATGCACCAGCATTACTTTAAATATGACTCTCATAATAATAATAATAATGATAATGATAATGATGATGATGATGATGATGATAATGATAATAATAATAATAATAATAATAATAATAATAATAATAATAATAATAATAATAATAATAATAATAATAATAATAATGATAATAATAATAATAATAATAATAATAATAAAAATAATAATAATAATAATAACAATAATAATAATGGATCAGATTCACTTGTTTCAACGCGGAGGCCAGTGATCAAGATGCCATTGAAAATATAAACTAATAATGTATACATCTCCTGGCAATGTAATACTTTTCAGAAGCTCAAAGAAATATTTTTATAACTTTGTTTTATTTCTCAACGTACAGCTACAGCTTTATCGCTCAGACCTTCCGCAAACATGTTTGATGCTAATTTCGACATTCTCTTGGGCATTTTCCGCTTTGCTTTTGGTATGCATTACACACGAGAATTAGTGTAATAATGATAGTAACAATAGGACCATGATAATCGCGTGCTCTGGTGACTGGAATCTGCTTTACGTAGTTGATACCATTAAGCCCTCTTCATGCAGTGTGTTAATTTTATTCAGTAGTTATCAACAATATACATTGACAACGTAAAAAGAATGGTAACAGTCGACTTTATCCAGGAATCAAAAGCAGAGAAAAATAGCATATGAACATTATTTTTTGCCAACATTCTTTGTCTAAAGTCAAATTATAATCGGATACAATTTCAGTAACTTTATTCAGCCGTTCTGGAGCCTCACCACACGAAAAAGTCACAAAAAATAGGAAAAAATTGTAACCCCCAAAATGATCTCATTTACCCCCCTGTGTCCCTATGTGCTATATCAAAGCAATTGGCCGAGTAGTCCATGATGTGAAGATTTTTCTTTTTTCTTTTCAAAAATCAATCAAACAAGAGGATTTTGTGAACAGTCCGCACTTACCTGCAGTCACAAAGTTTAATTTCCCATAACTTTGTCAAAATTTACATATCCACATTAATTTCGCAACCATCCATTGCCTGAAGTCAAATTATACTATGATTAAATTTTGAGCAGTTTTGTTCAGTCTTTCTGGAGAAGAAGTCAAAAGTAGCCTTAACACAAAAATTCAGAAAAATATAAGAAAAAATACAGGCTACCCTAGTGGCCAAATAAGAACTAAGTGATCCCAGGTGACCCCATATATATATATATATCCCTTGGCAAGGGAGCTTTTCCAATGTTAAATGACTTGACGCGAACGACCAACTTCAACGTACAACCAAGGACCAGCAAAACTACCCCACAAACGACCACCTGTTTGACCCCCCCCCCCCCCCCCCACACACACACACGCACAGACACAAGGCGGTCGCTCTAATTTAACCGCACCCAAGATTAACTTGGGTCGGGGAAACGGCATAGCTACATATAACCAGGCTTATGTTCCTGGTGTCTATTCACCGAGGTCCCAGGGCAAACGGTCTTTAGAGTATTTTAAAACATGACTTACTATTTTAATTTCAATCTGCCTGCTTGGTGGTATCTGAAGCAGTTTTCATCGTTAGTTATAAACCAAAATGCATCACAATACCCTCGTATGCATGCATGTATGGTGATCGCCATTTTTAACATGGCACAATGCATTGTGGGAGAGTCGCGAAACGGACAAAAAATGATGTGTTTGTCACAGTGAATCGCGGTAACGTGTTTTCACCACCATTTGCATTGTGGATGGATGAAAATGAACGTGGTGGGCAGAACATAATCATGTATCCCAATGTTGCACACGATCGTATTTGAATTCAAAATGCCTGGTACGTGATCTTACTCTATGTTGACTACTGGGAGTGTACTGTTTTTGCATTTTGGACGTGTCACTGATACAATAAATCCCCCTTTTAGTCATTTTTTCCTATCAATTCATCGTAGAAAATCTTTTACACTTTGATCGAAATGTCATGGTTTTGAGGCACAAGCCAAAATAAAAACACAGTAAAATTAAACGAATTCATGATATCATTGTTGATTCGTGATTCCGGGCCTACAAAAACAGCGTTATGTCTTGCCTACATTTACATTTTGCTGACATGTTTTCTCGCTTTCATATCAACAAACAAATAAATAAAAATCGCAGCGCCAACTGGTAGCCATAATAAGAACCAGGTGATTCCAGGTGACCCTGTCTGTAATATCTAAGCAATTGGCCAAGTTTTTCTTGATATGAAGAAATTGAAACAGAAATTTAAAAAAAAAAAACAATTATAAAATAATAAAGAATGGAAAAAAGGAAAAAAAAAATTGCATCATCATTTCCGTTGCGAAGTTGGGAAACGTCCACCAAGGGAGCATCAATGTGTAAAGCCCAAGCATTCTGTGCATCGGTTTTTGCGAACAAGTCGAAAATGTAAAAAGTTAAAGACACACAAATGGACGGAGCATGGACAGACGGACGATGAACCTAAACAGATTTCAATAGTTCTGCTGACTGACGAGCAGCCAAACCAAAAAATTGAAAGGTGGCTGTGTCCTCATGTTGCCTCCGTGTTTTTCATGAGGAGTTGCTGATTGCGACATCGTTTTAGGGTCCTTTGATATAAAACTGCTCCATGAATATGATACCTGAAGTTTGGAAAACACGACAGCAATCGTATGCGTGGTAATTCGGTTTGTTTATGTAAAGTGGCAGTGTAAGAAGTTTCCAATTGTATGACTCGCGTAGGATTATCAGGTCCGTAGCGCTACCATAGATAACGTGTCTTGCAAACAAAATCCAATAAAATATATAGTCAAAATGAATCTCTACTTGACTTTCAGCGTGTTAAACATTTTTATCAGCGACGGTGTCCTGACCGGATATGCTGATTTTTTTTGTTTTTTTGTTTTTTTGTTTTTTTGTTTTTTTTTTGTTTTTGTTTTGTTTTTCTTTTCTATTCACCACGCACCTTTTTTGCCAGTAGTATTACGTTTTTCACGTACACTATATGTGACCCAATGTTTCCTTGCAGACAATGACATCCAGGAGAGCGACGTTAAGTTAGTGAATGAAGTCAGAGAGGACAATAAGTATGAAATGGTGTGGCTGAATGTGGCGAAATACGGTATTACCTTGCCTTCATTTTACTGTATTGTATCGGTCGTGTATGAAACAGTAAGCAGAAAAGACTCCGGTGACATATTCATCTGATGCACAGGTGAATGCATTCGTCCATTAATGAACGAAGTCTTGGAGTTACTTTTGTGTCCGCACGGAGGCGTATGAATGACCTTGAAGGAAAAAAAGACGATGCTAGACTCGACGACGGCTTCGCTTATAGCCAAAATAGTGAAAATGAACATGGACCACAACAATATATACTAAATTATCTTGCTCTGTCTTGCATTTTTGGTGACTTTAACTATTTTGATTTTTGTATGTGGGGTACATGTCCGGGACAGTGTACAGCTTCTTTTGTAATATGGTAACTCAGTTCTTGTTTTGCCCTATGTGTCTTGTAATATACATTTTATGTATCCCACCATGTTCTGCTGCTGACCCCCCCACCCCCACCCCCGCCCTTCCCTATTAGTGACATTTCGATGTAATATATGGCGATCCAGCTGAAATAAATATGATTAAACTAAAACATACATGTAGTATACTTTCATATATACACAAACACATGGGGCCTACCTACCTACCTACCTACCTACCTACCTACCTACCTACCTACTTGGATGCATGCATGCATACATACGTACATACATACATACATACATACATACATACATACATACATACATACATACATATTATGGTTATCATCGTAATCTACAATATTGACCTCAGAGTTGAACTTGGGGACACACAGGTCAAGATTATCACCCAGTTGAAAAAAGTTGGTATGAACCGAATACCCAGACGTATGAACTGTTCAATTCTGTAGATGGGTTTTCCATCCTTAAACTTGACTGACATATGTTTCATTTTTATGACGGCTATAATGATGACGACGACTGCAATGATGATTGTGATTATGGTGATTACGTTGATTTTATATTCTTTATGATTATAATTATCACAACCATAATTATCATAGCCATCATAGTCTCCTTCATAATAGAAAGCACAGTTATAAAAATCATCATCAGAATTATAATCATAATCGCAATCATCATGATAGTTGTCATAATCATAATCATCATTATCCTTTTAGTTATAATCTCTGTTACCATCATCATTAATATCGTCATCATCACATACATCGTAATAATCACAATCTTCACAATCACCTTAATCGTCATAGCAATTATATATTTTTTTGCATAAATTATTTATTTCCCTAGTTTACCCCTCTGTGGCATAACGTAATGGTACATGGGCAACAACTTATAGCACAAATCTTGATAAAGTTAAGCCATTAAGAAAAAACAAACAAAAACAATTTTTAAGTATAATCACCCACTGTGTCTATAATGCCCATATATATGTCATTCTGAGAGCCTAAAAGTTAACAGATGTTTGTTATCGATAATGATCCTAACCGTTGTAATACTGCAGACTATGATTTTTATGTGACCTATCTTCGTTCTATAGATTAGATTAGATACCTTTTAATGCAATGTTTCTTGCATACATCATTACATGCAGAGCTTCGCCAAATGTAATGGTGATAAAACTGGGATGTCGAGAAACTACTAATCCATTGTCACAGGCATAAAGACGAACAATACATAAATCACACACAATTGACGCTGCTTGTACGTATGTTAAGAGGTATGTGTGAACAATGATCGCTAATTCTCAACATTTGTCACAACATGTAAGCCACATGCACAAAAATGGAACTTGCTGGTAACTTAATATAGTCATATATGTCCAGAGTTCCGTGAGAACTTTCAACTTGTCAACAGTTATGTGAATATGTAAGCTACACACACACCTAGCACTTATACCTTTTTACAATCGTTTATCATTATGGCCAGAGATAGGTCTACAGTAATTTCAACTTCTCAATCGTTGTTGCATATGTAAGCCACATGCCTTAATATATTCAATCATGCATACCCGGAGATGTGTGACCTATAGCGGTTGCCAGAAGCAGGCTCGACACCCCAGTGCCCCACATGAAATGCCAATGCAGCTGTTTTACCCATACGCTAGTGACAAATGCTGTGACTTTGAACCACAGAGATCAAAGTTACAGTTACCTTATGACTCACTATGTCGTGAAGGAGAATATTTAGTGTATAGACTTTGAAGCTCCCGTCATTAATAGAATATTTGTAGCCCAAACAAGGTTATGTGTACCGATGCTAGCTGTGACCTTGACCTACATAGTTCAAGGTCATGGTTGCCATATGACACACCATGTTGTGAAGGAGAATATGATTGTATACCTCTCATCATTTTTTTTTTTTTGCTGTAATAAGGGCTTTCTCTAAATCGAATGTAAGTGTGTCTACTTTACGATGTAATTGCCAGAAAAACAAAAAAACAAACAAAAACAAACCAAAAAAAAAAACAAAAAAAAAAAAAAAAACAAACAAAAACAAAAACAAAAACAAGAAAATAAACCAAAAACAAAAACCAACCAAACAAACACTCCCCTCCCCCCCCCCAAAAAAAACACACACAATTGTGTAGTCTTTATCGTTTGCAGCTAGCTATGTTTCCATTCAAGCACTTGGCACTATTGAGGGAAGTATCATCCCCATTGCCCAACATGATCAAAACGTCAGACGTCATTGGATTTACATACATGAACCGCATTGCATAAATATTATCTGTTAGGAAACCTCAAAGTACTGTAGTACCAGTGGTATGTGACCATCCTGTCAGCCAGGAAAAAGTGGGTACATTCCACAGGCGGTCTTTCACAGCAGGTAAATTTACCTGAAAATTAAACTGTGTGACCCTGGGACAGCAGGTGATATGTTACCTCAGTGGTCACATACAGCAGGTACAGCTGTATCATGTACCCGATACTCAAGGCGTATTGTTACTCCATTCTGAGGCCATGAAGACTTAGACAGTACATAGGTGACCTCGATCACATTTCCAAGGTCATGGGGTCATTTAGGTGAATTTAACTGTGAAGTTGATTTATTTGAGCCAGGATTTGGATGGTTCAATTTTCACACTGTGATGGTCCTTCATGGGGGGGGGGGGGCACATTTTCACAGGACGAGTGACCTTAAACACAATTCCCGAGGTCAGAGAACCAGTTGTTTGCAATGTACTGTTCACTTGAAAATCTCCATAACTTGAACTTCATGTAACCCCATCATCATAACTTGAAGTGTATGTAACTGTATCACTGTAAATTGAATAGCATACAACTCTGAAACTTTTTATAATGAAAGCAGAATCATGGATTCATGGAAGTATGCCCCTCACCCACAGTCTATGATGAATATATTACTGTTACGCATATACTTGACTTAGCCATCCATTTTTGTTGAACAACACACCACTGTGTCCAAATATATATATATATATATATATATATATATATATATATATATATATATATATATGTGTGTGTGTGTGTGTGTGTGTGTGTGTGTGTGTGTGTGTGTGTGTGTGTGTGTCACGCTTCATGATGTAAATTAAAGAACAATAGAGTTACAGTTCGGACTCGAATTTTACATGAATACATCACTGTGACACAAATATTGGACCTCATGACCTAGTTTTGTAACATGGCACACCACCCTTGAATCACAATACAAGTGCACATAATGTCTGGTAAAACTGTGTCAAATATTAGGGGAATTATAACCTTCACAGAATTGTACATAGACAGGTAGCTCTCACCCTGATATTCTACTCAGTGACCTAGTTTTGTTCCATAACGTGTGTGTGTGTGAAGTTTTATAAAACTGAATTAGAAGCTTAAAAAATTAAACACGATTTTTCATGGAAAGGTCTCTGTGACCCAGATAATTGACCTAGTTCTAAAACATGACACACTCGACGAAGTCTTGGGTCAATATACAAGTTTATATTATGTATGATGAAACTATATCAATAAAGTAATAATAAATATTATCAAAAGTACAACATGGACAGGATTTTACATGGAAAAGTCAATGTGACCCAGATACGTGACCTAATAACCTAGTTTGTTTCATAACACACTCTAGGGTTAAGCTCCAGGTGCAAGCAAAGTTTCATGAAACTAAGTCAAATATTAAAATTATTAATTATTGCAAAACTTGACTGGACAGGTCACTGTGACCCAGATACTTAGCCTAGTGATCTGGTTTTGTTTCGCTGCACACTCTTGGGCTATGATGCATGTGTCTGTGTAGTTTCACGAAACTGACTTGAATGCTTGAGAAATTTGCAGCCCGGAGAAGATTTTTCATGTTTGTGATTGGCTGGCTTCACATCCCAACGGAGATAGTCCGGAATTGCGAAAAAAAAAAGTGTTTTCAGCATGCTGCAGCTTCTGTTTAAATAAAGTTTACTGAGTCAGGTTTGCTGTATCACAGAGTTGCTTCGTTGGTGGTTATATGGGTGCACTGTCTTCCATACCAGGTGGGAACTTTTTGGAAGGGAAGGACAATGATGTGAGCCTGGAAAGAGCACAGTTCATACACCTGTATAAAGCTGACATCCAGGTGTTGTTTCGCATTTCAATTATCACAAATTAACGAGCTGGGAATTAATTGACAAAACTCCATCCATATTTTTCTGACATTTTTGTCTGTTAAATGCCACTCACAGAATTGAAAAATACCAAAATGCTGATTTTTATACTGAAAAATGCTAATATGAATAATAGAAGGAATTATAACTGTGGTCTGTGGCCTATTAGGGACAACTCTGTATGTATTGGGGCTCACATGGTCATGTTGTTTTTCTATTATCGTCTATCCAGCAAGTTAAAAGTGGGAAAACTTTTTGACAGCTGGCAGTACAGTTTTGAGTAATCTTAACAACATTTACATGGATGGGGCATGCAAGATATGACCCCAGGACTGTAGATCACAAGGCAAATGGCTTTGGCTGTGGTATTATGTACCTTAGGCCAGCTTATGTAAGGAGGAAAAAAAAGTTTTACACCCTCAGATTGGCAGTGAATATCAAGTTTAATAGTCTGAACCCCCCCCCCCAAAAAAAAAAAAAACAAAAAAAATCATAAAGCATCACATGTATGTCACAAATCAATTTGCAAAGAAATGTCGCACCTATCGGTGGAACCACACCGCATAAATAGAAACAGGGTTCACTGCAAGGCATTTAACAAGTGTGCAGGCCATCCCTCCTTTTCTGACTGCTGGGTAGACAGATAGCTCCCATAGTCCTTTGTATTTGCAATACCTCACAGGTACCCCACAGGTAATCATATGTGTGTATGAGAGATTAACAATGCTAATAGGATATGAATAAATTGTGCTAATCCCATTTATATTAGAGTTAGTAACTCTCTCTTTTAAACTTTTAATTTTGCGGCATTGTCATTGTAAGGCTAGATCCCCCATTCACATGCAGAGTGGTTTGTACAAAATCATGCGAAACTGATTTTGGGCATACCCGAAAAATGCTGACGGTACGGCTGGAGAAATCTTAGGTAAAATGTAAGTTTTTTAAATTTGTTTTTGTGTCTCCTCCCTTTTTTTAGTAGACAAAGACTTACATGAATGTATGTCCTTTGACTGGGGTAAATCATTTAAAATCAGCCAAAATGACATACAAAATGTAAGGGCAGGACATGCAGGCAAGTGATTATATGTTTGCATCATAGCCCATTGTGTATATTATTCATATTTGACAGAAAATTAATGCAAATCCTTTGCAGAAAACAAGTCGTGGCGTCAGTTAAACATATTTAAAAAATTTGATGAGTCCATTAGGTTACAGACCACAGTTGTGATTGGCTGGTTGCGCATCCCAACGTTGCCCCCATAGCAGCCTCCCACACTAAAGCTACTGATGTCGACGCTCGTCGGAGTCTGTCCTTTATCGTGGCACTATTGTTTCTGTTACGCAACAGATGTAATTATGTTGATCGAAACGATAAGGTTGTTAAGCCCAGTGCGCCAATCAAACTGGCCCGGTTGTGATGTTTGTCAGCTGTAATTATTATTCATAAACTCGACGGGGGCCAATCAGATCTGACTTCCAGTTCGCAGGTCACACAAACAAACAAGATTGAGGGAAAAAATTTGCTGGCCCACGTGTGGGTAAAAGGTGTCAACTACGGCGTGTACTGTGTTCTGACATTTATCGAGCAGCGAAACACAGATATACACGTGGTGATGTGTTGCCGTATATTTTATATTCGATTACATTCAAAGTATTGAAGGTCTTAAATTTGGCATTACTTCCATAAAACTACTAATAAATTATTGAACCAAGAGTAAAACTTGCTCGTAACTTCGGAGAACTCCGGACACGCACGTGCTCTGAGATTTGTTGATCAATTTGACTTGAGC